>MU158824.1:105177-134117 GCA_015888305.1 Antheraea pernyi
GAAGATACCGCGCAGCACACGTTGTCTGAGTGTGCTGCGTGGGGGGAGCAGCGCCGCCTTCTGGCGGCGGCGGTAGGACCGGACTTATCGCTGCCGAGCGTGGTTTCGGCCATGCTCGGCAGCGAACAGGCGTGGCGAGCGATGGCCTCCTTCTGCGAGGAGGTCATCTCGCAGAAGGAGGAGGCGGAGAGGGCCCGCGAGGCAGACCCTCAAAGTGGCCGTCTCCGCCAAAGGAGGACAGGCAGGAGGAGAAGGCGCTTCGCCCACAGGTTCGGCGGACGAGGGGGGGCAGCCGGTGTGTGCCCAGTCTGCTCCTCTATAGGTAGGAGCCCGGCGGTCACCTTTCGCCGGGCGGACCGTGGGGGCGGCTATACAAGGTTGATTAGCGTGAACGATCCCTTGCCGCCCCCAGAAAACGGTCTGTCGGTACACCGTGGGGTTTTAGTCCGTGCGACTCGGACATAACCCACCCTCTCCCCCGGGAGGGTGGCGTATCCATAAGGGATTTCCCCACGTTAAAAAAAAAAAAAAGGAATAAGAAGATACCTCCGCTATCGGCGTTGAAATTTAAAGTTTTTTTTTTATTATGTCAAAAGGAGGCAAACGAACAGGTGGGGCACCTGGTGTTAAGTGATCACCACCGTCCATAGACACTAGCAATACCAGAGGAGTTACAAGTGCGTTGCCAATCTGTGTATGGGGAAAGGACAAAGGGGAATGGAGGTGGGACTTTTTTCCCCAGGTAATAAAAGGCGTACACGAATGTGGAGTCTATCGCACACATAATACTAATAGAGTAAGCGATATATATAATAGGACAAACTTGAATGCGAACGATGTCACTCTAAGTTTTCATTAAAATGTTTACATATCGAAACATGATTCATGTCCAAATTTGCCGACGTCATGCCAGTATCGGATCTGATGGCCGTGATCCGAGGTTCATAATCAATCAATTATTATGCAGTGATGATAAATAGGATTGTCAGTCTTATTCATATTGATTTATGACTGTTATTGTTAGGGATATTGTTATAAAAAATTATTTAAATATCTACTGTAATTTGTTTAAATATTAGAATCGAAGAACTGCAAGGAATGAAGAATTACATACGGGTATAGCTGCATGGTAAGTTAGGTTTGTTCTGAATCGAGTGTCAGAATATTAAATTGTCTCTTGATATTTATAATTATCTTTATATATATAATTCTTCTGTTCGTGTGTATGTGACTGAACTCCTCCTAAACGGCTGGAGAAATTGTGATGAACATTTTTGTGTATGTTGAGATACGGATTCAAGAATGGTTTAGATTTACAACTGAACCCGGTAGGTGGCGCTGGGGTTGAATTTTAGGTTTTTTTTTAAATATCAAGACAGAGCAGCATCTGCGGGATCGCTAGTTTATCTATAAATGAATGGCTGTTTATGAATAAATATCAACATTAATTGTGACAAAACTACATAAAGTATATTAATTTGTTGAAACGACTCGCACGCCATCTCTTGTACAATAGCTGCACTAATTTAACAACCTTTTTAGATGTATGGATAACAAGATTATTCACAATGAGATAAATGATACAGAAATGCGTAGAGCATAAAAGAAGAAACGTTCGTATTCAAAGTAGATTTCAATATTCATAATCTGTAAAAGAACCAATGTAGGACCATAGGCCTTTTTTCGAAAGAACGTATGAACATAATCACCACGCCAGCCCACGATATACTTGCGATTTCAAACTCCGAAGAAATTCACAGTTCTTTATTTTCCACATCCGATGTTACTACCAGAACATTTCTCAAGTTCAGGTTTTCCTCGCGATGCTTTTTTTCGCCATCAGTGTCGCCTTAGTATTACTATTTTAAAGTAGTACATGTACGCAATACCGTAAGATTCATTCGTACTTGACGGGGCTCGAATCAACGGGCATCAGATTGCTATTCCACCGATGAAATCGCTTGACTAACCGTAACTTTTATATATTAATGTAGTATATTAGGCTCGAGTAAACAAATAAACGGATAAATCTAGAATAAATTACAATAAATAATAGAACTTAAAACGCATTATACAGAAGAGTACGCAAAAGATCTCAATTTCACACTAGAAAACTGTCACGCACGCACGCACGAAAAAGCATGACTCATTGTCACGTTCCTTCTGAGCCGAGCGTGCCAGCGAGAGCGCGGAACAAGCGATAGAGAGGCGCGGCCGGCCTAAGCTTTCGACATGTGACGCACCTATCTCTATATAGAATAATTCAATTAGGGTAAGGGGGTAGGGTAGGTGTAAGGGGTGTCGAATAACATCGAAGACTTGAGACACCCAAGCCATCCTCACCTGCACGTGGTGCATCCTGCTGGAAAGCGGGGGGGTAGGGTTTTACAGCCTAACTGGGTCACAACCACCATGTATATGGCGAAAAAGCCCGTCATAGTGATTCGCTTCTGCGGGTCGCGTTTCGGGATCAGCCTGTGCATATCCAGCTTTTCGCAGGCCGGCATGACAGCGGCGACCGGCGATGGATACTGTGTCACTCGGTGGTCGCCATTGTTTTTGGATTGTACTGTGCTTACCATCAGGCACAGTGCCGTCACTTTGCCGTGCTACTATAAAAAAATCAATTTATATTTATTATTATTATTATGCAAATTTTCATCAAAGTTTTCGTGTGACGTTATCACGCAAAATTATCGTCCGTAAATCGACTTTACAGACGACCAATTTTTTAAAATTCAGTTTATGATCTATTTCGACTTAAATGTCATCCCTTGCAATATTTAGTTCCTTTATTAGATAAATTTAAAACAAATTACAACTTTGTTCAAACGTAACAAAAAACAAGTGTTAAAGCGTTCATTAAACAAACGTTTAATTTATCGCTTTAAATAATAACTGACAGCCACAAATTATGTGATTACGAGTAAAAAATATACGTACGGAGGTAATTATGTGTTATTATTAGGCATTTGTTCAAAGAGATTGACGTGTATAGACAAACTACCTAAAAGATTTAAAAAAAAGCTTATGTCATTTTAATACCAAATATTATCATCAAATTTATTTATTTTAGCAATTATGTACTATTTTATAAAAGTTTCAACATTACTGAGTATTTTTATGCGTTGATTTTGTCTTTATAATAATTGCATATATCTGCATTGGTAATACTTACAGTTCGTCAATATCTATTAAATAGAAAAAAACTAAAGAAAATCGGTTGGCAGGAACAGTAGAAAAAACTAATCTATTTTAACTTCTTCTATTAATATATATGAGTATATTATATGGTTAAAGGGACAGGTTTTTTAACGCTTTAACCCTTAAATGTATAGGGGCCCCATGATCCTAATGTGCCCAGGGCCTCAAATAGTTTAAAGACGGCCCTGCAGGTAATCTTTATACATATATAACAAGCTTCTGCCCGCGACTTCGTCGACGTGGAATAGCTACTTTGGGCTAATGCGAACACACAGCGGAAGCTCTCAAACAGGAAAATAAAATAATTTTGAAATATTCTTCATTGGTGACAATATAATTTCGGTGGTAGAGCTACGCTGAAGCTATTAATGGTTTCAGCATGAATGGGTCGGCTCGACCGGGGTAGTACCACTTTCTCACAGAAAACCGACGGGAAGTAACAGCGCTTGCATTGTTGCGTTTCGTTCGGTCAGTGAGAGCGCCGGAAGGAATCTCCCCTCCCTTCCCCCTTCCCTTAGTCCCCCTCTCCACCAAGACAGGTTGACAACGCACTTGCGACTCCCCTGCTGTTGCAAGTGTCTATGGACGGTGGTGATCACTTATTGTACACTTCAGTTCCACTTAATTTGATTTATGAACCTGAGTGTGTGTTTCCATCAGGTTGTTGATAATCACATAAAAATTGCAATCGCTTTTTGTATTACATCCATACATAATACGATAATTCCTATATTAATAAATTATGTAAATACATGACCACTTGTTACGTCAAAAATCATTTTAATAATAATATATCGTTACCAATAGTCTACATCGATATTATTTTCAAAATAAATATTCAGTATTAACCCATGATTTTTTGTAGGAAAACTTCTATAGTTGCGTTGAGCGGTTTTTGGTAGGGAAAAAACTTATGGGTTACCGATGACCGTTATATAGCGCTCTGTGTACATATAATATTGATATGTTGTATTGTATGTGCAACCCATGATATGTTTCATTAATTAATAAATTGTATAAAATAATTGCTCAGAATCCCAATAGATGTGTAAAGCAGAGTAATGTTAATAATTTCAATTTACAAGTCATGTATATAAATAATTAAGATTATAATTTATTTAAAAATTCAAAAAGAAAACTGCCGTTCCACAAGGGCGCTGTATAAACGAAGTTGCTGGCGGCTACTAGTTTATAGGCGGGATTTTGAACTTTCTTTAATAATTATTATATTTGTAGGTGGTAGAGGCACGCTGACGCTATTACTTGTTTCAGCATGAATGGGTCAGCTCACCCGGGGTAGTACCACCCGACCCACAGAAAACCGACGTGAAGTAACAGTGCTTACTTCTTACGTTTCGTTCAATCAGTGAGAGCGCCGGAGGCCCACATTCTTTAAAAGGCCGGCAACGTACTTGCAACTATCCTGGTGCTGCTAATGTCTATGGACGGCGGTGACTACTTGCCATCAGATGACTCACCTGTTCGTTTGCCTCCTATAATATAAAAATATTATGAATAGTTGACAATTGGCATGTGAACGTTATTCAGAATTTGGTATTGGATTTTGTATTTATGATGGTCAAAAAGTTAATGCGTTCGTTTTAAGGTATCTTCCTTAACATAAATGTATGTAACAAGGTTTAACTGCGAGATGTTTTTTTATATCAAAAGCAGGCAAACGAACTGATGGGTCACCTGATGATACGTGATCACCACGTCCATAGGCACTAGCAACACCAGGGGAGTCGCAAGTGCGTTGCCAGCCTGTGCACGGTGGAGGGGGAAGGGAAAGGGAGCGGGGAAGTGGTCCTCCGGCGCTCTCACTGACCGAACGAAACGCAACAATGCAAGCACTGTCACTTCACGTCACTTTTCTGTGAGAGGGTGGTACCCCGGGCTACAGCGTGGCTCTACCTTCTACAAAACAGTAGTAAATTGGCTGGTGTATTCCGATCTCAAGATAATAGGTGACAATATAACCTGGTAGATGAGTTATTCTAGTTTATTCCTTAGAAATAAACACTCTATGGTTTGATGTAGTCAGTTATGACAATCTAATTTAAATATATAAAAACCCAGTATCATGATGTTTGTCCATGATGAACCACGAAACTCCTCAATCGATTTTCATGATGACGTTTATTTATAATTTGGTCCAACTTGGGAGATAGGATAATTTATGTTTCGATTAATGGCCTCAAAATTTTTTAATTATAAATTAAATATTGATTATCGATTGTGATTGTTGATTATTGATATTAATTGTAAGTTTCACCAGTTTCGAACAGATGGCGCTTTAAATTAGTTTGTTGGCAGAAAATTGGGATAATAACAGAGCCACAGCTACGCGTGGCCGGATTACCTAGTTTTTCTATATAATTGCTGGGTGCTATAGACTGTAGTGCACTTAACTTCAAGAGGAGTAAGGCTAATTATTTTTACATAATGTGAATACATTTAACTAGCTATTCCCTGTGGATTCACTTGCGTTTATGTTTTTTACTTCATTGTCGCTTAGATTACTTCCTGATCTGTAATTTGCATGTTGATTGCTGCATTCATAAGGATTGTATATGTTAGATAGTCTTTTCTTCCGATGTGATATCTTCTGATATGAGAGTCGAATATTTCGTAGATAAGGACAATTTCTTTTACTGTGTGAATGTGTGACCATATTATTGGCTGCACCAAAGGGGATTCCTTGATAAGCAATTAACCATGCTAACCAGAAGAATATATTGAAAGCAGTTACTCTAACACTGTCGATTAGATTACGCACATAGTTAAGAGTAAATGCATCGTGCTTATTGATTGCGCATTCAAATTGACATAGAAATTGAATGAATGTATAGCTATACTTTTGAAGAAATTTAAAGCATCTTCTTAAAACCATTCTTTACTGCTAGGATTCGCTACTGCTCACCTCCAAACTGCCGTTTAGGTATAGGTTGAAAAATTTTCACAAAATATCTTCCACTATATTCTGGCAAGCCTTTAAGAGTTAGTTGTATTACTTGGCTTCATCTTCAGTAAATATCAGATGAGGTTATGGCTAAATAGTAGTTTATAAATCCATATAAATGAATGTATAAAACCCTGCTTAAACGGGCAAGTTAGCTCTATCATTCTATCCATATGTCCTAATATATCTTCTCGAGTTATTACCTGAAACCTATCTTATAGTCATTTTGGCGTTCTAATTTGTATAGATTGTTGCACAATCAGACAAATACAATTTATCACATACTTATTAAGTGAAGGGAGACTGAGTATAGTTAACGGTTGACTTGGTTCCATCGATATTATATTTTTTCATTAAACTTATTGCTTAAGTTAACCTTCTTAGTTGTGAATATTAAAAAAAGAATGACATACTATTTTCAAGAAATGAATAATATTGGTAATTTGAAAATAATTTCAATCTCTTTTTCGAGTAATATTGAAAGCTTACTGATAGGCAGTTGACGACAGCATTTCTAATTAAATGATTGAAGGACAAGGGATTTACTAAAACACCTTGTCTTAGAATCATTGTCAAATATGAAGAAACCACGAATATCATCATGTATTCCGATCTCAAGATAATAGGTGACAATATAACCTGGTAGATGAGTTATTCTAGTTTATTCCTTAGAAATAAACACTCTATGGTTTGATGTAGTCAGTTATGACAATCTAATTTAAATATATAAAAACCCAGTATCATGATGTTTGTCCATGATGAACCACGAAACTCCTCAATCGATTTTCATGATGACGTTTATTTATAATTTGGTCCAACTTGGGAGATAGGATAATTTATGTTTCGATTAATGGCCTCAAAATTTTTTAATTATAAATTAAATATTGATTATCGATTGTGATTGTTGATTATTGATATTAATTGTAAGTTTCACCAGTTTCGAACAGATGGCGCTTTAAATTAGTTTGTTGGCAGAAAATTGGGATAATAACAGAGCCACAGCTACGCGTGGCCGGATTACCTAGTTTTTCTATATAATTGCTGGGTGCTATAGACTGTAGTGCACTTAACTTCAAGAGGAGTAAGGCTAATTATTTTTACATAATGTGAATACATTTAACTAGCTATTCCCTGTGGATTCACTTGCGTTTATGTTTTTTACTTCATTGTCGCTTAGATTACTTCCTGATCTGTAATTTGCATGTTGATTGCTGCATTCATAAGGATTGTATATGTTAGATAGTCTTTTCTTCCGATGTGATATCTTCTGATATGAGAGTCGAATATTTCGTAGATAAGGACAATTTCTTTTACTGTGTGAATGTGTGACCATATTATTGGCTGCACCAAAGGGGATTCCTTGATAAGCAATTAACCATGCTAACCAGAAGAATATATTGAAAGCAGTTACTCTAACACTGTCGATTAGATTACGCACATAGTTAAGAGTAAATGCATCGTGCTTATTGATTGCGCATTCAAATTGACATAGAAATTGAATGAATGTATAGCTATACTTTTGAAGAAATTTAAAGCATCTTCTTAAAACCATTCTTTACTGCTAGGATTCGCTACTGCTCACCTCCAAACTGCCGTTTAGGTATAGGTTGAAAAATTTTCACAAAATATCTTCCACTATATTCTGGCAAGCCTTTAAGAGTTAGTTGTATTACTTGGCTTCATCTTCAGTAAATATCAGATGAGGTTATGGCTAAATAGTAGTTTATAAATCCATATAAATGAATGTATAAAACCCTGCTTAAACGGGCAAGTTAGCTCTATCATTCTATCCATATGTCCTAATATATCTTCTCGAGTTATTACCTGAAACCTATCTTATAGTCATTTTGGCGTTCTAATTTGTATAGATTGTTGCACAATCAGACAAATACAATTTATCACATACTTATTAAGTGAAGGGAGACTGAGTATAGTTAACGGTTGACTTGGTTCCATCGATATTATATTTTTTCATTAAACTTATTGCTTAAGTTAACCTTCTTAGTTGTGAATATTAAAAAAAGAATGACATACTATTTTCAAGAAATGAATAATATTGGTAATTTGAAAATAATTTCAATCTCTTTTTCGAGTAATATTGAAAGCTTACTGATAGGCAGTTGACGACAGCATTTCTAATTAAATGATTGAAGGACAAGGGATTTACTAAAACACCTTGTCTTAGAATCATTGTCAAATATGAAGAAACCACGAATATCATCATTGTTTAGTCTATTGAATACGTTCGGGAAAAAGCTTTAAACACCGGAAAATGCTATGATTTTCTTATTACTACAATGCAGAAACCCAAGAGATACATCAAAGTTTGAGAACGCGTAGATAGAATGAGTGGAAGGAAGCATAAGAATGTAATTCCCGTGTCGGGTAAAGTAAACTCCTCTTTGGGTAGACCTGTATCATAGGATAACTTAAGAAAATTCTACAAGGATCTCGCACTGTATTATAAGTCTAATATTACAAGGCTATTACAGATCGTGGTGGTCTTGTGGTTTGAACGGTGGAATTTAAAATCCACATCCGGACCTTGGCATGTATCAACGAATTTTTTGGTATCGCATACATTTACTAATTTAAATGGGTAGGCACTATCAGCTGACTGTGAAGGGAAACATCATGAGGAAAGATAAACCCGAGAAATGTTCTTGTAGTATTACTGTATGGGGGTAAATATAGAACCTGTGGATTTCTCAGAGTTTGAAATAGCTAATATGTCGTGGGCTGGCGTAGTGATTATGTATACCTTCCTACGGTAAGAGGCCTATGGCCCTGCAGTGGGTTTCTTACAGGCTGATGGTGATGATATATTGAAAGAAAAAGAATAGAAAGTCAGTCCCTAACAAGTCAAATAAACATAGAATACACTTTTATTGAAACAATATGTATATTTACAAGTCAAATCATTATTTTATACATTAATCAACAAGCTTTATCTTTAATGGACGTATTAATAATAAAGACTTTAAAGTTTAATATAAATCTATCTCACATACGAAACGAAACAATGATATTACGAAAGATCCTATATAACTCACAAATTTGACTGATGCATATCGTTCACGAAATGTAATTAGATCCACGATTTCATTCAAGAACACGACTATCGAGACAATTAATACAGATACAGCTTTCGATCAATTATTTCGGATCACCGTATACGCATTTAATTAAAATCGTATCCTTGAGGTACACCGTTCCTTCGTGTCTGACAGATGTGGTCGGTACATCACGTTCGGTAGCTAAGAAAAAAAAATCTCTATGGTAGCTAATTACCAGAGCATGCATATCGTCTCGTGAATGCTCGTTTAATAACTTCAAAATATTACGTCAGTTATGCGTGAGATGTTCGGGATTAAGATCAGTTCAGTTGGTATATAATAGGTTAATTCGTCTCGAATCCTCACAGTTCGACTCGAACCTTACATTCAGCCGCTTCATCCACAGCAGACAGGATTTCATACGAAATGAAACTGGTAATTTTATTAACTTTGTTCTTTTAAGCCTTTTTATTATTTCCTGTAATTTCATTAGTATTATCTTCAATTTCAAGTATAGTATTTTAATTCTCCTCTTTATTAGATCGTTTTCCACTACTAGAATTTTTTTTAACGATTCTTATTATTTTAATATTTTAAATAACAAATTATATTATTTATTTTTCCTATAAAAATATTTAATTGGAGCAAATAGTTGGATAGTTTTAAGCAAAACAGTTACATTATTTTTTAATTAAAAATAGACCCTTTTTTAACCCTTTTTATGCTCATAATTATTAGCTTTATTTTTATCTATTACGGTATTATTTATTTTAACTTTATCTTTATTTTTAAAATTACCATTTCCTTATTTCTAATATTCATATAAACCTATAATGGAAGTTTTACGTATAAAGAGAAAATAACGCATATGGGTTCGAAGTCTACAGGTATATGTGCCAAACTTAAAATAAACGTAAAGTCTCTGCTGTTAAAGAACTATCTTTGCTTCAACGGAGTTATCTTGGGAAGTAAAGATAATTTACTTGTTTTTGATACGGCACATTTGCGTGTGAAGGATTATGAAGATTAATTAATTTTTTTACTAAGGTAATCTATACAGAGCATAGGCCTCTTACTGAGGAAGGACAAACGTTTAATAAGTATGTTAGAAAAAATCGTATTAACGATTTCAAACGTTACAGATAAATCTGTAGTTCTAATTTATATTTTTGCAACTATAGTAAGACGCTAGGGGTGCTTTGGTTTCTTGATGATATTTCTCATCCTATAATATTGTCAAGTGGCTGGAACCCATGACTTTGTTTTTATGAAAATACTTTTACTCTTTTATGAGAACTACGTATTTATTTGGATTAATTGTGGGTTGTATGTTTTTCATTATAAATTTATCTTTACTGCTTACATCTCTTTGGGAAATTTTAATATAGTTTATGTATTTTAATATAGATAATACTCTGAAAGCCTTTTATCTACCAATAGAAGTAGGAAACTGATACAACCATTTCGGAGAATAGTCTGGAAAAACAACATTCATATCGACGTTATTTACATATATAATCTTGAACCAATACAAAGAGTTTTCGAAAAAAGAAATGTTGACACATAACGATACTCGAATTTGCAAAAATCCACTGATTTTGATCATTCAGGTACTACGATTTATTTCTCCTTAATATTTTTATATACTTTTTTATGCAAAAACTCACTGACACTCATCTCGTATACCGCAAACGAAACTTCAAAACAAGTAAAAAAGAATTTCGACTATTTAACAATGGTTATTTGATCATGAAAAATAAGCTAAATTAGATGTAACATAAGATTAAACAAAAACATTATTAAATTAAAACAAAAAAAACAGAAGAATATAATATAAGCTTTTATAATACAGCGAATAAATATTAATTGGTGTTTTGTGAACGCGGAAATAATTTAATACGTACCTTTGTAATTGTCAGACAAATAGTAATGATAAAATTTGGTTTCGATATTTAAATGTAAACTGTCTATAAATATATACTGAAAATATTTTTGAGGCAAAAGAACGTAATGACATAAGACTATAACTATTTGATGGGGAATTTTTCATACATGGTTCTAGACTACTTATTTTATTGATTCGATTGACCCTTTGCCATTTTCGTTAATGCCCAACGAAACGGATGGAGATCGGCTGGTAAAATAAATATTGGAATTTGAATACTTACAGCCTGACTGGGTCGCAACCACCATGTATATGGCGAAAAAGCCCGTCATAGTGATTCGCTTTTGCGGGTCGCGTTTCGGGATCAGCCTGTGCATATCCAGCTTTTCGCAGGCCGGCATGACAGCGGCGACCGTCGATGGATAGTATGTCAATCGGTGGTCGCCATTGTTTTTGGATTGTACTATGCTTACCATCAGGCACAGTGCAGTCACTTTGCCGTGCTACTATAAAAAAAAAAACTTATTACAAATAATAATCAGGTATTTACAGTTGTTAATGTTAGAAGCACCAAAGCAGCAGTCGAAGCGATGATGGCTTAGTTGGTAGCGTGTGCAGACATAGTGTCGATGGACGTAGGTTCGAATCCTTGCAACTGAGTCGGAGCTTACGGTGACGGCCAACATCGCGATGAGACCATCGCTAGCTACCATCCTTAAGTTGAAATTTTGTCGCCACAATACCTGTTGATGTTTTCCAGCAGCCATACTTACGGCCCAGTCCGCTCTAGATTTGGCACGTTTAACATTTTAGACTACATCGTTATCAAAGATCAAATTAGATCGTGGTCAAACACTAAAACGTAGAAAGTATTAAAATAGCTACCCACTGTCCAAACCACACTTAGAATCATGTATGTTTCTCAGTTCATCATTGCATCACTCATCGCTGTCAGCGCTGCTGGTCGTTTGGAGCATCTTGAACGCTCCTACCTCCCTCCTAATGGAAATAATCAAGGCAACTACGGATCCACCGGGTCTGGCTTCGGAAATGGAGGCTCTGGTTTCGGATCTTCCGGCTTAAATGGAGGCTCCCACGGATCTTCTGGATTCGGCTCCAACGGTTTTGGTGCTGCAGGATCAGCTGGATCTGGGCCATCAGCATACAATGCTGGTTCGTACCCTGGCGCCACTAGCAACCAGTATTTGCCTCCCAATCAAGGATCATCAGCTGGATCTAACGGATTTGGAAAGTACAGCGGCTCTCCTCAAGGTATGGCTCTTCGAATATAAATAAAAATAATTCTATTTCAAAATTTCAAATATACGTAGGGATCGGTTATTATATTCTTCTGAAAAGAGTTTTGGGTAAAAATACTTTATATTATAATGTACTTTATGATTATTGTTTTATTAAAGTAACCCATTTTATATAAAGATTCAAGAAAATCGATTTTATAAAAAAAACATTCAGACAAAGTTAGTCTCATTCGATTCCAGAAGGAAATTCGTGCAGTTTCACTAAGTATCTTGAATGAAGAATTAAAACCACATTAGCTTTTTGTTATGTAGATTGTAAATACGAAATAAACCTTTCCAGGTCTTAACCCTTACTTAGTAAAACTTACTATAAAAGTAGTCTGGAATCTGGAGTTTGACCACGGATACATTGATCGTGAATGTATAAAAAATACTTCTTTGTACTTTATAACTGTTATTTTGACCACAATCTTACCTGGTATTAAATGACGATGTAAACATACTAAGCCTAGATAGTGACTGATTCTCAAGTTTACCTGCCGTAGCATACCTATAGGTGATGGTGTTAGATTTTCAATTTTAGGGTGGTAGCTGGAAAAAGCCCAAGCACGTAGAATCTAAACATATAATAATGTAACGTTTTTAACTTCGACTATTGTCTACAGGTTTCGGCTCTCAACAAGGACCCTCCCAACAATACCTCACCCCTCAGAATCAGTACTCCAGCTCTCAGCAATACTCCGCCCCTAGTTCTCAATACGGTACACCTCAATTCGGATCCTCGTCTTACACTCAATCGACCGGCTTTGGAGCTCAGGCCAGATACCAGTCTCAGAGTGCTACCAGCCGTCAATATCTGACTCCAAAAACATCCAGTTTCCAGAACAATCCTCAACAGAGCTTCGACGAGGAAACCGGCTATCACTATTAAGTACATGAGTACTAAACAGTTTGATGATTGTGTTCAATATGTATAAATAATAAATTTTATGTATCTATATAAATTTGTCTTTATTTATTGTTTCATTAAGTTCCTTCTCTTAATCTATTTCTTTATCTAATTACTCATAACTAATTATATGCTTTCTGTCTTCTTTTTCAATTTTTCACTATACCATGTTAAATTCTTCTTTCCTCGTAATTCATTGTAATTGAAAGAATACTGAATAAACAGCTTTTTTGCTAGAAATATACGAAGCTATTAAATCAGTTGCAATTGTTTTAAAAATTAATACCTACATGGTGATCTTCTCCAGGTTTAGGAAATATGGTAACTTGTGGTTTTCCAACAACCTGGGTTATATTATATCTTTACAGTTATTATTGTGGGTGGATATATGCAATTAAAATCCTTTACTTCTGTAAATTTGAAATCATAGTACTTAACCTAAATGTATAAGTAATATTGAAGTAATTTTATAATAATAAAATGTAGTTGACTTCAAATGTACATTCTTGATAATATACAGTATTATTTATGAACAATAAGGAATCAAACCAATTTCACAAAACAGTAAAAGTAGTGTCATTTACTTCCTAAGATTTATTTGTGAAACATCTGTACAGATGTTCACTAGATTTTCGTTAGTAGATGAAACAATTTCATGTTACATATCAGTACGCTTTTTCATAGTGGTTAGGGAGTAATGGCAAAATATGCCAAGGTTATAATAAAATCGGTAAAAGGGATGGATTGATTAAGTGGTAGTGACCAAATTACAATAAACAATACAAACTGTTATGAAACCAAATAGGATACTTAGTTTCCATTAATTCAAACTAAAACTAACTTTAAAACTTGATATATAACGATCATTTTTGAAATTTTTGCCATAATTTTTCAATATCTATTGAAATCATCAAGTCTTGGATACTGATTTCCTTTGTTACCTACAATTCCGTTTAGCAAAGTTATTAATAAACAGAAATAAATACACAAAAAATATTACTCATCAAAGTAATCGTTAAATTATGTTATGACCCGTAACGAAATATATTTTATTGCTGCGAATAATTGTTTAGCATAATTGATGAGGTATCGGCGAACATTAATGTCTTTAACTGCGTCGTTACGACTCCTCAATTGGCATAATAATAATCATGAAAAATCAATTTATGAGTTGTGTTAATATTGTTGTTAGCTGAAATTTATTTATTTTTAACTATCCTAACAACGTTTTGATATGAAGTAATTGACCTTTTTGTCGGAAAGACCATAGTCACTGAGGGTTAATTTCGCTCCCGCACACCAGATTAGGCCCCCCTCGGCAGCTGCTTAAGCCTAGATCCATTCCCTCGGCGTGGAACCCTTGGGTGCGCTGCTCGTGCGATACAGTGACACAAAATCTTGCATGTCTGCGACAACATTACACATATCACCTCCACACACGTTCACGCATACACGCTTACACGTGCAAGTGGAAGGGTTTTATTTTTTTCCCGTATCAAACTGAACTAGTTTAGAAAATGATCCGATGCGAAATATCTATAGAGATCTCGTGTCGTCCGAACTATAGTGACAGACGTACACCGTGAGGTTTTAGTCCGTGCGAGTCGGACAGAACCCACTCTCTCCCCCGAGAGTGGTGTATCCATAAGGGATTTCGCCACGTAAAAAAAAAGAAAAAAAGATAGGTAATTGCACGTATCAGGCAACAGCCCAAGCCGAGATGTGCCGTGCACCCTTGAGCTAGTTGTCAAATAAAATCAGCTGAGTGCATTAAGCGCTCGCCTTAGTAGTCCGGTGAAGCTGTCAAGACCTTGCTATGTCAAAAAAAAACCATAGTCAATCGGTTCAGGAAAGATATGTAAATAATACTTAGAGAGTTTATTCTTATAAAAAGTCTTGTAAATCTACGTTTTAAAACATTATTGGTTTTCGAGAAAAAATAAATAAATATAAACCACAATTTTTTTGCTAATCATTGACTTAACAAATTTATATAAAAGTTTATGTTTAAGGAAGTCCATAATATTAGTTCTTAAGAAAACAATTAACAGATATAGCTTTATGAGATCCATTAATTAATCCTTTATTGTGGTTTTAAGTTTGGACACTCGTGAGCTTAATGCCATAAGGTATTCGCTGCCAGCTAACCAGCGATATTCTGAACAAAAATAAAAGCTATAGTGGTTAGTGCAAAAAATGAATCAAATATATAAAAATAATAGGTGGTAAAGCCACGCTGAAGCTAGTATTATTGGTTGTCAGTATGAATGGGCCGACTCGCCCGGGATAGTACCACTCGTTCCACAGAACACCGACATGAATTAACATTTCCAGCATTGTTGCGTTTCGTTCGGTCAGAGGACCACCTCCCCCCCACCTACGTCTCCTCTCCACTTTCCCAGCCCCTCTCCCCCAAACACAGGCTGGCAACGCACTGGCGACTCCCTCGGTGTTGCATCAGATGAACAGCCTGTTCGTTTGTCCCCTATAATATAAAATAAAAATTAATAATTTTCGGGAAGCTAGTGTTTTAAAAGTAAGTACATATATACGTTCAAGGCAACATGTAACATATCTCTCTAGTGTCAAATCACTATAGTTATAACCGTAGGACCTTTCTATTTAGGATTAGGCTACATTTTATACATAGTGTTAGATTTTATAACAAAGTCCCAAAACACATTACCGATTTGCCGGATAGTAGGTTCAAGTGTTATGACAAGCGGGTCTTAATACATAAAGGTTATTACAGGGTGGATCAGTATGTGAACGATAGCGACGCCTGGAAGTGACGCCTCTCTCTGTGCAACCACTAAAAACGAATGTAGCTTTATGTGTCTATTATGTTATAATAATAAAAAAAAATTAGTTATTATGAAAAGATAAACCAGATCGAGTTTCTTGCCAGTTCTTCTTGATGACTGGGTTGTTTTCCGAACCGGTGGTAGCTTTGACGTTCATAAGCGTCTTATTAAGGCCTAAACTGAATAAAGTATTTTGATTTAATTGAAACATAATGGTAATTTTTGGAAGTGTCGGAAAAAGTCTGCCTGGAAGCTTTCGTCGATAATGCTTCCCAATTAATCTCTTTAGATATAACAAAACAATTAAGATAATTAACGACGTAGACCGAACGGGCATCAGCTTAGTATAATATCGATATATTATAAAATATACGTATGTAGTTACAATAGATTTAAGCGCGCGGGAGTACTGTGTGTGTCGATTATATAGTTCATACACGGCTGTAACTATAGTAACAAGTGTCGGAAAAAGTCTTATTCAACTTATTCGGTGTCGTTCCTATCCGCTCAAAGCAAATATGGCGTGATCGTTCCAAAAAGATCGAAATCTATGCAGTTATTTTTGAGTATTTCGATAGATAATTATTAACTACAATCGTGTTTTCTCGAAACAGTTGGAATTGTAAATCTAATTGGATCCCATCGATATAATATGGTGAAACTGAAAACATGGATTACATGTATGGGTATATTTCTCAAGACTAGAGACGGTTAGTCACGGAGATATCTCACAACGAACGTACTGCATCGCACCGAGTTACTCGTGACTGTGGCCCGTGGCTAAAAATTATGTTGAAATTTGAGTTATCATTTTAATGTTTTATCTGTATGATACTATAACTACTAATATAATACTACTAAAGTTTCATATTTACTTTCTTTTTCTCAGTGCAATTGGAAAAAATATATTCCTGCATCTGAATCATTTGACTTGATTTTTCATTTTTTATCTTTCCAGAATCCACTGACGGATGTTACAACCTTTTTTTTATTAACGTGGGGAAATCCTTTATGGATACCTTCTCGGGGGGAGAGGATGGGTTATGTCCGACTCGCACGGACTAAAACCCCACGGTGTACCGTCCGACCGTATTGTCGGGGCGGTAAGGGATCGTTCAAGCTACGCTATTCCCCTTGGATAACCGCCCAACGGTCTGTCCGGTGGAAGGTGGCCGCCGAGCTCCGTCGTAATAGGGAAACAAACTGGGTAAACACCAGCTGCCTCCCTTCGTCTACCGGACCTGTGCAAGACGGATGTTATACCTAGTGTATGGTACGACAGGATTCAGTGTTATAAATAAAAAAAATGAACAATTTTTTTTTCGACCACTAGACGAGCACTCCTATGCATAAAAGGATAGTTGACGACAGAAAATAAATGTGGCATACTCAAAAACAAAATATTAAGAATTTAAAAATATATATGTGGCAGATTATTTAATAGTTAATATTTTTGGGCCGGCTCGTCCGGAGTAGTACCACCCTCTCACAGAAAACCGACGTGAAGTAACAGTGCTTGCATTGTTGCGTTTCGTTCGGTCAGTGAGAGCGCCGGAGGACCACCTCCCCTCCCCTCTCCGGTCTCCTCTCTCTCTCCTAACCCTTCCCAATAAAGAGTGGCAACACACTTGCGACATCTCTGGTGTTGTTAGTGTCCATGGACGGTGATGATCACTTAACATCAGGTGCTCCACCTGTTCGTTTGCCACCAAAGCCATAAAAAAAATATATAAATTTTATTAATTAAATACAAATATTAATTCAAAATCATATACCGTGGCGATGCTTGCCGTGGTGACGTGTCGCTAATCCAACAGTCGGTCTGACCTGTCGCTATAAATGCTTCACATCAAAAGGTAGTTTAGCAAAGTTTAGTTTAAGTTGTAAACGTTTTTTATAACAATATACAAACAAGCGATGATGCTTCAAACACACGCATGACCTTCACATGCGTACGACCTTGGCCCGCGTGCTCTTGATACAAAACTTTCATTTTCAACTCGACAACCGCTTGTCGTACCGAGAAAGACGATTGGATCAAGTGCAAAGATGAACGAGGTTATAGCTGACTATGGAGCTGTCGAAAAAAATGTAATAAATCGGAGTCGCAGTTTCGTATTTCATGATTGTATTGCACGGTTGTATTTCAGGCATTGGAATATGATATATCTGCCGGTGCAACTGTCAGTGTTGTCATACGGGCTCGAGAATAACACCGAAGGCCCCAGCGTAATTCGATACACACCAATCTTGAAATGCGACACAATAAAGCAAGTTACTTCCGTTTTTGTCTGAAGTTATTTGTAACAATAGCTGCGACAATAAAGGAATCGGTTTTGATCATAGAGTAACTAATAATCTAAAGACCAGATGTTATAATTCTCTGATAGTATTGCAGTGAAGCTGTTAAGGCCTTGCTAGGCCAACAGCGTAGTCAGTTCGAGAAAAAAAGTTCTGATATTGTTATTTATGCTAAAGACGGTCCATTATTTTTCAGTTTTGTTTGCGGTTGACATTGGTGATTCCACTCAACACTCTTCAAAATTAATAAGGCGAACCTTCTGTACATAATGTCTTTATATATACTACTTAGTGCTCGCCTAGAGATCGAAATTCAACAATAATACATTTTGATATTTAACAAGACCAAAGAAAATAATAAAAATTCTAGTGGTTTTATAAATTTACTAAAGTTAAATTAATTATCAATTAATTATTAATGTATATTATGAATTTACATATTATATACTATCTTCTGCCCGCGACTTGATTCGCGTGGAATAGTTACTTTGGGCTAACGCTAACAAGCAGCGGAAGTTCTTGAAAGGAAAAAATACACGATTTTGAAACTTTTTACATTGATGCTCCGCCCCTGTTGGTCTTAGCAAGATGACATATAGCCTACAGCCTTCCTAGATAAATGAGCTATCTAACACTGAAGTAATTTTTCAAATCTGATCAATAGTTCCAAAGATTAGCACTTTCAAACAAACAAACAAACCCTCCAGCTTTAGAATAGTAGTATAGATTACTACTAAAACATACTTACATTTAAAATGCATTATAAAAAGTTTTTATTGTTATCGCAATGCTTGTGGACTAAAGGTTTTGCATCCAATTTGAGTTGCATATATATTTTAGTCACGCCTGCAATTTCCTCTCTTGTATGTTGTTTTATGTATCCTACTTTTTCTTTTTATTAATTTCCCCTATGTATATTATTACCTCTTTATGTATCGTATTATTTTTTGTACATTACTTACTTTCCCTATATACATTATATTTTATAATTTTAATTCATATTTTTATTTTTTACGCACCGTGACTTGCACTGGGTTCCAGATGAAAAACAGCGCAAGTGTTTCTCATAACGCTAGCATATGCTGAGCTGGACACCATTTCATAATGCACAGATATGCATATTTTTGTCCATTCTTGTATACTTGTATTTTATTTTCTGCTTTATGAATAAAATATTTCTTTCTTTCTTTACACAATCTTTCTCTATCAATCTCAATCATCTTTCTTTCTACAATAAATTTTGATAGAGTGAAGCGATTTTATTGATATAAAGACTAAGTTATTCTCGAAGATATGCTTTATGATTTTCTTTGTTAGGTTTTATTGTGAATCCAGTACTTTAGAAGTATAGAAGATGAAGATTATATAATTATAAAATGAACCTATAATATGACCAGTTAATTTCAAAGGTCATGTAAGGTATGGAACGTATGTCATGTTAAAAATATTGAACGTAGGATGAAAAAGGTAATTGGAACGTAACAAGTGAAATGAAACGTCTATTTCATTTACATGTGTGTCATTCAGGTAGTAGTGTGAGTAATGTATATTTTAATGTGTTTTAATGCATTTTATGTAAAATATAGCTTTGTGCATTTAAACTTGAACTGTGCCAAATTTCACGTTCATCCGTTGGAGCAATTTGCTTAAAAAGGGGTACAAAGTTTTCGCTTCACGTATTAATATACAGAAGATAATTCTTCAGTCCGGGTGTATGTGACTGAATGCCTCGTAAACGGCTGGATAGATATTGATAAAAAAATTTTGCTTGTTTAGGTCGATTCAAGAATGGTTTGGATCCACAATAGGTTCTAGTAGGTGGCGGTGCAATTGTTTTTTAGGATTTTTTATATTATCAAGGCAAAACAACGTCTACCGGGACCGCTAGTAAATATATTATACTAGCGGGCCCGGCAGACGTTGTGCCGCCATGATTATAGAAAAATCCTTATCGAATTATACACCAAAACGTTCCTCATGAATCACTTTATCCACTGGTGAAAACCGCTTGAAAATCCGTTCAGTAGTTTATGAGTTTATCGCGAACAGACAGACAGAGAGACAGACGCGGTAGGGGACTTTGTTTTATACTATGTAATGATATTGTGATCTTATATTACCCGTTGCTGAACATAGGACAATTAATTCTATGCCTATATTAAGCCAAAAAAACACGAATGCATTTATAATGTCCTAAACTTCTTCTTCTTCTTCTTACCCTTATCCCACATAAGTAGGGTCGGTACAACATGTTTGTCATGTTGTGGTATATGATTTGGCTTAATTTTTACGATCGGCCGCCTGCCTGACATCAACCCTCCTTGGGATTATTTTGTTGTACCACTGTATTTATGATTATTATTATATAGTTACGAAGTTTGATGGGCTCTTTTAGCCTTACAGTTTTTCGTTCCGGTTAAAAACGAAGTTCTTCAAGATTATGGTTTGCTTGCTATATTGCCATTTTTATGTAACAGAAAATTAGCCAACTTTAGACTATTCTGGAGGACTGCATTTTCTGTTTTTTTTCAGGATTCGTGGTTTCAGCGTTTTCTCAGTAATAGCAATTTAATATTAGATATAATAAACCATTATAAAAATATGAAAAGTATAATAGAAAAATAAATGCAAATAAAATGACATGTATAAATTTAGTTAATTTCCTAAACTAAATAATTAAATTCAAAACTACTCCGTTTATTTCTCTTAGGAAGAAACCTTCACCCACCAGTGTGATATTTACAAATTGGTATTATTATTGTAATAATTCCCTTATATGGAACAGAAAGTATGTATTACCGAACGCATTCTACAATTAAGCACTCAAGGTTTCCGAAGCTCCGATGTCACCTCATATTAACATAGAATCATTATTTTAATGTTTCTCATCGGTATAAAAATGGTTTGGGCTCACAGAATGTTTATAGTCGACTTTTTAAATTCGTGTTATACAAAATAAAAAATGTATTTGGTATGTTTTTGTTGATTACATCAAATTATATTATTCTTTTAAGCAAATTTCCTGAATATCCTTGTGTTTTATATCTTGTTACCAAATCTTTAATACCAAAACTGTTATTTATTACTTAGAATAGGATAATAATGAAATTGTCATCTATTGCTTCTAAGTAACCAATTTATTAGTTCTCAGTTGCTCAACTAGATGCCACTTCCAAGAAATTATTTCCTTAACCGCTGGACTGAAAGTTTTAAGCTCCTTACAAGTGTAGCCTTCGTGAGACACATGCCAATAGACTGTTGGCAGCATAACCTTAAATAGTTCCTGATTTATTACAAAACTTTGAATAACAAATTATTTATTGTAAAATCATATTTTTTTATACAAATTGTGTTTTTTATTACTTTTTAGCAAACCATGAAAATTGTAATTTATGAAATTAAAAGCAGAATTAAAACCATAATCCGCCATTTGGCGATCTGGCTTAAAAAAACAGCAGAGGGGTTAATATTCAGCTAATGTTTTCCTATTAATGGATTCAAATTAGTAGTTTTATTGACTATGCTTCTTTTGTGGTTTCACTGGAAGCGCTTTTTACTCTACAATAGTACTCGTAATGATCAAAAGTGTTGATAGACATACGGTATTCTATTCTGTGAATTAAGTAATCTATGACAGTATTTATTTCGATCTCAGGTCCTCTTCACAACTATCGTAGCCGTTGGTTCCGCTGCACAGTTACCATCAAACACCTATATCCCACAAGAACAAAGCTCAGATGTCAACGGGCAGAGTCATCAGTATCCAAGTTCTGGTGATTCAGTAAATCGAAGGCCACAGCAGGATGCAGATAAGAACGCCGATATTCTAAAACAAGAGCAAGCGATCAGCGATAATGGAAGTAAGATATCTATTACAATTATTTCATTTTACATTATAAGTAATTCATTAATACGGCAAAATTTTGTTTCAGTTTTTTATTTCGTGTTTTTTTTTTCTTTATGTGTAAATGGAGTTTGGTCACAAATTGACCATGTCACACCAATGGTTACCAACAAAATAAAATAAGTACATGGTCATGAATATACCCGGCTTTTAATGCCAGACGTAACCATCCTGTACAGCATTCTTGCTTCGTCGGATGTCGGGAAAGCAAGACTCGCATTACATAATTTCACAGAAGAGAGAATGTGTCATTCATTTTATTCTCTAGTGCTAGTCTTGGGACTTGGTTGTTTCATTTCATTGTTTATTTTACATCATCGTTACGTAGACTCTCGTAATTAACAGTGGGCATGATATCTCTTAATTTTTGACTCCTCAAATAGCCTTCCACTTCTTGCTCGTAAACCATAACATATATAATAACAAGGTATGTTTTATCATGTTGTAAACTGAGATTTGGCTTATTGTTTCGCTTTCCTAATTTATGTCTAGTTGGTAAGAGATAATTAGGTAATACTCTTCCGCTCTTTGATCCAACACTTTCTAATACTTTAGTATTCTTTTTATATGAACATCTATAGGAATACACAATTGTATTTTAAATTTTATTGGAAATGTATAAGATAACATTTACATACACACAATAAGATAACTATCTAATTATATTCATTTTGCATAATCAAAAATGTATGAGCTACTAACTTTCGTTCATGGTTTCGCTCGCATTAATGTAGATTTAACTTTTTCCACGAGAACTGTACTTTTTTCCTCTGAAAGATATCTCATATCCTCTTCATAATATCTGACAACGAGAATGAAAAATTTCATGATAGTAGGTTGATTAATTGGTGTGTGGAAAATTAACAAACAAACAAAGGCACATTTATAATATTGGATAGAATAATGAGGCTTATTACTAACCTAATCACAACCAATATTAAGTGACGAGTTTGTCAAATACGATAAAATGTTAAGTTAGTACAATCTATGAAATGTAACTGACGAGATTCATCGCAGGAAAGTTTACAATATATTAACCAACTCAAGAGCAACTGCAGGTTAAGCATAAATCAAATAATAAAATATCATATTATAATATACTTATTCCATCTAGAGTAAATTTTTATGTCTAACGAAATTTGTGTAGAATCAGAAAGGGAGCTGAATTTACTCAAATCAGAACAAGACAGACTTAAAATTGATTATTTCTTTTCAGATTACCACTTTGGATTTGAAACATCAAACGGCATTAGAGCAGAAGAGGCTGGAACTTCAGAAAGTGGACAAGGAGGTTACTCTTACAAAGGAGATGATGGGAATACTTACACTGTAATTTATACGTTAGGAGAAGGTGGCTTTAGACCTCAGGGTGAACATTTACCTGTAGCGCCACCAACTCCTGAAGCAATTCTGCAAGCTCTCCAGCAAAACGAGCGAGATGAAGCGGCTGGAATCTTTGATGACGGTATCTTGAGACTTATTCATAACTTCACTCTCTTAAATTATACCATATTGTATGAGTCCTAGAGGCATATAGTGGAAAAAAGTAACGAGTTCTTTCAAGGAGTTCATTCAAATATACCACCACTCGCTGAACAACATTCTCCTTGAAACGTAGTCCATTCTATTTAAAACTTATTCTCCAGGGTGTACCCATACCGGTTACCGATAATCTGGAGCTCCTCGGGATAAATTTAAACTCTAAGCGCAACTATGGACGTGCGATTGAGTCTATGGCTGTAAAAAAATTGGGGGTCCTTTTCAGGGTGAAACGGTAATTTACACCGGAGCAGCTACTTAATTTGTATAAGTCGCAGATAAGGCCGTGTATGGAGTATTGCTGCCACCTTTGGGACGTGTCTGCCAAGTGCCAGTTGGCATTGCTAGACTCCGCCGATCATGAGCTCGGAGACTTGTCGGTAATGAATTACTGTTAGCAGCTAAACTGCAAACACTGGAACATCGGCGTAGGGTCTTTTGTCTTGTGGTATTTTATCGGCTACACTTTGGAGAATGTACACAAGATCTGCACCAATAATTCCACCGTCTCCGTTTCATCTTAGGACTACCAGACGCCGCACGGGCCTCCATTCGTTCGCGGTTGACATACCATTCATCCGGACAAAGTGCTTTGCGTCATTATTTATTATGAGAACCGCGAAGGAGTGGAATGCACTGTCTGCGTCTGTTTTTCCTGAAATGTATGATGAAGTGATCTTCAAAAGAAAAATGAATGTGCTTTTACTGGGTGAACGCGGTACATCCTTCCATCCACCTTCCATCAGGTATGACAGAGACAAGCGTCACACAGTGTATTGTAAAAAAACATTCTACCGCTATGTCGACCCAAAGAAAAGTAAACTTTGCTTTAAATTCTCCTATAAACAATTCTTATTGCAACCTCAAATGTAGTAGTTGAAATTCACGTACATCTTCTAATATACATCTATTTACTTTAATTTATATCAAATCGTGTCATTAAGTATGGGAATTGCAGTGTTACATAGTTTCGTTTTATTTAAATATATAGACTTAATTAAGTTTAAGGCAGACTTTGTGTTAAATTTGTTACGCCAGTAATATTAATTTCGTGGTCAACGTATGAGTCTAATCCAGTAGTAATTTAGTGTAAACATTTTGAAGTGAAAACTTCTTTAGGCGTAAAAGAAAGCGGTTAAGCGCGTTAAGCGGTATTTTTTTGGCAGGAGATAAACTTATGATTTTTTAAATTGCGCCTGCGCGGCTTGCGTCTGACTACGACGCGTAGTATATAGAAGCCTGTGTATGTCCAATATTTACATTTTGTATTGAAAATGTGGAGCCCATCGTATGTTTGATTTATTTATAGCTGTATAATCATTTTTCGTAGTGACAATAGACGGGAAAACCAGAGTAATGATAATGATTATAATTTACGAATTATGAAATTTAAATAATTTATTTAAAAACTCAAAAGAGACCAAAGTTATTTCATTGTTTTAAGTTTTCACTGCCTGCCACGTCTGTCTGTCTGTTCGCGATATTCTCAAACACTACTGCGCGGATGTTCATGCTTTTCATTTTCAATGATTTTCATTTTCATTTCACCAGTAGATAATATGATTCATGAGGAAGGTTTAGATAATTTGTAAGTCCTTTTTATTATCAAGGCAGGTTAACATCTGCCGGCCCAGGACATAATAATAAATCCGTTAGAGTACTGGCAATGAATTGTCTTATTTTGGATTACATTCGTAACTATTAAATGCAGTCACTTTGTTGGATAAGAAGTATATATTACTGCCTTTATTTCCAGGTCAATACCGTCCAAGTGAACACGGAGGTCCACCTGCAAACACAGGATCCTTTGCTTCGACGTCTTCCAACCAAGTTGCTATCGGGTCGTCCGGTCAAAATGCTGGATATAAATACTGATACAACCGAAACAAAGATTTATAACAAAATAATCGACTGTAATAAATAATAATACATTTTCATTTGTTCGTCGAATTGTGAAAATATACCAATTGTTTTTGTTTTGTTATATAGATACGAATAATTTTATTACAATTGTTTAATCTTTGATAAATAAAATATTGTTGTATATTAAACAATTCTATACGATTTAATATTATAACGATTTTCTTTTTCTCCTATCAGTTTTTTGTAAGCAGATATTGAAAATTAAAGTCAAAAATTCATGATTTAATTTTGGGCCCTAAGAAAGCGCTTATGAACTTCAAAATTGCCACTGAAAATAAATCCGTCGTCGAGGAGGACCAGCAAAAAA
The DNA here is from genome assembly GCA_015888305.1 of Antheraea pernyi. Classification (NCBI taxonomy): domain Eukaryota; kingdom Metazoa; phylum Arthropoda; class Insecta; order Lepidoptera; family Saturniidae; genus Antheraea; species Antheraea pernyi. The sequence goes on from MU158824.1 coordinate 131,271, forward strand.
CTCGATCGAGTTTATCTTTTTAACATACATATTTTTATACTACACTAGCGGGCCGGCGGACGTTGTCCTGTTGTGATAATAAGAAAATCCTAAACAAATTATACACCTAAACCTTTCTCATGAATCCCTCTATGTACTGGTGAAAACAGTACGGCAATCCGTTCAGTAGTTTTTGAGCTTATCGCGAACAGACAGACGCGGTAGAGGACTTTGTTTTATACTATGTAATGTTTAGTTACAATCTTGTCTAGTGGATGCACAGAGAGTTGTTGATTCCAGGTATCACCATCGTTCACATATTGTTTCACTCTGTATTTCATACCAAAACCCGTTTTATATGCTGCTTATCAAATTACAGCAAATCGGTAATATTCTTTAGAGCTTTGTTGTTAAATATAATATTATTACCTAAAACCTGTTACCTGGTCCTACATGGATCCAGAACATGGGATGATATTATTTCACATGAAAATTTACAAACTTATAAAAGCGCCATCTATTGGTCGATAGTCGATACAGACAAAACTTACTTATAGTTTTGCCGTATTATTACAAAAACGTTACACACGTGTTGAATATTTGCTTTAAACAAGTTTAATTATAAAAAAATATCTTACCCTTGTTAACAGAGGGACATCATTAAAATGTAAATATCCTGTAACACTTGTCTAAGTTCTTATTTTATTGTTGTGATTTATTGTATTTCTATTTACTGGCGAAATACGTTTCGTTTTACTTAATGAAAATCTGATTAAAAATATTATTCATGAATTGAAATGGTCGCAAAATATCTGTATGTAATGAAACGTTTTTGAATGATGAGATTAAATTAAACGAATGTTATTCAGAGATGCTTTCATAAAAAAATTAAACAAGATATTTAGCCAGAAACCGCTTAGACACGTTTTTGTAACATTTAATAGGAGGCAGCCACGCTGTAGCTACTAGTGGTTTCAGTATGAATGGGTCAGTTCGCCCAGGGTAGTACGGGGTAGTACAGAAAACAGACGTGAAGTAACAGTGCCTGCATTGATGCTTTTCTTTGGGTCAGTGAGAGCACTGGTGGCCCATCTCCCTTCTCTCCCCTCCTTCCCCTTTTGACTCCACCATACACGGGTTGGCAATGCACTTGCGATTCCCCTGGTGTTGCTAGTGTCTATGGACGGTGGACGGTGGTGATCACATTAACATACGGTAACCCACCGACTCACCTATTAGTTTGCCTCTTTTGATATGAAAAAAAACAAAGTATGTATTTTAAATAAGTGTTCAACTAGGTTTACAGTTTTAGGCACTGCTTAGTAAAACTCGTGTGAAATCCGTGTTAATTTTTGTAATAAGACCGTTGATGTTATTAAAGACTACGCTAGCACTTAGCGGCTTTGGACTTAGTTCATTATCTCACTTTATTTAATTCATTATTGTATAGTGGTGACATCTTGCGTAATATAACTTGGCGATGGGACACTTGAGAAATGGATTGAAAGTAATGTCAAAGAACATGAATTTCGAGATATCACAAAAATTCCCTGGAAAGTTCTATCATGTTGGCCATCATTTTCTTAGAACGTTAAAGACGTCACAACAATTTTTTTTTTACATTGAGTAATCTCTTTATAATAGAAATAATAAACTCTAATAGCGAGGATTATAAAGTTGGAAAAGTAGGCAGAAGAAGAGTTTGGTTGGTTTTTTACGAAATTGAAAATATTAATCATAATTATTCCAAATATTTTGTAATTATTATAGAACAATTTACGTTTGTATGCGAATGTTTATGTTATTTTAACTGAGAGTTCCGATCGAACCGTCGACTCGAGCGGTTGTCCGTTTTGCTGCGCGCGCTAAGTTCGATTTTAATACTCGTGATTTAGTGACGTCAGTTATTGTGTTGTTTCGATCCGGCACACCTGCGCTTCACAGGTGCGCTGCACCTGCGTTCTTTTTCTTGGAACTGAGTGAGACCTTTCCTTGTATTTATTTATTGCTTTATCTATTTCTTGGTATATTTATTTAGTTACTCATTTATTTATCTATTTATTTACGTATTTCTTTAATTCTTCAGTGATATATTTTTAAATTTATTTTCTTTTTATTTTTTGTATATTTAAGTAGTCTTATGTTATTTTTCCCCTGTCTCGCTCAGGTACTTACTTGCGTTGTTTTCCTATTTTGTTTAATTTTAAACAGCTCCCTTTGATCCGGACTCGGGATAGTCCGTTAAATTCATTAAGGCGCGCCCCCCTGCCCCTCTGGCAGGGAGGTTTCACATGTCTTCCCCCGCCCCACTCCCCTCCTCAGGCCCCGGTATGGCCGCTGAACAAGAGATCAGTCTCTTAGAGACTGAGCTCATTAGCCTCCACGGCTTCATAGCCGCTATCTGTCCTCGTCTCGTAGACGACTACGATGCGTACGCTGCAAAGCGTCGCACCGAGCTCCCTCATTCCTCGAAGCCCGCTCCCTCGATCTATGCCAAGATCGAGGCTTCCAACAACTTCCCAATCACAGCCGATCGCGATAGCGATGACTCCAACTCCGACTCTGGCTCCAACATCTCCGGGATCCCTCTGCCGAGCAAGCCCCTCAGGCTGAGCAAGCCCCTGCTGCGGACGATGGCTTCACCACCGCTCCTCTTCGAGAGAGTGCGTGAAATAACCCCACTGGTTGCCCGAAGGAAACGAGTGAGGTCACGATGGGCGGTGGACGTGGCTACCTTCACCTGAATACCTACAGCGGTATTCACAGCGGAGGTGTAAGGGATGCCTGCCGTTTCCAGCAGGCTAGAAATTTCAACCCAAGACGCTTTGTCTTGGATCGTAACGGGGGCGGTGGGCGGGGCTTTTTGCC
>MU158824.1:134498-237254 GCA_015888305.1 Antheraea pernyi
CATAGATTTCCAGCCATCGTGGCTACACTACAACGGCTCGCGCGCGCAGCTGTTCAAAATAAATAACTCATATAAGATAGAGTAAATCGCGTATTTACGTCTATCTTCCCCTAAAAATGACCGTTCAATAATAATAATTTTTGTTATGTCTATTTTTAGATTTCGGCGTTGTCGCCGTTAAGTAAATTTAAATTCGATCTTATTAAATGCGTGTTGCGCCCGCGCTTTTGTAATCGATCCTTTTTAGCTCCCGCACACATCGCGGTTCTCAGTAATATCTCGAGCCTAGGTCGTCCCCGCGCGGAGCCCTCGTGATATTATTATCGCGATACAGTGACTCACCTACATCACTTGAACACACATATGAGATCATCTCTCTCACACACGTGCACATATATACACATGGTGGGAGGGTTTTGTTTTTTTCCCTCATCAAACTGAATCGAATAGTTTTAGTTCGTTTCAATCCGATATACACGTATTCATTTGTGAATCATGCAATTTCGATTGTATGGTTCACAAATGTATATTTGTATGAATAGCTTAGAATAGTTAGCTAGGACAGACGCGTCTTTTTCCAGGTAACAGCCTAAGCCGAGGTGTGCGTGCACCCTTGTGTATGTTACCTAAAACCCAAATCGGTTGTGTGCCTTAAGCGCCAACCTTAGTAGTCCGGTGAAGCTGTGAAGACCCTGCCGGGTCAATAGCGTAGTCAGTTCGAAGAAAAAAAAGAGAGAAAAAAAAAAAGTTATTTTAACTAATATTACAAATGCGAATATGTTTTTGTTAGTGCTTTCATGTCTCATTAACCTCTCAACGGATCATCATGGAAAAAGAATATAAGGTGCCTGTCACCCAGAAAAATACTGTTCCCGAGGTATAGGTTAATTTTACTGCAATGCAAGCTAAGCCTCAAGCGATAGCTAATTTAGAATAATGTCACCTTTCAAAACCATATACCTTTAGGCGTAAAACTTTAGAATTTTCTGTCTAAACAGTTTGCTCCAAGTACGAATAATATACAGTTCACTTATATCTAGCAGAAAAGGTGGTCTTGCACTTATCTGTACCTATGTTTGCATAGAAATATAATAGTGAATCCCTCAGTGGCCAAATCTAAGGTGAAACTGTGTACTGAATTGCAAGATTACAGTGAATACGAATATATTATAATTAAATTTTTAGAAAGAAAAGCTAGTACTGATTGTAAACATATGAAAGTAGAAAAAGTTATTGTAGGTGGTAGAGCCACTGAAGCTATTACTGGTTTCAGAATAATTGGGTCGACTGGTCCGGAGTACCACCCGATCCACAGAAACACCGATGTCATGTAACAGTGCTTGCATTGTTGCGTTTCGTTCGGTCAGTGACAACACTGGAGGCTTACCTTACATCTCCTCCTCCCCCAAACACAGCCTGGCAACGCACTTGCGACTCCCCATGGTGTTGCTAGTGGCTAAAGACGGCGGTAATCACTTAACATCAGGTGAGCCGCCTGTTCGTTTGCGTCCTATAATATACAAAAAAATGAAGTGATACTACCGACACCATAAAGACATAAATCATAAATAGTACAATATTATTAAGAAAAGAGTTAAAAAACGAAATTAAGCTCGAGTCACACCGTATTCCCGTTGATAGTGTAACCTCGTTCTGCTATTAGTCCGTTCCCGATCCAGTCTTAAACAAGATAAAAAAGAAGAATATGGTGATCTAATAAATTCGTGGTAGACTAGTGGCTTGACCGGTGGAATATCATTCAGATGCCGGCATGTACTAAAGAATTTTATGGAATTCGCGTACATTTACCAATTTAAATAGGTATTCTACCGTTCAACAATATGTTCACGCGTGTTCACGGTTGCCGGACGACTGAAGGACGCGGGCGCGCGGCCAGGGACGCAGAGGGAAGGGTGCACTAGAGTTGCGCAAGATTCGATAGGCTAGGGTGGCGCGCGTTACAGTATTAATTTAACACCGTGAGTTAACGGGGTTGAGTAAAACATCGCTACAAAACCTGTGTCTGAAAAATGTTCTTGTAGTACTACTATACATGTTATAAATAAGCTTATATAATGTCGATGCTATATACCTACTTCTTTTTTTAATTTCACGATCTATTACCATATAGTTCTAGCATTGAACAAAAACATATATCGATGTTAAAAAACGACGAGGTCCAAGATGATAAACACGTTAATCCTAGAGAGTCTGATTCTCAAGTACAACTGTGGAAGCATACCCACGGATCCTTGGTGACAGAGTTCCGACTCGAGAGTGGTAGTTAGCCAAGCGGGATTAGAAAAAGCCTTCCCACCATTTTATGATATCTCTTTTTCCTTCGCCTTAGCTCGGGATTCCCAGCGATGCTGACCTACATCGATAGATATTTTATCTGAACAAGCTAACTACTGCCGTCGCTACATAGTAGTCAAATGGAGAATATAAAATGCCCTAGAAATATGCAGTTTTTAAAAGAGAAGGGTGAATATGTGTAATTTATTTGAAGATGTTATTATTTTTTTTTTTTATGTCATAGGTGGCAAACGAACAGGTAGGTCACCTGATGTTAAGTGATCACTACCGTCCATGGACACTACCAACACCAGAGGAGTCGCAAGTGCGTTGCCACCCTTTGGGGAAAGGGTTAGGGGAGGGAGAGGGAGAGGTGAGGGAAGGGGATGAGAGGGGGGGGAGGGGAGGGGCACTGTATGAACTGTTTGTGTTTATAGTAACTAATACATAGTGTCATATACATACTAGTGTACTAGTGGCTTGTCCCGGCTTCACTTGAGTGAAATGTGTTAATGTGACGTCATAAGATCATCATAAGAAGAACACAATATAGATCGATTGTCAGCGCTTTGACATTCACCATTGATATTAAGTCTTTTTACACAAATTACTTTTTTTGTTGTACGTGATTTTCAATCTGTGATATTTTCTTAGATGTTTTTTGAAATTATGTGCCGTAAAGATGTGAAGATCAATTTTGATCCTCAGCAAATGTTTAATATTACTTATATATTTAAACTAGATAACGATTAAAACTATATTAGTAAACAAATACGCCATTATAACTCAAGATAAAACTAGTAAAACACTATATTTTAATTAAAACTAGTGCTCGTCCTGTGGTTAAATTTCGACAATAGAGAAAAAAAACTTTTTATTGAAGTAAAACTTCTTTAGTCGCGACTAGGAGGTAACTGAACGACAATGCAACGGAAGTCGGTAGTCCGGTGAAGCTGTTAAGACCTAGCTTGGTCAATAGCGTAGTCAGTTCGAAAAAAAAAAGCAACGGAAGTCCGTTACGGCAATATGGCGTCGTTTCTGTACCATCCGGTTTTTAAATATTTTTGATTTAGTTAATAAATAAACGTTATATATGTATTTATTTTATTATAATATTGTATACATCTATTTATTTATTTATCCATTTTCTTCTGTTTTGTTTATATAGACACTACCTACAAAAGTTTTTGCTTAACATCAATACCGCTGGTTAGCTGGAAGAAAATGCCTCATGGCATTAAGCTCGCCAGTGTACAAATCAAAAGTGCAATAAAGAATTCATTCATTCAATAAATAATTTTGTTATAAACAAATCAATCAAAAACGTTAGAAAAAAGAAATTAATAGCAAGATATTAAATTGAAAATTGAATATTAATAAAAATCATACGATAGAATTAATTATGTATATATGGGCGCACGACCGTGCTGCCGTCTGGTTTCAAAGTAAGTAACAAATAAAATAAAATCATCATTATCTGTAGTGCCATCTATCAGTCAATCATTTTTAATATATTTCAATCTCATATTATGTCATAAATAAATGCCTTTTTATATTCTCATATGGTGTATTTATTTTTAACTTAATCGTCGTCTCTTATAACGCCAAAGAAGTATTACTTCAACCGCGTGTGACGGTTACACGCACTCATTTTTTTAAATTGGTAATACTACAGCTCTTCAGTAGCTACAAAACAAAACAAGAAAGAAGAATATCGTGTGAGAAACAAAGGGAGATATTTTTAACCGTTTTACAACTGCCTATTAATATATAGATATGAAAGATAAAATAATAGAGGGTTATTCTCACGAGGATTCCTTCGGTAAGAAGCGTGACCCTGCGTAGAGTCTCCTACGAGTCTATGATTTTGATTCTTTGTAGAAAGCCAATATTTCATTATGTACTTTTCCAGATATACAATTTAGTATTACATTTCTTCGACATATCTCAAACTGTTTAGACAGCATTATCAATCTTAGTACCCAAAATAGATTTTTTAGGATTTCATTATGATATATCGAATCGTCTCCACTTTTTCTCAATTTAATATGCATGTTTTATGTATAAAAACATTATGGACGAAACTTTCTAAACGATAATATCAATTTCAGTTGTGTAGCTTAGAAGAACACACATACAGTACTTTCAATAAAAAGTTTAAATCCAATGATATTCAGAGAAATAATTGTAGTGGTTTACGCATTATACCAGTGTATTACGTCATTTAAACGTGAGTTTATTTATTTCTATCACTTACTACATTCTACTATTTAAATGATCCTTATGACATTTTTCATACATCTTGTCGGCAACACAGAAAAGAGCATAGAGAACGTGAACGAAACCGTGGGTTAAACTACTTACCTATAAGTTAGTGAAGGATATACGTAAATATAATATAACTACGTATCTTGCAAGAGCAGAGTGAAATATCGCCTTCAAAATAGCAAATTGATACAATTTACAAGCCTGATTTGTATAATGTAAACAAAAATTTGCATTTTGCTCAATAAAATACCACTGTTATAAAAGTTGCTTTTCAAGCTGTTATCTGGATTGCGTTTGGAGTTGTTGTCTAGACATTGCTCCTGTCGTCATTCTAATGAAATACACAATAAGACTGCAACTTGCAAGATGACATTTCAAATTCATGTTCACACACACATTGATATCAAAGTAGTTCTCAGTGTTTGTTATTCTTGTTGTGTTGTTCTTCTTGTATCACAAGAAGATACAAGCGCAACGACCTAAAATCAATCTGAGTTTTATCCGATACGAAATATATATAAGAGTTGTTGAGGTATGTATGCTTGGTATATGTGTTTTCACAATTCATATATGTATGAACAATTAGCTTATCTTAGCTCAGATAGGTCGTGAATTGCATGTAACAGCCCAAGCCGAGGTGTGCCGTGCACCCTTGAGCTAGTTGTCAAATAAAATCGGCTGAGTGCCTTAAGCGCTCGCCTTAGTAAACCGTTGAAGCTGTTAAAACGTTAGTAGGTCAATAGCGTAGACAGTTCGAAAAAAAAATCAATTTGAGACTTGTTAAAAGTCTCTAGCCTTAGCGAAGTACGTTGTACTTATATTTTGATTAAGTGTAATTTGATTACAGAACCTCATAATTCATTAGCAGCACATCTTTTCCAGATGCCAAATATAATTCTAGATTCAAAATATTAGCTCAATATTGTAAACATTGGCAGATGCACCCCTTTGTTTTTGAACGGCTAAACTTTTAAATTGATCGTTGTTGAATTTGCCAAAGGATGACTTACGATAATTTACATAACGACGTAGAGAAAAACACACTCAATAAAGAGGGCCATTATCTAATCTATTAGATTAAGCTTCGTGAATTCAGTCCAATCATTAATTTATTTGGCAATAACATCCATATATCAATTACGAATTAAAGTATTGTGTTATTATACAACGGCTGTTATTAGTTATTCTGCTGTTTTGTAACGTATTACGTTTTGAAATTATCGCGTAATAATGAAATGAATATTCATTGTTTTTATCATATCTTTAAGTGCAAGTAACGTGAGGTACTCTACCTGTCACATCAGTCGCAATGTTGTATAAGGCTTCTTTTTTCACACGTTACTATAAAAATGATCAACAGTCTGCATGGTAGATTATAATAACGGATAACGGATGATTACACAGCAGAATAATGATGTGATAAATAACGTTATCCATTGCGTATGAATATTATTAGGAGTTACATAGTTACTTAATAAACTTAAGAGGGGATTTAGTAACTTAAATAACAGTATAAAATATATCACGTTTATTCATAGAATAAATAATATAATATTCTCGTCATTATTACGACTAAGTATTATTCGCAGCGAATCTTACTTGTAAATATTTAAAACAAAATTATACAACCCTTTTACTATAACATAGTAAATATTATTATTTAAACATATTTAACTCATTTTAATTATCGAATAATGATAAATAATAATCTTTAACTCTATAAAATTAAATAGAGCATCTTTTTAACTGTACGACGATGTCATTAGTCGCTTGTATTATTTATGTGTGCAAGACTATTTTTGTTTTAACCAATCATACTAATATTTTCCATGTGTGCGTGTTGGACGATCGATAAGTAGCTCTATTTAATTTTAAAGTTTATGTTTTTAGTAAATGGGTGTATTAAGTAAATGGCAATATTTAGTACATTGATTAGTACTTGTAAGACTGCCTGTAACCGGCGGAGGCTTGTGCCCGTGCGTAGTTCTGCTGAGCGAATCCAGCATCACCGTATTTGCCAGGGGCGTATTGACCTGGAATTCATAAAAAAAGTCATGTGATATTTATGCTTACATCTTTTATATGATACTACATCAGAAGTTACACAGGTGTTTAATCTCAATAAGTGATTAAATTGTGGTAAAAAATAATTTATTCAAAATACTAAACTCTATATGAAATAATATTGAGGCGGAAATTGTTTGTGCAGGTTTATCTCCGAAGTCGCTGAACCGATTTGGACTAGAATTTTACTGGTATATAGATGTATTTTTAAAGTACCATCCAAGCTTTCTTTCGGAAGCTAAGTAGTAATAATAAAAAACACATCATAATAAGATATAATTAATTTGAAAATAATTAAACTTAAATATAGAAGACTATATTTATAAGCGAATAGTTTAATTTTATTTTATGTGTCGCAAATATTCCAGTAATAAATTACATCTCATGGATTCGCCCACGTTATCTAGCATATACTTCTAATATACTATCGCATTAGTCTCCGATTCTTTGTAATCAAGAATCAAAGAAATTTCAACATTACGATTTAAATCTTAAAGTCTGTTATTACTTGGCATACCGGCGTCAGTTCGACAAGATATTTCGAAAACTAAATTACAAGATTAAGTAAATGAGGTGTTAGGGAAAATCGACTCTATGTCCATGTAAGAATGTTAGAATTAGTGTGTTTTTAATGCGATTCAAAGTTGGTGTTGCGTTTCTCGAGTTTGAGATCTCTCTGAGTTCATTATGAAATATCCTTAAGGTAACGTATTATAATTAATGACAAAAAGTATTCTGTGAAGAAGCCGAGATTGCGTATTAAATTATGTGTAAGTAATGGCTTATTTTAGGAGCATATGGGCTTAAGTCAGTAGGCATTCGTTTTAAATATTTCAATATTATGATCTAGGTTTTAAAATTCATTATTCATTTTCACACGTGTTGTTGGAGTTTAACTTAGGGATCACGGTTTGAGGCAGGAACGTAACTATTACCATATTAATTCGTAATAATGCTATGAACCCTCGAATTTGAGAGGGAACGGTGTGTGTAAGTAAAAATGTAAAATGTTACCCATAATTTAAAATTGTTATTGTAAAGTGGATCGTACTGAATGAAGAATGATAATATGAAAACAGGGTTAGTTTATACCAAATAGAAAGCGCGGAAAGTCTGCCAGTTTCTTTGAAGCCAGTCTCTGTAGATATGGGAACAACCCATTATGTTTTAGTTAAATAAGCGATTTCAACAATTTTTACAGACTTGCTTTCATTTATGTAATTGTTTAAATGTAAATTACACTATTTATATGTTGTTTATGATTATTTGTTTTTTTATATTATCAATATGCAAAAAATAAGTGAAAGAAAGAGAGATAACCGCAGTGGAATTTAAAAAAACCAATTTTTTTAGAAGCACTTATTTTTCTCAAATTTTGTTTATCATACAAAAGCGGCTTCTTGGCAACACGTCATGTAAACACAAAATATAAGATTTAGTACTAATTTTGTTGTATGAAGATCTCACTACATATCGGGCCTTGTATATCTATTTTAAGAGACTCTAAACATATAAAATGACTGTAACACTGACATTCTAGTTAAAAATATAGGTAATTAGATATGATTGACCAATAACATTTGAAATTTAAGTGGGTCTATGACAATTTTTTTACGTTTTGTTGAATGCTTGATTTGACCTTGATTTTAAGATCTCATTTATCAAGTCTATATATACAATATCAACAATGATTCACGTAGGTGTCTTTTTTTATATCATAAGAGACAAACGAACAGGTGGGTCACCTGATGTTAAGTAATCACCACCGTCCATAGCCACTTGCAACACCAGAAGAGTCGCAAGTGCGTTGCCACCCTGTGTTTGGGGAAGGGGGAGTGGGGAAGGAGGGAAGGGAAGGGGAGATGAGTTATCCGGCGCTCTCAGTGACCGAACGAAACGCAACAATGCAAGCACTGTTACTTCACGTCGGTTTTCTACGAGAGGGTGGTACTACCCCGGACGAGCTGACCCATTGATGCTGTAACCAGTAATAGCTTCAGCGTGGCTCTACCACCGTACTTCAGCGTGGCTCTACCACCATAATGTCGAATGATGTCGAAATGATCTAAGATTTACGTAGTGCTTTAGAGACATTACGGAGTTGAAACCAGTATAGGATGACTGTATAATGATCTGCTAAAAAGATACTAAAGGCATTTTTTTTCAGCGTTTCTTATTGAATTATCTGGTAAAAGGAGTTAGTTCAATCAAGTCCAATAAATAACACGCCTTGTTCCCTTTTGTAATCCTCCACTAATCCTTGTTTCTTTTTACTTTTTAGCAACCAATCATGCAGTTTATTACTGACATTGTCGCGTAGATACTAATGTTGCAATTTTTTTTTGTGATCATTTCAATATTCTTATTGGATGACGGCTCCTTGTTAGAACTTTCCATTGGAAATTTTGGGGCATTTCAGAATTCATGCTCCGTAGTATTATTTTCCATCCACTTTACTTGTGCATAATAACCGATCTATATTGCGTAAACAACTACCAATATTACAAAATATAGAGTAAGATCACACAAGATTATGAAAAAAATATAAAATCCACTACATCACAGACTAAAATTCCACCACGATTTCACAAATCCTTGTTGTCGGTTTTCGTATATGCGCTTGGCAGCCTATCTGAGTATAGGAGAGAGGTATATCTCTCTTTTAACTTGGAACTCTTTCTTTTTTTATCAGACCTATTTATTACTTTTTTTAATGTCAATAGGCGGCAAACGAACAGGTAGGGTCACCTGATATAAAGTGATCACCACCGTCCACAGACACTAGCAACACCAGGAGAGTCGCAAGTGCATTGCCAGCCTGTGTATGCGAGAGGGGTGGGAAGGGAAAGGGGGAGAGGAAGTGGGCCTCCGGCGCTCTCACAGACCGAACGAAACGCAACTATGCAAGCACTGTTACTTCACGTCGATATTCTGTGAGAGGGCGGTACCACGCCGGGTGAGCCGTGAAACTAGTAACAGCTACAGCGTGGCTCTACCACTTTAAAACTACTTATCCTTTTTATGTTGGAAAGGTTGGTTTAAACTCACCATCATCAATAATGCCAGCGGCTTCATCGCGGGCGTTCTGTTCCAACGCCTTCAAGATGGCTTCGGGAGTTGGAGGCGGGGTTGGGAAGTGAGCGCCTTGGGGCTGGAAACCATTTTGACCTGCAGCGTAGCTAACGGCATAAATTTGACCATCGTCACCTGTGTATTGGAAACCTCCCTGAGCTTCAATACCGTCGACCTGGAATTTACAATTTAAAATTTACGACAAAGAAATTTAATGCCTCTAAGGAGTGACAACTCCTCAAATAAGAATAGACAATCACAGTCATGAATGATTACATAATTTCGTTTGTCCTAAAATACTAAAAATAGCGATACGTTTTCGTAATATATAACGACATCCATACCTAGCGCCTAAATATCTAAGATAATTTCTTCATCTATAATATATTTTGGATATGTATGCTGAATGAAGGCAGTATATTATATCAAACGATTATTAAAAAATAAAAAGTGCTGACAAAATATCTTCTGCTTGCTTCATGTATCTATCAACATTGGCTTCTAAAGATGAGAAACCTTACATTTGTAATCTTCCTTGGTAACCTCTTAATCTTCTCTATTTCAATAATAATATAAATATATGATAAACAATCCTGAATATTTTTCTTGAATTGTTATGAATATTATAATAATAATAATAAATTTATTTATTTGACCTCACAATTATATTCTTACAACTATACAATATTGTTTATGAACAAAAAAAAAAAGAAATAGTATACATTTTACAGAACAGTAAATTTATAGTGCAAATTAATGTGAGGTCTGTAGTCTGAAAAAGGTTCAAAGGCTGAACTATAGATCTCCAGAGTCTCGTTCTCTAGAATGGAGCTGTATTCTTATTACTTTTGCTAGAAACAGTAAATTTATCAACAAGGGTCTTATGAAACTATAGATAATAGGTTTTCAGTATTTTTGTATGAAAATGCTAGTAACCAATTATAGATATTAATATTATAGATATTCACCGTTGTTCATAAATTATACCACATATAATAGATGCAATACAAACACTATTGTAATTGTAATTGAAATTAGTATCGTTTTAATTAATGTTAAGCAAGTAATTAATCACTATGTTAAAGCTTAGAAGATAGAATGTTAAGACAAACGTAAAAGTTTATCCAGAATAAATATTTTTTTAAAAACTTGAAGTGCCAGGTTATAGTTATCTAAATATGTTGTAAGAAGCAGTTAAAGTCATATATCTAGAGTAATACTAAGTATGATAGTGAGCTGATATAGGTATATATAAGGAATATCTAGGAATTTAGTAATTTATTGGCTATGGAGTTACATGTACATATAATATGTGAATATTAATACGACAGTTAATAGAGGAGTTACAAATAACTTGTTCTGATTTACGATCTTTCCTGTATAAGGAGGAAAATTATTATTTCAAGTTTAAGTGGCTAGGATGTAAGCCTAATGGAATCTTTGAGATGTCTGTGGCAATGGCGCACCTCTAACGCAACATTCATATTTATAACCCCACAATTATGGGTGACATTAAACCAACCCACTAATAAATTATGTTAATGAAATTATTGATTGCAATGAAATGAATGGAGACATTAGAATGATAAGTTAAAAGAATAACCATAAATAAAAAATTTGCAACGGCTAGGCTTCTGAAGTTATTTTTATATACGTGTCGAAAGAATAAAATTGAATGAAAGGAAAAATGTTACTTTAGTCATTTTAAACTGTATGAATCAAAAGCCAATGAATTAACAAAGACTTATTAAAAACTATTAAACGTCTAATTAGTTCCCAAAATCACATCTAAAAGAATTATTAATTGTTAAGTAAGGATCTGTATAATACAGAGTATATTAAATTTGTCAGTTGAACCAAATAGCAATTAACAATTGAAACGTTTAATGAAATGGTTGATTGCGGTTGCGCTATGAAGGGATGGTAATGATTTAATCATAACATGCTAGATTTTTTCCTGTTGTTGCTCGACTAGGTACCATGTTGAGTAATAAAATCCATAAGGGAGTCAACTATCAGTGTATTTTTTCCCAAAAATAAATCTAACAAAATTCATGAAATGACTCTGTAATTGCTTCGATGTATCCTTGGAAATAATCTAAATAAATAAACATCGAAATCAAATCATCACAATAACTGCAGATTCATTTATTTATATAATAAATGAATACCTAATCTAATTAGTAATATTCGCTTACCATATACATCATTCCATTCACTAACATCGTAGTTGATTGCGACCTCGTCGGTCTGTCAGTTAAATAAATCGCGTCTAACTATACCTTCATTGAAGTTTATCGCATCACTGACGGTTAATCTTATAGTTAAAACAAATTATACCAACTAACATCATACAATGAGTTGCAGGTTGGCTAACTGGTGGGGTCAAATTTATATGGGCATATTCTAACCTATCCTTATGAAATAGTATTATTGAAAGGCTAAAATAATACGGTTGTTAGTGCCCAGGTGCAGCAAACTAAAGAGATTGATAAATGTAAGGATATTTCACTCGAGGATGGTTGATAATAAGGTCCATATTAGAAACTGCATTATATCTATGAGATAATTTGGAATTATCGTTCCTGCCAAAAGAAGCTAACGCTGATAGTAAAATTCACATTACTCAGTTCATTACCAAGTTTAAGCTCCTAATGTTACTCGAAAGACTTACACTGTAAACACACTGTAAACACACTGTATTACACTGTAAAAACTTTGATCACAACTGATCTAATTTTAATTAACAATATAATTATGGTCGGGATGATCGAGTGACTTGCCTGATAGTAGGTCAATATGATGTCCGCTAGGTTTTGGAATTCACGTAATTTAATTTAAATTGGTAACATTATCGGCTGACGTAGAAAGAAAACATCGTAAGACCGCTCGTAAGTAACCAGAACCTGCGAAATGTTCTTGCAGTATCACGGTATGTGGGCACATGCAGAACTGTGGATTTCTCGGAGCTTGAATTCGCCAATACGTCGCGGGCTGGTGTGTGATATAATCATCCATATACCCAAACTTTCTTTCTGTGGTAGTTTTGACGTTCATAGCCGCCGTCTTAGGGCTAAATTGACTTTAAGTTTTAAGATACCTGTGGTCTTTCTGTGGGTCTTTTACAGACTAAAATGGTAATGATATGAAATCTGGACTGCACTGCCTTTTAAGTATACATGTTGAAACACCTCTATACGACTTTGACGACATAATTTTAGGGTAATATATATCCAGATAGACTTTAAAATATGCTATAGTTTCATTATGATTTTTACCAGCACAGACTCCTCGTATGATTCTATCACTTTTAACCCTTCGTCGAAGAATCTTGTTATCCTTCAAAATCCTGGAAATCCTACGTATAGGATGGTTCATTTTATAAGAATACTGAACCTCGCGGATCTAAGATCATGTTGCATAATTCCCGTGACCTTTCTCGTTGCTCGGCCAGTGCCCTTTAAAGGCGATTGTGTTCTGGCGCGTCTGTGGGTCACAGGTAAAATAGTGGGTCATCACCGCTTACTTTTATTATTCACGATATCGTACAACATATCTATTTGTATGCAATACATATTATTTTCTAATGTAATTATAACCACTATGCTACACGGTCTGACTCAGGTTAAATTTTTCCTGCACTAGGCCATAACCCGCCTGCACTAACTTCATTCTTACTTAGCGTACTTTCTGCCCTACGCTTTGCATGGTAATTACCTAATAGCCGTAGCATAATGATGGGCAGTCTATAACCTACCTTAGTAATTAGGCAATTAAATGTATTTTTGTTTATTAGAGTGACAGTACCAGAGATCAGCAAGTTCTTATAAATAAAATGATAATCTCTTGAGGTAACTTGAGCTCATATTCAGTACTAAGGTCGTAATTTGAGGAGTTCGTCTGCTTCGTTGTCTCGAAATCGAACTACTTATTTTATGTAAATATATAAAAATGAAATCATTAATGTATAATTTTATTAACTCTCGATTATTTGACTGTCGTTTCTAATAAATTATAAAATAAACTTTGAAATGTGTATTATCATAATAATTCACATAAAATTAATAATATTTTTTTTATATTTTTTGTGTATGATTGTTAAAATTACTTACAATTAGTTTATTACCAATTGGCTTTGATTCCTTGTAATAAAATTAATGAAACAGTAACACTACAAGCGTTATAAGCAATTTAATATTTGAAGGTTAGACAAATTGTACGACACGATATCGTATTGAAATCGTATGAGCTAAAAAACAACTACAAAACAACGAATGGCATGTGTCCGGTTTCCGTTACGATTCAGTACTTGTAGACACAGATCAGTTTTTAAGATACAATTTTGATAATAACATACCTATTGAGTTAAAGGCATTGTGGCATATTATATACCTACAAATAAAATTTATTTATCTGTTATTTTTACGGAATTATTTAAGAACACAACTAGACTGATGTTGGCGAGATATTTGCTAGTACATGAAGGAATTTACAAAATAATATCTAGGTTATACCATGTAGCTATCCCATAGGTACTAATCAGTTTGACATAAATTACAATTAAATAATAAAACACAAGCAATACATAACCTAAATGAAATAATTAGTATTCACAGAACAAATAGACGATATTCCTGAAGGCAAAGTCGTAAGCCTTATCTAGTGTTATATAATTTTTTTATCAGGTTCTAATTATATCACTTATCTAAATGATTTTTTTTATTTTAACTCATTTACTTTAATTCCTCGGGTAATTTTTAAGATACTGATTTCAAAATGGCGGATCATGTTTTTTTTTTTAGTTTTATGCCGTCATAAACTTTATGGTTTAGTAAAAAAAGTTTGTACAAATGAAAAAAAAAGTAAAAATATATTTGCATAACAATTATGATATAACGATACATGATTTGTTATTTTTAAAAGATTTGTAAAAAATCAGGTATTTATTTTAAGCCTATACTGCCACCAATTTGTTCACCTGTGCCTAATGAGGTCTATATCCGTTTATACCTTTATGGTATTGGCCAGTACCGGGGTTAATAGTCGTTATTTAAATTGCTTGAAAATAAACATACATAATATTTTTTGATTACAAAAGAGTTTATGAATATAAGGTTCTTACAAGCGCCAAGGTCGACGTGTCAAAAGGTTTCCACTCTATGGATTAACTGTAATTTATACATCTTAGAACGTTTCGAAGCTGTTTAAATTGCTGTATATACTAGCTATGAAATGTTGCAATTTATCATTTTGCCTATCCCATCCCATAAATCTCGAGTTTGATAGGTCATGGTGTTCTTGATCAACTTGGTATACGGTTTTCTCAATGTTGTATGACGGTGTAAATTCTCCTTCTGTTTAGTACACAGCTCGTAATGTAGGTAACAAGCTATGTATGTATATATAACGGAATAACTAACTGAAAAACCAAAGCATTCGGCTCTTTCTTTCCTTCACTGTGGCTCGCCCAAAAAAATGTTTAAATGCAGACATGGAATATTATTTATTATTAACTTACCTTGTAAGGGAGAAGGTTGTTTTTTAAATGCAAGCCTACAGAAAAGAGGCACATTTTTAGAAATAGCACGGCTACTCGCTCGCAAAAAATACATATTTAGTAAAGGCAAGCTCGATATTGTACTTTATATCTTAATTATTTTCATAAACGTCTTTACTGAAGCTTAAGTTTAAAAAAAAGTTCATTGAATAAACTTTATTTCTGTATTGTTTATGTTTGGCTCTTATGATTAACGAGTTTGCTGACCACTGGACTAACATTTTTTTATATGTCTTAGCAGGCAAACGAACAGGTGGGTCACCTAATGTTAAGCGATCACCACCGTCCATAGACACTAACAACACCAGGGGAATTGAAAGTGCGTTGCCAGACTGTGTTTGGGAGAAAGGGAGGGAGGGGGAGAGGAGAGGGGAGGTGAGCCTCCGGCGCTCTCACTGATATAACGAAACGCAACAATGCAAGCACTGTTACTTCACGTCGGTTTTCTATGAGTACTCCGGGTGAGCCGACCCATTCATGCTGAAACCAGTGGTAGCTTCAGCGTGACTCTACCACCTTAAGACAACATATCAACACACAGTCCACACTACTGGGGCTAGTGCTGTTAAAAATTGACATACGTCTTTTTTTTCACTGTACGTGAGCACTAAGGAAGAGTTTTTTGAAATTCAACGTAACGGATGGCTAATAGCTTGTTTAGAATATATTTTGTTTGTACAAATTACTGTTTCCTATCACCATTGTAAATTATACTTTTTAAAATCGGTAAATTCTTAGCTAGCAAGGATATGACGGTATTGAATTGATTTTTAGAGATGTACTATGTAGTTGCAAAAAGAACTCTGAAATGAATGGCGAAATCCCAAAGACCTTAAAATAATATCTATCTTACTTCTTGTCCTTGCTCTTCAGCCTTGATGCCGTTCTCCGTCTCATAGTTGAATCTGTAGGAGTTCTCCTTGACGTCCGAATCCTGGGCTATGATTCTAGCATTCTTCTCGTAAGCGGCCTGGGGACGGTTGGACTGTTCGGGGTAGGGTGGGGCGTAAGCTGCCGCGGCGACGCCGAGAATTGCGGAGATTACGAGCTGGTGGTAAAAACGAATTATAGTGTATCTTTACATATACGAGTGCTTGTCCAGTGGCTGAACTTCGCCCGATTTTTTTAATTAATTATAGTGTGAAAGAAAATATTTAAATTTTAGGATTTGTTTATTGAAATTATTAGCATTAATGTCGTTTTCATATATATCGGCATTCGGAACAATAATTGCATACATTTTTATAAAGTCTATTAATGAATTAAACGTATAACGAGCTGCAAAATATTAATATTACATGCACACAGGTCCTTATACTATGCGTCGCTAGTCTAACGCAAGCCACACAAGCGCAATACGTCCTGTCACGCTTTCCTAGCATGTCATGACGCGAAATCATAACTTTAGCTCCTGTCAAAAATACCCCTTAACGCGTCTAAAGAATTTTCACTTCAAAAACTTTTTCTATTTTTGTGAATTATTACACAATCTCGTCAATAGCTACAAAATAAAAAAGAATGGGATGTTTTTAACCGTTTCCCCACTGCCTATTTATATATAGATGATAATTTAACGTTGCAATGGCCAGTTAGTTGCTACACTCAGCCACTATCAATTGAATTGGCGCTTTTATCACACAAACAATTAAGTGATGCGGATTTAAAGCCTGAATAGTAATTGTACTACTGCAATATTAATTAATAATAATGCACGATTTTTTAATTTTACTGAAACTATTATGTTATTTGTGGTGTATTACATGCGTTTATTAACTCAGTTGGTATGTAAAGTTATTACTATAATTATTTTTAAAGTGGACTACTTAATCTGTATGTTATATTATAAACCAAGCGGATTTAGGCACTTAATTTTTTTTATTTCACTTAAATGTCTGTGGCATACATCCATAAATAAAACTTTCACCACGGTTAATATTTTAGAGCACTATGCATTTGAGGGTTAAACTATAGCCGTATATGTAGGTCCTTAGCCCTTAATAGATTTTTTAAAGCAACAACCCTATTTTCTGTCTCCAAGTTCAATCGTTAGGGTTGGAGTAACACGTTAGCAGCTTGTCGATAAAATTACGTTCGCTGTCGGTCTCATAAATATTATAATGAACAGAACATGTATTTCATAACATAATTACGTTGTTAACTATATACGTTGTAATGTAAATAATTAATAATATCAAATTTAAATGACCCGTCATTCGTAACAAACTATGTTTACGCAATAGGCCTTTGTAAAGTTGAGGCCTTATAGAGATTATGCGTTTGTACGTATATAATTGTTGATTATTATCTTTTCCTATCTACGCGATAACTCATCTTATTACAGTTCCTTATTCATAATATAAATAACTTATTATGCATCCTTGGTTTACTCGTGTAAAATTGGACAAATATTATTTAAATGTATGTCATATATCAATTTTAGGCGAATTAATAGACAAATTTTATGACCTAAATTTTTTAGAAGCTGTATAAATTTTTTGAACTTCACTATTGAGACAAGATTTTATTACGTTTTGAGAATATCGAGTGCATATATTTAATTTTATGCATTGATAACAAAAAAATGGCTTAAACATTTGAAACTGTAAAATGAAAATATTGAATAAAAATTTTGGTCAGAACTACTATGGAAAAACTACTCGGCTATGGAACACAACCTAGTCATCGATTAGAATGAAAGAGAAACTAGATCTGGGTTATCTTTTCTTTGTATTGTTTTAAATACATTTTAGTTATATCTTTTTTTTTTCGAACTGACTACGCTATTGACCAAGCAAGGTCTTAACAGCTTCACCGGACTACCGGTTATATCCGCTTTTGGTAAGTCCTAGGTTTCTTTAATAAAGCGTTTGGTTACGAAGTCAATCGATTCCATTAAAGTTTCTACAGAGTAACGGAATACTTTAAAAATAAAATTCTAACGTTACTATCGAATCAAAACGGATAATGTAAAGCCGATCTATTTATTTGTTATAAAAGTTGATTTATTTTATATTTATAAATTTTATTTCGAATTTATTATATTATACTACGAAATTATACTTATTTCGAAATTTTTAACTTAAACTAAACAAATCAATAGATTTAAACAAGAATCTGTATTATAACCTTTAATGTATTTTTTACAACCTCTCTATTTTACCGGCTCGGTTACAACTTGTGATTAAATATATCACATGTGTGAATAAAGTGAATCAATATATTGGATATGCCTTAATAAAAAGCTTGAATTGTAAATAAAAATGGAGAAAAAAAAATAGTATTTGATTATTTACCACACGAGAGCAGGGATACTAGGACATTTACCGCGATTTTAAAATTTGTAGAATATAACTTTAATAAGGAATCAGTGATTAAAATTCCAAAATATACAGAGTGAATATTTGTTTTTTAATTCCAGGAAATTAATAATTACTTAGATGTAGAACTAACTTATTAATATTAATTCATTCCAAATTTGCACAATCGAGACTCATTGTGTACACGTTACGTTACACAAGAAAAAAAAATGTTTCAAAGAATTTCACACGAGATAAAGCATGCAACGAATCCCAGATTAACATTGTCGTATTTACTTCGAGCCATTGTTTGGTAATTTTGTGAATAACTAGATAAACGGTGAGCGTTCCTTGGATTTTCAAAACGTTTATGTCTCGGATAAGTATGCCAATTATTTAAAGCAAATTATGTTTATACATTGAGTATATAATATGTACATACAGTAAATCGGATTGCCAGAATCGCTAAACGATCAATAATAGAAGAAAAAATAAACAATAAGATTGTAGACAATGTCGAATGAACGTATGCTCTATTGCACTTTTTATTTGGTATTGGATGGTGTAATTTTTTGTCATCTAACTAACGGTATTGTGAAGAATAAAACATATTGTTTCAAATATCAAAAAATGGAAATTATAATAATAGAAATCATCTTAACGTTGATATATGTCGTTTATATCGTTTAATATTATAAAAGAGTTATAGCTAATCTAGTGAAAAAAAACCAAAAGCTCCTGACAGAATGAAATCGTTACAGCTTTCATAAATCGCCTTGTCCAAAACTTAATAATTCCCAATTATTAATGTGACAAATTTTAGTGAAGTGACAATGCAAATAATTTATCGATTATCAAAGATTGTAGGGAAAATCTCAGCCGCGAAGACCAAATAATTTGCATACTTTATTATACGAAACCGTTTGAGATGAACTATTATTGAAATAATGTTGGAAATAATTTTGATATTTATTCATTGTAACATCAATCCATGTTTTTCTAAAATACGTATAATTTTGAATTAGGTATGCATATTCAATGCAATACTGAAGATTTATATAATACACTTATTTTTCTTTATTTTATTTTAAAATACAGTTCTCGCCTAGGGATTACGCACTGTATCGCGAGGGGCTTTAAAAACAATGAATGGATACACCATACAGTCGTACACAACCATAATCTGTTCATAATACGAATAATCGTCCTCTATGGGATTCGAACTTACAACACAGTTTGGCGATAGAGAGACCACACCTAAATCACTACACAACTCATATAGTTTGATATATAAATCATGCGTAATGAAATTCATTAGAAACATGACATATTTTTGATAAAGTTAATTTGAATAACTCATTATGGCTAATTTAAATTCATAAATGCCAATATAATCAAAGTTTTATTTTATTGATTATTATTTTTCTTAAGATGTTTAAATTGTAATTTTATTATATTCTTATGGTAATATCCAAATTTATTCCTTTATTTATGGTTCATTAGAATATTATACATTTTTAACAAGTTTCTTATTAAGTCAACGTAGATTTAAAAAAATCATAGGTACGATTTATTCGCGAACAATATAATTGTGTTTCGTTTTAAAAATAATAAATTGCGTATATTAACAGCGTTTACTAAAGCAATATATCTTTTTGAGGAAGATAACGAATACCGCCTTGGACATTATCGACAATAAATCATTTACCGCGGAACGCCCACGTCGCGTCGCGAGGTTAAGAAAAAAACATCGACATGTAACTATCGATAAACGAGTTGCACTCACCAGTTTCATGGTTGTAATGTTGATAGTTCAGAGGTAACTTCACGAGTGTGTGTTCGAAGACAGTCCCGTCTTTATATACACGTCTCGTGGCAACGTTACAAAATTTACCTACATCATAATGAAGATACTTTTCCCAATAAATTTTTGTTAAGTCCAAATAACGTGTGTATTTACGTAATTAGTATTTAAGATGTTAACATTCACATTCGACATGTCCGTTGAAGGAATTTTTGAAATGTAGTAAAATTTACTTCTTAGAATTAATTCTATAAGTAACTGATCAATGCGCTAAGACTTCGTAGTGGGTTTTTTTTTAACTTAACTACCTAGACTCTACGGACAAGCGTAATATGTGGCCTATATTCCAGTCAGACCATTTCTCTATCTGCTAATAAAAGTAATTAAAATTAGTTCAGTCATTTATAAAATTGGTCAAATCATTAAGCTGGATTAACAACAATCAATTCATACTTATTTTTAAGCATAGATTTTCTAGCAGCTGTCTATAACTTCGTTTATATTAGCATCTTTATCATCATATATCACACCATATCTTTATTTAACTGCATCGATTGATGCAACCCACACCGATACGTGAACAGAAAAGGCAGGATTTTTTAAACTTACTTATAAATTTATTGGTTAATTTAAGCAATATCTCTATAGAACAATCAATATAGGATATAATCTATATTACTACAAAGTTTTATCAAAATTCGTTGGTTTGTTTTGAGTGAAAAAGTAACAAGCATTTGTCCATCCAAATATTATCTCGTCTATAACTTTAATAGGAATATACTGACACAGTGTTCTTATTGCAAAGTTTTTTAATATAATCTATATAAATAAAAATCAATTGCCCAATGTATGTAACCGTATCACTTCATAATAACTGCACCTATTTGGCTAATTATGTTTTTTGTATTTGTAACTGTGAGGGCAAGGATTGTATGAAAGAGAACGTTGAGTATCTCCAGATAAAAAAGTGAGAGTAGGTCTTCAAAATTATTGACATACTGATTTTTTTTTATGGCATAGGTGGCAAACGAACAGGTGGGTCACCTGATGTTAAGTGATCACCACCATCCATGGACACTAACAACACCAGATGAGTTGCAGGTGCGTTGCCACCCTTTGGGGGAAGGGCTAGGGGTGGCATAGGGAGAGGCGAGAGGAGAGGGGAGGGGAGGTGGGTCTCCGGCGCTCTCACTGACCGAACGAAACGCAACAATGTAGGCATAGTTACTTCACGTCGGTTTTCTGTGGGTCGGGTGGTAGTACCCCGGACGAGCCGACCCATTCATGCTAAACCAGTAATAGTTTCAGCACGGCTCTATTGATGTTCAGTTGCAGTTTATTATTTCATCAGATAGTCAAAATGTAAAAGGAAAAATTTGTCTTATTTTCTTTGATATCACACTCGTGCGAAGCTGGGACCGGCAGCTAATTTGTTATATAAATGGGAAAAAATACACGTTTGTGAAGAATTGATCTACATTACAGTCGTAATTATTTCAAAATCTATTTCGAGGTAATTAAACTCAAGACAAATCTTTTGTTCCACGATTCACATTCTCAATTTTTTCTTTTATATAGACTTGGCTTGTGACCATAATCTCTCATTACGTTAACGATACAAAAATGGGACTCGCTTATTCTCTAAATTTGGCTGTGAGTACAACTTTTCTTTTAAATTGAAGGTTGCGGTAGTTCAGTGGTTTGACTGGCGGAGTATCATTTCGATGTTCATAGGTTCGAACCCCGGCATGAACCACCGACTTTTTCGAAAATCGTACATTTACTAATTTAAATTGGTAGCATTATCAGCTGACGGTGAAGGAAAACATCGCAAGGAAACCTGAACCTGAGAAATGTTCTTGTAGTAAAAATATAGAACTGTGGATTTCTCAGAGTTTGAAATCGCTAACAAGTCGCGGACTGGCACTGGACTGGTAGGAAGAGGCCTATGGCCCTGCAGTGATTGGGTTACAAGGCTGATAATGATGACGGAAGGGCAGCAAAAATGGCAGCCAACATCTACAGGCAACTGCAACACCAGGGACGTCACTGTTATCTTGCCGACCTTGCGTTTCAGTTCCATTTTCCTTCCTAACCTTCCTTAGTAACCTATTCCACAGCTGTAGCTACCTAATAGTCAGTTAAACTATCAGGAAACACTAATAAAACTAAATTACGATCACCATACAATAAGTGAAACGTCCGCCGTAGTGTCAGAATAAGGCGGGTCGCGTATTGGGATTTCTAAGTAACTAAGCAGAATGGAACTGTACTTATTTGAAATATTTATACTTAATACTTAATATTATAAAGAGGTAAAGTTTGTGACGTTGTGACGTTGTAAGGGGTAATCTCATGAACTACTGGTCCGATTTGAATAATTCTTTCAGTGTTATATAGCTCATTCATCGAGAATGGTTATAGCCTATATATCATCACGCTAAGGCCATTAGGAGCGGAGCACAGATGAAGAATGTTTCAAAATCGAGATGTTTTTTCTTTTTGAGAGTTTCTGCTGTTTGTCAGCGTTAGCCCAGAGTAGTAACTATTACTACGCGAACGAAGTCGCGGGCAGGGGCTATAATCTATATACTAATATTATAAAGACGTAAAGTTTGTGAGTTTGTGACGTTGTAGGGGGTAATCTCAGGAACTACTAAACCGATTTTGAAAATTCTTTTACCAATATAAAGCCACGTTATTTATGAAGGTCATCATTACGCTAAGACCAATAGGAACGGAGCAATATTTTTTCCTTTGGAGAGCTTTCGCTGCGTCTTAACCGAAAATAACTATTCCACGCGTGCGAAGTCGCGGGCAGAAGCTATTATCTAATTATATTATCTATATAATCTATACTAATATTAAAAAGAGGTGAAGTTTGTGAGGTTGTAGGTTATATATAGAGAATCAACACATAATGATAAAACGTTTCAATGCTTTTAATAGTTTTTGCGTTTTGTTGTCAGCCGCTGAGTATACTATACAAGCAATTTCTCGCGGTTTCGTTTTCTATGCAGTAATTATTTTCGACTGTGATTTTCATAGTAGCGATCGTCGGGTGGTGGAAATTCTGCCATAAAGATAAAAAAAGGAAATTTATCCAAAAAAATATTGATCGTAAAGACACACGATAGAAGTAAGACTTTTGTATTACAGTGGTACATTTTATTTTAAAAAATACAACAAGAAGCCAATGTCATGTGGTTTTCCCAAGTGGCCATCCACGTAGACCGCGCCCAACGTTGCTTAACTTCTGTGATCGGACGAGAACCGGTGTTTTCAACACTCTTGCCGACACAGTGTTTAGCCCCACTATTTTTCGTCACACAGAGAGATTTCGGATCAGATATAAAGAAACTCCGTTGAGAAACAGAAAAGGAATATATATAAGTATATGAAATATATGAATACAGATATTTATTACTTACCCGATTAATTAAGCCTATAAAATTAATCATAAATTTAACGTTCATAAAAGAAGACATAATTGACTACACTATTCATATTCAACTTGACATTTCAAATAGGTAATTAATGTTATATTATACACACTTAATAATATAAGTTAGCTACACTAATTAAACATTGTTATAGCATTATGAAAAGATTACAAAAGTGACAGAAAAGTGTCTATGTCTCTTCACATCTGTTACACGAATCGAGTAAACCGATGGCATTGTGAAAAAATTTGTCATAAAAATATTTATTTAATGAGTTCATTCGTAATTTATGTTTTTGGTTGTGATAACAATGTGGACAAATGGGCTAGAGGTGCCTGAGGTAGTTTATGACCCACGAATGGCGCCGAAACTCGTGGGGTAGGTGTATAAAACAGTAAGAAAGAGGAGTAGTTAGGTATGAAGAGATATGTAGCATTAAGAATAGGAATAGGTAGGGTTAAAAATAGGAATGTGGTAGAGCTTATAGGGACGAGGAGTTAGTCGTAGGTAGGACGGAGGAGCCTCTACGGTGGCCGAGGTGGATTAGGAGTAAGCCTCGTCAAAAAATCAATAGCAGGGTGGCGGCGGAGGGGCTTCATCTCTATTGCACGGTTTTGGCAGGCTGGGTGGCAGTCTTGTAACCGGGCCAGAGGGTGTTGCGGAGCCTGCTCACGTACCCCATTATACCCCCCTTATTGTGACGTACGGTTTGCCGTGGATTTTTTTAGTCGGTTAAAGTTGCCAAAGGTCTTAGTAAGCAGTAGGCGGTGGACTCAGCTCAGGCCCCCTCGGGCCTGGCAGTTCATGAGGATTTTCCCTGCATGTTAAAAAATAAGTGTATACAACTATATTAAGACGAGTCTTGTTATATGGATCCGAGTGCGGGGCTACGAAACAGACGATTGAGAAAAAATACATGTGGCAGAGATAAAAGGTAATTATTTTATACTGGGCTTTAACGTTTCATTAAAATCTTATTTGATGATAATTTACGATAGGCCCTAATATGGTCACAGATTAAATCTAGAAGAGGGCCAAATCTCAAGTGTAGCTATCGGAACACCCCCGTAGGGGCTTAGTGACAGATGTTCAACTTGAAAGCAGTAGCTAACATTGCCATCATACTATGGGTTCATCTCGATGTTTTCCTTCACTGAGAGCTATAATGGCTCATTAAATACTTCAAACCTACATCGATCGACAAGATAATGATTGCGGTGTGATATGTATATCCTCCGAACCAATATTTTTTAGGTTTATGAGTGTATTGTCACAGTTGTATTGAATAAAGAGCGATGAAGTCCATTGATTCATCACGCTGTCCCGTGTCCATCTTGTTACAGGGCGAGGTTCTTAGAGTAGTACTTAGGGCTTGCGATGTAAGTACAAGTTTAAGGGGCCCCCTAAATATACATCAACCTTTACCATCACAGTCTACACTCTTCTCTCTGCCAAGTCAAATCTGGTAAGAACCTGTTTTTTCAAGACCGCTTTAGAAATTGCCTTAAAAAAGGATTTTAAAATTATTTGTAACAGACCAAGATCTGATAGCAGGTTATATAAGGAATTGGCTGGTGTAGATAGCCTTTGCTCACGTTTTCTCTGTCCATATTCTAATCAACTAGCAATTTCTATTTAATCGTTGATCATTTATACTTATTTTATTATGTATATGGACTTTGCTGGTATATATAGCCCTTGTTCGCATCTTTACTGCACAAATCCTAGCCATATACCCATTTCTCTTTAATATTTAATAAGTTATATTTATTTTATTATGAATACGGAACTTGCTGGTATCATATTTATTTAGTTTCGCTATATGGTCTTTGGGGGATGTTAGGTTCCCATAATACAATGAGATCTACCAAGAATGCATGTTTGCGCATATATCTATTTATTTTATTCGTTAAATAACGAAACATTAAAAAGTCTTTGATATTTACTATTAATATTTCCAAAGTCAGGGAGATGAGTACCCTTGGATTTATTCGATGATCGTACATTAGACTGGCGCGTAGCCTTTGTTGAATTACATACGATATTACCATTTATATGTGATTCATCTCTATTGTTCTGTTTGGAGGTCGGATGATAGATTTTTGATTTGCATTTCTAATAGGTAGGTCACGGCGTTGTTTTAAAAATTTGTTGGCGAACGTGTGTTACCTGCATTTTCGTTTATTTTGTTTGTTTTTATAGACACGCGACAAAGGGACTCCACTGTTTTTGATTGATGACAGAATACAACTTAGGATAATTTGCGATCAATTGCTAGTCACCGTTGTTATATCTGTTTCTTCTACTTCATTTAACTTACAGTTCTGATGTATTTCTTTCTGGTCTTTTACTATTAAAAGTAATCGCAAGTTATATTCTGTTTACTGTAGAGACTACACAGTGTCTGATTCAAAGACAGTTACGATGATTAGATAATCCATCGCTGTCACCGTGTTTTTTATGTATTTGCTTTTCTCTGTACATAAAATAAATTATTAAAATAATAAATCATACAGACGAAGTCACACACAACTGCTAATTTGCCAATAAAAGTCCTGATAAAATCGGTCTTATCCGTTTTGTTGAATAGACCGAATAAACAACAAACACGTTGATTTTTTTATTGCATAAATTATATAAATATAAAATACTTAATTTTGAAGCGAAACACAATAAAGCTATAACAATCGATACAGAAGGTCAAGTCGAACGTAACGTGCAAATTTGTTCACATTATTAGCAGACATTGCATGATGATTAATAGCGTTTACAATATAGCTTCAATTTAGACATCATCAGACAGTCTTTTAACAGTCGAACAGGTTGCGAACAATTGGTAATACTGATCGACAACTTAATAAATCTAATACATAGATGGAATAATTAACACGTGGAGTATAAATATGTAAATTTTTAGTATAAAAAGATATCAATGCGTCTAAAATCGTGTCTTGATTGGTTTTATACGATGTGGGAAATAAATCACAATTAGAGATGCCACTATGAATAAATTAACGGTGATTAATATCATCGTCGTCATCATCAGCGTGTAAGAGACCCACTGTAGGGCCATAGGCCTCTTCCCGAAGTAATGTATGGGCATAATCACCACGCTAGTCTACGAAGTATTGGCGATTTCAGTCTCTGAAAAATCCATAGTTCTATGGTTTCCCACATTTCCTTTTCCTTTTATTTTTTATTTCATATGAGGCAAACGTGTTCGTTTGAACACGGTGGTTCGGTGGGTTACCTGATGTTAAGTGATCACCACCGTCCATACACACTTGCGACACCAAGGGAGGCGCAAGTGTGTTGCCAGCCTGTTTGGGGGAGTGGGGTAGGAGTAGGGGATGGGGAGAGCAGGGGATGGGGAGAGCAGGGGATGGGGAGAGCAGGGGATGGGGAGAGCAGGGGATGGGGAGAGCAGGGGATGGGGAGAGCAGGGGATGGGGAGAGCAGGGGATGGGGAGAGCAGGGGATGGGGAGAGCAGGGGATGGGGAGAGCAGGGGATGGGGAGAGCAGGGGATGGGGAGAGCAGGGGATGGGGAGAGCAGGGGATGGGGAGAGCAGGGGATGGGGAGAGCAGGGGATGGGGAGAGCAGGGGATGGGGAGAGCAGGGGATGGGGAGAGCAGGGGATGGGGAGAGCAGGGGATGGGGAGAGCAGGGGATGGGGAGAGCAGGGGATGGGGAGAGCAGGGGATGGGGAGAGCAGGGGATGGGGAGAGCAGGGGATGGGGAGAGCAGGGGATGGGGAGAGCAGGGGATGGGGAGAGCAGGGGATGGGGAGAGCAGGGGATGGGGAGAGCAGGGGATGGGGAGAGCAGGGGATGGGGAGAGCAGGGGATGGGGAGAGCAGGGGATGGGGAGAGCAGGGGAGGTGGGTAACCGGCGCTCTCACTGACCGAACGAAACGCAACAATAAAAGCACTATTACTTCACGTCGGTTTTCTGTGAGAGGGTGGTTCTACCCCGGACGAGGTGACCCATTCATGCTGGAACCAATAATATCTTAAGCGTGGCTCTATCACTTACTTCTAAAAGAATATTTCTCAAATTCAGGTTTTCACATGATGCTTACCTTCACCGTCAGCCGATAGTGTTACCAATTTAAATGAGTAAATATACATGAATTAGGAAATGTTCGTTGATACATGCCGGGCTCCGAACCTACGGACATCGAGTTAATTTATTACATAGCAATTATTATAACGAGAATTTCAGAAATAATTTTATTCGCTATAATTTTATAAACGATAATTCTACTATAATTGTATATAACGTATAAAAATATCGAATAATCTATACATATAATAAAAATGAAGCGTCTGTATGTAATATCAAAATTATAAAAATACTGATTGGGTATGAAAGTATATACGATCCTCATAACAAACATGCAATTTTTTTAATTTTTGTGGGTCTCTCTGTCTGGTTGTTCTGCGTAATCTAAGCAGCGGCTCTTCGACCAATCTTCACGAGACTTTTACTGGCAGATAGCTAACTTTATAAAATGTAATTTAGGTAATTTTAATTTATATTAGCTGTTAACCATGGCTTGGCCCGCAGTGCTATCTCCAAAACGGTTCGTCCAATTTTTAAGGGACTTTTACCAGCATATAGCAGACATTATAAAAACTAATTTAGTATATTTTAATTTAAACTAGCTGTTAACCTAGGCTTTGCTAGCAATGCTATGTTCAAAACGATTGGACTGATTTTCACGGGACTTTCGCTGGCAGATAGTTGACCGTATAAAAAGTAATTTAGGTTATTCTATTTTCAATTTCAATCCGATATACACGTATTCATTTGTGAATCATGCAATTTCGATTGTATGGTTCACAAATGTATATTTGTATGAATAGCTTAGAATAGTTAGCTAGGACAGACGCGTCTTTTTCCAGGTAACAGCCCAAGCCGAGGTGTGCGTGCACCCTTGTGTATGTTACCTAAAACCCAAATCGGTTTGTGTGCCTTAAGCGCCAACCTTAGTAGTCCGGTGAAGCTGTAAAGACCTTGCCAGGTCAAAAAAAAAAAAAAAAAAGAAAGTTATTCTATTTTAGATTAGCTGTTACCCGCGACTTCGTCCACATAAAATTTAACAAAAATATGTTGTTCACTGTAAACTCGTGCGTAAGACGTGCGTTGTACTGAACTCCAAGAATAAATATAATTGAAATTTATATATATGTATGTATGTATCTGTATGTATGTATTTTGAATTATATTGTCTTTTCATCATTTTGACGGCTATTATATTTTATTTAAATTGTCAAATATTAAAAACGGCTTAGATACATATAACGTTTTATATCTTGATTTATATTAATGCAAGATTTCAAGACGTCAGTACATTCATTGTTTACAATTCAACATTATAATTATTAATAGTAATTTTAAAGATAAAAGGGGTCTTTCTAATAAGATAGTAGACCATAAACGTATTACTTATTGATAATATGGGCCATATTATATCATTATCTATCTTTAAGTCATTTTTTCATTAGTTCCTTATACAGTGTAAGTGAGCACTGAGGTAGTTAGGTATATGGTGGGTTAAGGTTCCAAATATGTTGTTGATGATAAACCTCATTTGCGACACTGTTAGTATTTATATATCTAATGTATTCGTTACATTTTACTGTCGTACTTACAATTGTTTTTAAAGAGCATTTTTATAATTGTACATAGTCACACAATTTTATATTTCTTTAATACAAATTAAGAAAACCCATGTGGAGCTGCGGGTGCAACTAGTATATTATAATAATAGTAAGAATATCGATTTTAGATAAAAATGGAAACAAATGAGGTACTGTGATTGCTCGAATATAATCGTGTGGCAATTTCGTAAACGAAAACGAACTACGAGTACATTGAATGAAATGTGTTTCATTGGTTAATAGCTTGTTTTTATAATTCGATTTGTTGATTTCGATGGTTATTACGAAATGCTATACCAATGATTGGTCGTTATATTTAGTAGCTACGTTTAATGGCGAATATGATACATTTATTCAGTAAATTGTCTTTCGTTATAGTTTTAGTTTGTTATAGTTATAGAAATAAAACTATAGTTTCGCACTTAGCGTGTTAAAATAAATTGGTCATAATTCACATCTTTACAATCCTCGATAAATCTTTAGTAATATTAAGAAACTAAAGAGGTTATTTTTGTTAGAACGCGTCCGATCTCTTGAACTATCAGTCAAATTTCAAAAATATATTAAAGAATGTTGTAGCCTATTTATTGAAAAAGGTTATAGGCTATAGGTTATTAAGGTTATAAGCTTCGTCTGCGGTTGTAACTTTATAAATGATGACATCACACATTATCTACGTGTAACTGACAGTTTATGCAGCGTATGCTGAGTTAGCTTTCAAATGGCAGAATTTTTTCAACGTTATCCGAGTTATATTGTTGTTTTTGTGAATATTAACGATACCTTTTTTTAATGTATGTATGTACTAACCTATTAACTATGTATATTAACTGTAAAGTTGCATTAATATGCGTTGAGTAGTTTCTACGCATAAGATCAACAAATATCCATCGGTTTAGGAGACGTTTATGGCTTATAATTAAGTATTTTCTTCTTACCAATCAATATTCTAGTAGATTATTACTTATATTATTGTCAAGTATGTAAGGCCGACTGGGTCGTGACCACCATGCATATGCCCGTCATAGTGATTCGCTTCTACGGGTCGCGTTTCGGGATCAGCTTGTGCATATCCAGCTTTTTCCAGGCCGGGATGACAGCGGCGATCGGCGGTGGATAGTGTGTCACTCGCCATTGTTTTTGGATTGTACTGTGCTTACCATCAGGCACAGTGCAGTCATTTGGCAGTGCTACAATAAAAAAAATGATATAACAAGTTTCTTGCGATTATTTAACGAACTAACGAGACGGTGGCCGTTTAGTTAAAAAAATTCCAGGTAGTCTTTGTGGCAAGTGAGTATCCATGCTTCGTGGTATTCTTTCCCATCCATCTCACTTGTACTCGAACTAAATTAAGTAATATACCACCAATATTACAATTTTTTTTTCTCGAACTGACTACGCTATTGGCCCTGCAGGGTCTTTACAGCTTCACCGGACTACTAAGGCGAGCGCTTAAGGCACTCAGCCGATTTGGATTTTAGGTAACATACACAAGGGCGCATGCGCACCTCGGCTTGGGCTGTTACCTGGAAAAAGTCGCGTCTGACCTAGCTAACTATTCTAAGCTATTCATACATACAGTTGAAATTGCATGATTCACAAATGAATACGTGTATATCGGAATGAAACAAAATATAGATTCTTGAACTAAATTAAGTAATATACCACCAATATTACAAAATATAGAGTCAAATAAAACAAGATTCTATTCTATTCCAAGACATTCGGAGATCCGCCAAAAAACCATATACTATAATATAATTGATTTCTAAGAAAAAGGCACGTCCAAGTTCATTCCCTAAAGGAATGAATTGGAGATCACAAATACGCTGATACTGGGATGATGCCGTTAGGAAATACGGAAGAGATCACGTCTAATCTATACCTATATTATTTTTACCTGTTTGTATGGCGTTATTACCAAAACTAGCCTTTTTTAACCGACTTCAAAACGAAGGAGGTTCGCAATTCCGTTGTATTTTTTTTAATGGTTGTAGTATCCGAACTTCGTCATTTATAAACCCACGTGAAAAACCGTTTGTTCATTGGAATGGGTAATATTTTCAAGGCTGTTCCATTTTAGTTTCATTAACATTGGACCTTGAAATTCGAAGCTATAAATCGAAAAGGAAATATATAGTAATTAAGATATTTATATAATTGGTTTATCTTCAACCAGGTTATCTAGCTATGGTTAAATCAATCCGGTGCATTTTCTTAGAGTTGATATTTTTGAACTCGGTTGTATTTTTTGTTAAGATTTTTTTTTCTAATTATTGAAGTAAACTGAAATACTCAATATTATGTCTTTAATTCTAAAATTATATCGCACTATCATATATATGCAAAAACGACAGTAATTCCAATTACTCGTGGAAGATTGAATCTCTTGATCGAAGACATGAAGATAAATAAAGGACAGTAACTCTCTTTTGTCTTTTCAATTTTTCGTTCAGTCAGGGTTAGTCACCGCGGAGGGAACCAGCCCTTTTAAGATGGTCGAAGTTAGCGGAATTCCAAATGTAAACTGTTATCTGTTAACTGTGTATCGCCGCAGAGTTCTACCATTTGAGAGAGTTCGATAAATCCTATATAGTAGTTACCGATAGGATTAATGGATTGTAAATTTTTTTGTAGTCATCGTTTTTGGATTACCGCGGAGAAAAGGTACTAAATACCTATCCCAAGTAATTTATAGTAGATTCATTCTAAAATTTTGTTGCAGTTTCGTTTATCTGCAAAAGCGACAGTAATTCCAATTAGAAAATTGGATCACTGGACTAGACACATGGCGATAAATTCACGATTCCCTTTAGTTTTCTCAAGTTTTTCATTCATCTAGTATATACTCAGTTACCGAGAGGATTAATGTATTCCAAATCCCTTGTTGGATACTTGTGTTTTTGGATGCCATTATGCTTACTTCCATAGAGTCCAGTTACTTTGCCTTATATGATAAAAAGTAGTCATTACCTTCTTTGGGTAATTTATAGCATAACAGATAATTAAATGGCAAATAAATGTATAACTCTAAAGGAAATTTAAATAAGAATTGTAAGAGAGAACGGAGAAAATAAAAATCGAAAGTGTTTTAAGGAAAAAATCTATGAAATTAATCCATAGTTATGCGTTACTATGAGTAATGAATTGTGAATCAACTGTGGAATCCATTTGTACTACTGACATTCTTAAAGCTGAATATAAAAGATGGCCTTGGCGTGCTCTTACCGATTGATGCATGACGATCTTTAATGCGTTGAGGCATTCCGACCTCAACCGAATAAAGTATAATGCGAAAGCTTTTTTTTTCAATTCGGTTAAACTAATGTCTGTCTGCAAATTTACTTTTAGGGCGATGATGGCAATTGTCCCTTTAGTTTGGTAATAAAAATCTACAGATTATAGTAATCAATTTAAATCAAGTGGTCTGCATTTTATTTTTACTTTAACAGACATGCTTATGCTTTAGCGTTTGACCACAATATCATGTGATGTTAAATAACGAAGTGCTCTTAAATGGTAAACATGCTAAATCTAGACGAAGCTGACTCTCAAGTGCAGTTGCCGGAACACACCAACAGGTGCTTGGCGACAGATTTTCAACTCGAGGGTGGTAGCTAGCCAGGTGGGCTTAGAGAAAACCCTACCATCATCATGATGTTTTCCTTCAACAAAAGCTCCGACCCAGTTGCTAAGATTCGAACCTACGTCGATCGACGCGTTGTCCGAAGATGTTAAATGTAAGATTGGGGAGTAAAGGGTGTCAAATAACATCATAAGACTTGAGACACCCAAGCCAACCTCACCTGCACGTGGTGCACCCTGCTGAATAACGAACGAGGCAATGGCGAAAGCCGGGTGGTAGGGTTTTACAGGCCGACTGGGTCGCAACCACCATGTATATGGCAAAAAGCCCGTCATAGTGATTCGATTCCGCGGGTCGCGTTTCGGGAACAGCATGTGCATATCCAGCTATTAGCAGGCCGGTATGACAGCGGCGACCATAGATGGATAGTGTGTCACTCGGTGGTCGCCGTTGTTTTTGGACTGTACTGTGCTTACCATTAGGCAAAGTACAGTCACTTTGCCGCGCTACAATAAAAAAGTAATGTTATCAACTAAGCCATCATTGCTTCTTATAGCTGAAGTATGAGATTGGATGACTAGTGTGCTAGGTTATGTTGTCAATTTGGACTGGAACACAGCAGGGTGAGGACTATAGAAGAAATAGCTGTGTGAAGCCATAGTTAAACAATGATGGTATGCTTGAATATCGCTTCGGTCGAGGAAGGTAAGAATTCTTATAATGCGCAGGGGCTTTCGGTGAAGAAAAATGTTATGAAGAAACCAACGCATGCTAGAGCATTTTCTGTACTAGTCAGGATAACTATCACATTCCAGATGGAAATCAGTCGCCAAGCAAATATAAGTTACCTACCTGTAGGCTTAGAGTGATTGCCGTGATAGACCACTTTGTGATTTAACAACAAGCGAGATTGTGGTCGAATCCTAAAACCTACAAAGTTTAAAAGCTATGACGGTGATGATTCCACTATAACCTTATTCAGGCTCTTCATGCGTGCCTGAGACCAATATTTCATCAAATGTAGCCTAGATAGATACGTGTAGGTGTAAAGAAACCATAAAGTTTAATAATGAGGCGTTTATTGAGGTCACTCTGACCACTTATATAATCATAGGCAATAAGTACTTTCTACTTGTAACCGATCGTATTCGATTGAATAATTATATGGTCCATAACTTGTAATTGTGTGTCCATAAGATAATAGTCGAAGTTATTATTTGTTCGACTTATATGCCTACTTTTTATTATCGATTATTCGTTCGGATTCTTTGTAGCGAGCGTCTGATGAGGGCGTAATTTCAAACCTGCAGTTAACATGAACTCTTGACGTAGAGGAATTAATTAAATAAAAACTACAACCTCACCTGATGTTAAATAACGAAGTGGTATGAGATGGTAAACACGCTATACCTAGAGAGGACTGGCTCTCAAGTGCTACTGCTGGAACACACCTATGGGAGGTTGGCGACAGATTATCTGATCATGGTAGGCTACCCAGAAAAACTTAAAAAAAAAGTCCTATTACTTTGTTGTAGTTGCATGGCGATGTTCTCCTATATCGAACGCTCCAACTCAGTCCTAGGATTCGAATTCGTACATCGACGCGGTGTCTGAGCACGCTATTAACTGAACCATCATGGCTTCACCTGTATAATATCAGAATAATGCGGAAAATATATTGTCTTGGGACACCAATGAAATAGCCGAAAATACCTAGATCTCTCAGCAAACATAGACCATAAACTCGTATATAGATAAAGGCAATTGCATGCTATTAGTATAGCAAATAGCAACACACATGTTCCAACTTTCCTCTTCCTTTGAACATTGCAACAATAAATTATTCTTTATTGTAATCTGGAAGCTTCAACCCCCCGTTTTTATCGGGTATAATATAAACGAGATACAGTGCTTATAATAACTGTTCTATAATCGACATTAAAATGAATATAAGATTTGTAATAGTAGGTTTATTTCCAAATTTGTACGTGTGTATGGTAAATTATTCTAATGTACCAGTTATTTATCATTCACAGGTGTAATAAGGTTATAAAGAAATAACGTTGTAGGTTTTTATGTTAGCAAGTTATTTCAAGGCCAGTTTAACTAAAGTTTGTTTCATCATATCATCATCTGGTATCTATATTACAAAAAATACATCTGTCTAATCTTTTTCATACACGTATTAACCGAAAGTAAATTTCAAAGCTATATTTGATAACAAAATAAACCAATTATAATGTTTTTTGAATATGTACTTAAAGGTATTCAATTCACTGTCCCACAGGAAGTTTTAAAGCTACTCTAAAATGTGAAACACTTTTAAGATACTGAGCTTTTGTTCCACAAACTGAAATACGAAAATTATCACAGGCCGTTATGCATAAAACGGTTAGACGTAAAAAAATCAAACTAAGTCAATTATTATGTTTTTATTTTTAATATGTAAAAGGTATTCAATTTACTGTCCCACAAAAAGTTTCGAATCCATCTTAAAAGTATGAGAAACTTGTAAGATACCTACTGAGCATTTGGTCCATAAAATGTAATACAAATATTATCACATGCCGTTGCGAATAGAACGGATAGGTGTAAAAAAAATCAAATGCATTACATAATAAAACATGGTAATCATTTTTAAACGGCCCATTCCAAATGTTATAGATACGCGAACCGTAGCCCGAGGGTAAAGAGTCAGAAAGCGTTAATGTCAGTGGGTCAAAGTGGAACGAAGTCTTTGTTGTAATCGCGATGTCTTCTAGAATGTTTAGTTTACTATCTAATACAATGGATAAAGAGATGGACACGTTGATTGATTCTTAATCTATTCATAATTGATTGATACACTAGGTTTGCTCGCGACTTCGTCCGTCTGTGTTACTATTATTTATTGTTATAATTATTCTTTGTCTTCTTATTTTGGATCCGCAGAAGCACTTGCCAGTGTCTATGTTTTGTTTCCATGGTGTCGTGTGAATAATTTCAATGTTCCAACAAGACGGTGGTTCTCTTGTTAGAACTCTTCAGGGAGTTTTTAGGCACCTCAGAATTCACGGTCCATGGTATTAGTTTCCATTCACTTCACTTATGCACAATAACCGAACTGTATTACGTAAAATACAACCAATTTTACAAAATACTGAGCCACATAACACAAGATTAAAAATAAAATATAAAATCCACTACACAACAGACCAAAATCCCGCCAAAAACTCAGTTGTTATAATTGTTACGATGCAATGTTACCTAATGGCTTGTTATAGAAAAACAAATACCTTAAAAATACTCTAGGAGTTTTTGGCGGGATCTTGGAATAGGTTACTGAGCACAAGCAAAATGGATAGGAAATAAAAAAAACTCCCTGAAAGGTTCATTGAAATAATCACAAAAAACTTGTAATACCTACTGGACAAAGGCAGTACTAATCTACTAGAAGATCGGTTGCTAAAAAAAAAAAAAAGTTCTCGAAAACAGATGTGATAAAATTCATGGTAATTGATCAAACTGTGTTGCGATATAATTATTTCAGAAATACACGTGGACTATCAATTAACTTCAAAGATAAAAGAAGCATTAAGATTGATTTCTCAGAAGGAAATGAAACGGTGGATTGATAGATTGATAGCAAAAGAAGCGATAGAAGATGCGACTTCCATATGATTGTCTACCAATATACAATGAGGTTGATGATGATTAGAAGCGGCCATATGCGCAAGATATATTAAGGTGCACAAGTGTACGCACAAGACACAGGTGCACATACTCGTCCTTATTCTTCTGGACCCAGTGGAACGGGGACCCTTTCGACCGGAGAAGCACTCAGACGGATGGTACAGTATCACAGTGAGAAAGTACAAGGGGTCAGTACTATCTCACACTCCCTTAATCGCCTTTTACGATACCCACGGGAAGATATAGGGTGGTGCTATTCTACTCTGCCGGCACCACACGGCACAATGAAGTTACAGCTGAGTTTAAAAGAAATTCACTCAACATATGGTCCGAATATTTTAATGAAAGGTCATTAACGAAAGGTATTTGGTATAAGACGATCCAACCATCTCTGGGATCGGTCCTATGGTTCCAAGACTCCAAGATGAGAAGGAACATGATCGTCTTGGCTTTGAGAATGCGTTCTGGGCATATTCCATTGAATAAATTTAACTATTTAATGAAAAGAAGCGAAAACAGTAACTGCGAAGTTTACCATCAAGAAGATGTGTATCACATTCTAATGGAATGTCTCCATAAAGATTCTCAAAGAAGACAAATATTTAAGCATACTTATAATATAGACGTTTGTAATCAAATATTGTCACGCCCATCATCGGAAGAAACCAAATTAATCTATAATATGGTGGACGTCGATATAAGGGCAAGAAAGTGATTGTAATATTCTGTTTTTCAATTTAGATTTATGATAGTATTTGGTAAGAGATTATTATATTTATAAGTTATTTTGTAAGTTGTTATTGCATGTAGTATGGACGAGAGTGGCATATTATCCTTGAACAAACCCTAGAAATACCTAAAAATGCCAAATACCTACTAGATGCCCTGGACAGGTTGCAGAGACGGGCTGTCCGCATTGTCAATGATTCAGACATTACACAATTTATAGAGCCGCTTCAGTTGCGCAGAGACATTGCCTCACTGAGCGTGTTCTACCGTCTGTATCATGGCGAGTGTTCTGAAGAGCTATTTAATTTAATACCTTCTTCTCCTTTTCATACCCGAACCACGCGCGCTGGGCTCCGGAGCCATAATTTTACGGTAAATCCTATCTGGGCACGAACTAAAAAGTTCGCAACTTCTTATCTCTGCCGTACCGTGAAGCTGTGGAACAATCTCCCGGCCAGTGTGTTCCTTCCTTCCTATAATATGGGGTCCTTCAAGCGTAACGTGAAGAGGCATATATGCAAGCCGGCATGACAGCGGCGACCGGTGAGGGATAGTGTGTCTCTCGGTGGTCACCATTGTTTTTAGATTATACTGTGTTCATCATCAGGCACAGTAAAGTCACTTTGCCGTGCTATGATAAAAAAAGAATAAAAAAAAAGAATGAATGTTGTTGTGCGCTAATACACTTTCAGATTTATCGTTTTAAGCCCCGTGTCATTTGAATTACTCGTAATTCTCACATATATATCAATATCACTTTATATTTATTTTAAAAAAAACAATGTTATTTATGACTCATCGCCACCCAGCCCAAAGTACTAAGAATAAAAATAATCATTTTACTGAGTATATTCTAGGTAGCGTCTAAAAAAGAAGTTCTCCAAATTCCCGATGAAGATAGTAGCTTCTATCGTAAGCAATATTTTTGTAGTAAAACGTTAGCAAAGTTAGTTCTAAAAAATAACTACATTAATAAATTTTAATTAAGACATTTTATTAATTTTTCGTCCACATTTTTTATTATATCTAAGCCTAATTTAGCTTTAAAGCGCTGTGTACCTTTTTAAATGTATTCATAATCCGATTGATTTTTGGCAGAATTATAAATGCTAGTGGCCGATAGTCGACCGTAATGAAGAGTATAAAGCGATAATATTTTTGATATTTTTTAGATTGTAGACGTAACGAGTATGAAATGTGACGAATAGAGAAATATATATGAATGCTTGGACTCGATAAAGGGCTGAAAAGATGTTACTAAATTATGTTATTAACAATACAAAAACGTTTGCTTTTTTGGCGTCTTTTATAGATTGTTCCAACAACAACATGGTAATTTGAACACGAAACAGTAAATCAAAGTGCCTATATAAGGAAATATAATTTTTTTCATTCTAATATTTTCAACAGCTTTATTCTCATCAAATCGGTGATAATACTCGTACCTTGCTTCGGGAAAAGACTTTTGAACTTAAAATGGGTCTCTTACAGTATGATGTGATATGATATGTGTTAAATATCACTATAAATAAGTTGATTATTTATCATAATATACGTTTAGTTTGGACTTTAATGGACAGAGTTTACGTGAGCGAAGTTACAGGAGGAAAGCTAGTAATAAATGTAAATTATCCCGACACAAGGAATGTACTTTCAGAATGATATGTAATTTAAAAATAAATAAATAAATAACGCATATAAATTTATTTTAACCCTGTTCGGTAATAGAATTAGGAAGAAAGAGAAATGAAATAGAGATCTATTTCTTTCTATTATGAAGTGTATTACTTTACAGTTTTAATAGAACTGGTACTTCCGAGAAATAAAATGAACCTTGAAATATGATGAAATGAATGCAGTAAAAGTTTAAAATTCATTCATTCAGACATAATATTAAAACAATAAAAAACACATAAAAATCGTAATATCAATTTGAGATGTAATCAAACACTAGATTTGAAATTTAGTCACAAGTAATATTTGTTAGTTACGGGTTTGGATCGAGACGGTTATGTATAAAAGGTATGATGGACTAAGAAATAGTCAGTTTCACGTCCAGCAAGCATCCCATGTATCTCTTACTTAGAAAAAGATTTGAAAAATAAATAAATTTCCGGAACATCTTTAACATACTTTAGCCAGGTACCTATGTAGTCTTACTGTCACAAATCTACCATCATGTCAATAACTATAAATTTTCTATTTTAAGGAATTTCCTTGTGTATCTTGAAAATCCAAGGTTCAAAGCTAAAGAGAATGAACATTGCCAATTTTTTTTATTTTTATTATATCATAGGTGTTAAACGAACAGGTGGGTCACCTGATGTTTAGTGACCACCACCGTCCATGAACACTCACAACCCCAGAGGGGTCGCAAGTGCGTTGCCACCCAATGGGGGGAAGGGTTAAAGGAGGGAGAGGGAGAGGGGAGGGGAGATGGGCCTCCGGCACTCTCAATGACCGAACGAAATGCAACAATGCAAGCACTGTTACTTCACGTCGGTTTTCTATGAGAGGGTGGTACTACCCCGGACGAGCCGACCGGTTCATGCTGAAACCAGTAATAGCTCAATAAAAACTCAGTAAAAACTCAATTGATAAACTGACTATTTGACTTCAATAACGGAGCAGAATAATTTATACGAATTAGAGAAACGTTTGCCTCGAGACTGTTTTAATATTCACTTCAATAGGATATCACAGTATTTACTAATCTATTTGTGTTACTACGTTACTATTTTAGCCATAGTTTGCATCATTTTAATTCTGACTATCACTTTATGGTGTTTTGGTGTTTCTGGCGGGCTCTAGGAATGTAATGTAGTGGATTTTATATTTAATTCATAATCTTGTGTTACTTGGCTCTATATTTTGTAACATTGGTGGTGTTTTACGTTAATGGTGGTAGAGCAACGCTAAAACTATTACTGGTTTCAGCATGAATGTGTCGGCTCGCCCGGGGTAGTACCACCCTCTCATAGAAAACCGACGTGAACTAACAGTGCTCGCATTGTTGCGTTTCGTTCGGTCAGTGAGAGCGCCGGGGGCCCACCTCCCCTCTCCTCTTCTCCTCTCCCTCCCATATTCCCTTCCCCCAAAGGGTGGCAACGCACTTGCGACTCCTCTGGTGTTGTTAGTGTCCATGGACGGTGGTAATCACTTAACAGCAGGTGACCCACCTGTTCGTTTGCCACTTATGACATAAAAAAAACATATATATAGTTTGGTTATTGTGCACAAGTGGACTGGATGGGAGACAAGACCACGGAGCATGGATTCTGGCTTGCCACAAAAACTCCTTGGAAAGTTCTAACAAGGCGACCACTATCTTGTTGGTTCATTGAAATAATCGTAAGAAACTTGTAATTACCTACTCGACAATTCCAGTAGTAATTTACTAGAAGATTGGTTGCCAAAAATATAACAAAGAAAGATGGTGTTTTGGGTGTGTAATTTTCTAACGTATTTGCTTGATGGACGATAAAATGCGGTAAATTTTTTATTCAACAATTAATCTAGGTTATTTCAAAATATACCTTATTTTGCACTACAAAATGCCACTTATCGCATTCTTTTCCTTATTTACAAGTAGTTTCAGAACTAAATAACTTTATACAGTGCTTTTCTCATCACACGGACATGTATCATTTACACTAATTTGCATATATCATTAAATGACTCACTTATAAACAATAACTGATTATCTGCAGTATTTGCTTTGAACATAATTAAGAAAACGTAGGTTTATCCAACACCCACTCCATCCTGAGGAACTTGGAATTACTAATCATGTTACTAGATATTTATTTATGTATAGCCTGCAA
Organism: Antheraea pernyi; assembly: GCA_015888305.1. Classification (NCBI taxonomy): domain Eukaryota; kingdom Metazoa; phylum Arthropoda; class Insecta; order Lepidoptera; family Saturniidae; genus Antheraea; species Antheraea pernyi. Next base: position 175,778 of record MU158824.1, read on the forward strand.
AATCGTTCAGTTAATTATAGGATACAATAACATATATTATGTAACTATCCGTTGAAAGGTTAGCTTCTGCTATTGAAAAATAATTAGAAAACGTCCGGTATTTCCAAAGTGTTTGCTTTGCATCTTCATAATAATGGTACAAATGATAAGTAAATAAAATTTCTATAGGAGTTCAAGAGGTAACCACTTTCATTACAGTGTCATATTCCAAAATGTATTACAAATTTATTCATTATCGAATACTCTGTTACAATTCTATTTGATATGAAAAAATAATGAAGCACTGACGAAACTGGCACACAATTATAGCTTCTAAATCTATACATATGATAAGAAAGTAAATCTAACTTGTATGTAAGTGTGTCTGTTTGTATGAACACGCATCATTGCCAAAATACTGCGTTCAAGATAATGATTGAATGAATACTTTATTGCACTGTTTGTTTTTACACTGGCGAGCTTAAAGCATTTTCTTCCAGCTAACCAGCGGTATTGTTGTCAATCAAATAGTTTTGTAGGTAGTGCATATACAGAGGTCAAATATATACATAAATAAATATTAGTACATACACGATAAAACATATATAGAGACTTACATACAAAGGTACAATACATATATACACAGCAAAAGTTAATTATAAATACAAACTGTAAAATCACAGTCACAGATAAATAAATTCTCTTAAAAAATCATAAAGCATATCTTCGAGTACCGTTTAGTCTTTGTTTCATTAAAGTAGTTTCGGTATATTAAAAGTTATTATAGAGCAAGAAATAAATTTTATATGTTTTATATCTTTGAATACTCCTATCACTGCGCTCTGAGTGAAGCCTATTCAGTCAATTTTCTAGTGATTGGTCTTCTAGTAAGAAATGCAAGAGTGTTTGAGAAGGTATGTTGGTCCTAACACGTTCAAAATTAATGGAAAGAGTTGCCGTTTCGCCATGACGACTTAATTCAGTCTATAGTAAGATTAGAAACAACACTTTATTCATTAATAAGTTTTTTTTTTATATCATACTAGCGGGACCGGCAGACGTTGTCCCGCCCTGATTATAAAAAAAATCCTTACTAATTATATACCAAAACCTTCCCCATGTATCACTTTATCCACTGGGGAAAGTCGTATGAAAATCCGTTCAGTAGTTTTTGAGTTTATCGCGAACAGACAGACAGACAGACGCGGTAGAGGACTTTGTTTTATACTATGTAATGTATATCATAAGAGGCAAATGAACAGGTGGGTCACCTGATGTTAAGTGAACACCACCGTCTATGGATACCAGCAACACTAGAGGATTCGCAAGTGCGTTGCCGGCCTGTCTTGGTGGGGATGGGAGGAGGGGGAAGGGGCTTCCGACGCCTTCACTGACCGAGCGAAACGCAAAAATGCAAGCACTGTTACTTCAAGTCAGTGTTTCTGTGTGTCGGGTGGTAGTACCCCGGGCGAGCCGACCCATTCATATTGAAACCAGTTATAACTTCAGCGTGGCTCTACCAGCTACAGAAAAATAAGTAATAGATAGCCATATGAAATAAACTCAAGATACTTTTAAATTTTTTATTGTGTATTTTAAAGGCTTAATTTCTAACTTATTTTAAAATTATTTAGTTCAGTCTTGTTTGATATGCATGGTATGCAGAAGCAGACGAATCTGTGGGTTGGCTAGACGAATGATAATATTCATTTGGATGTGTTGAATGATGCTGGTGTCTCGTTACTGGCTCTTTGTATGATCCTGAAAGAAAGTTCCGAGATACTTTTTAAAGTCTGTTTACAATTTCGTTGATTCCTTTCAGAGACAAAGATCAACCAGTTGGTGTCAAACTGGAATGCAACACTGTACATTATAGAATTATTAATACGTTCTGTGCCAAGCCACTTTTGCCTGACATGTCCTTCAGGCCATTTGATATTTTGACAAAAAATAGACGTATTATAATACAATATTACGTTACAACATAATACATACCTTGACGTAAGTAATTCTTTTGGTTTCTGAATTTATCAAATCGTGCACCAAGGGAGGTACAAAGATCAAGTTTAACGTGTACCATCGGTGGTACAAGTGGTGCGGAACGTGCTAAATAATTTAAAAAAGACAAGTGTCACAAATTTTCATTAAATCGCATATTTTATTATATCATATAAATTATAACTCATACGTTAGAAATTTATTAAAGAGAAAGTTATGTAAGACTATTTCTAAAGACCTGTATGTATAAATTAAATACGATACATTCCATACGATACAATATAATGGAAATAAGGCTATGCTTTTGTTGCTCAATCACATTAATAACACTGAATGTATTGACATAGGACTGGGATTCCCATTTTTTAAATGTTCAACGAAGATAGTAGGAATCAGCTAGTCTCCTATATAACCATTTAGTATTCTTCCAATTAGTTACAAGCAGAATTTTAATTTAGCCTATTTAGTTTAAAGTGGTGCGAAATTTGAGATTTCTAAGTAATGTGAATTAAAAAAAAAATCATTACCATTATCATAAATTCCAGCTGCTTCATCTTTCGCATTTTGCTCCAGAGATTTCAATATAGCCTCGGGTATAGGAGGTGGTGTAGGAAGGTGATCTCCTTGAGGTCTGAAGCCATTTTCATCAGCTATATACGAAACAGTATAAACAAGTCCATCATCTCCCAAGTAAGAGAAGGCACCCTGTGTGTTGATACCTTTACCCGTGTCTGTTATCAATTCTTGCACTTTGATACCTTAAATAAATTACTATTTTATTATTATTTTTACTTTTTATAAACAAGTTCTACTCTTAACAACGTTGTTAGCAACTAATACACCCATTCTACTATTTTTTTTTATATTATAGGAGGCAAACGAACATATGGGTCACCAGATGTTAAGTGATCATCACCGAACATAGACACTTACAACACGAGGAGATTTGCAAGTGCGTTGCCGGCCTGTGTTTGAGGGAGAGGGAGAACGGGGAAGGGGACTCCTCTTAACCAGTAATAGCTTCAGCGAGGTTCTACCACCTACAAGTCCATATTTCCTGGAAGAAATTGCTATTAGCAATAAGGCCATCTTTGTACTGATCACATAATTTGAAAAGTTTTATAACGTATATGTATAATGCTGTATAATAAAGATAAAATAAATAAATAATACGTTCACTGGTTCTTAAGAACTAATGTGACAGTACCCCATTTAGATTTATCAGGGTATGATAATAACTATTTTGAAGTCAATTTATCTTACAAATTTATGGCATTCTGAGTAATTGTTAAGTTCAAATCTGTTTTATATATATACTTTAATGATTTTAGCGTTTAACTATGTCACCAGATGAGGAATTACAATATGGTCCACGATGGTAAACACAGGTCTAGAGTGTTTTTAAGCGCAGTTGCTGGAACACACCCGTAGATGCTTGGCGATAGATTTTCAACTTGACGGTTTTAGCTAGCCAGGGGTACTTTGAAAAAGCTCTACCACCATGCTACTTCATCACGGTGTTTTCTTTTACCGAAAACTCTGGTCATCCTCTAACTGGGCTATCATATACTGCTACGTATAGATGTAGGATATAAATATTTACGTTGATTAAAGACAATATGTGAACGATGGTGAGGTCTGAAAACGACGCCTCTCTTTGTGCATTCGCCAAAAATGATTGTAACTTCCTCGGTGTTATTACAAAAAAGTTAAATACGTATTGAACCCTGGTTTTAAAAAGGTTCCGTATTAAATGTACCGGTCGCTGAATGTTCGTCATCTTGCTCTTTCGTCTCGCTTTGGTTATGTTAGGTTATATTTGTGAAAAAGGATAATGCGAACTTGCCTCGAGCGAGCGCGGTGCATTTATTACGAAACCTTTTAAAACCAAGTATTTAATACGTATTTAACTTTTTTTTAATAATACGGTCTATGTCTATAACGCTGTATGTTCGTAAAAATATATCATGTATGATAAAAAGATAAACCAGATCGAATTTCTTGCCAATTATCCTCGATGAATGAGTTGTTTTCCGAACCGGTGGTACTTTTGACGTTCATAAGTGCCTTCTCAGGGCCTAAATTCAATGAAGTATTTTTGATTTTTATTTATACATTTCCTAAGATATTTCAATATATCAAACCAACCATTTTCTGTCTCATATGAGTAACGATAATTTTGATTATTATTCTCCAAACTGTAGCTTAATATTTTGGCAGTAGAAAGCGGTTTGCTTTGGTGATGTGTGTTGGGACCAATCGGCTTCTGTGGGTTGGAATATGCTGCTTTTTGCTGTTGCTCGACAGCCGATTGATACATTTCTGCTGAGTTTGCATAGTTTTCCAATTGCTGATTAGCGTATCTATCTGTCTCTTGATTAGTGTATAATTTGCTCGCCGATGCGATTGCTATTAAAGCGGTGATTGTCACGATCTGAAACAAACAATTTTATTAGAAATGTTTCCATTTAGTTAATTGGGAGTTCAAATTACGTGTGATAAACTGATACAATCACGTTTAATTTTAAAAATTTTGAATTACTATCATCACAGTATGGTACGCTTAAAAAAACATAAAATATAATAATCTATTGTCATGTTTGTCTACGCTGAACTCCGAAACTACTCAAACCGATTTTTATTAAAGTTGGCATTTATGTATGATTTGGTCCAACTTGAGAGATATGATAATTTATATTTTGATCAATATCTTAATAATCTTATATATTTCATAAACTAAAAAAATATAAAACAGGTGGACTTATCTAAACAAACTCGTACTAGCCAATGATTTGACTGATAGAATGTTGATTCGATATTCACAGTGTTCGTTCAGTATTCGTTTACATTTACCAATTTACATTAGAAAAACTATTAGGTAATGATGAAGGAAAATATCGTGAGGAAATCTGAACCTGAGAAATATACTTGTAGTACCGTCTTATATGAAAAAAACTCTTATATGAAAATTACCAATGCGTTGTGATCCGGCACGCTATACCACCACCTTCCGCCGGAAAGAGGTCTTTGGAGCAAGCAACAGTGAGAATTTTAATAACAAAAACCTGATATATATAATAATGTTCTGGATTAGATGGTTCCGTATAATACTTAGAAATAAGATCGGTTAAGCATATACTTTAAATAATATGTACGTAACTTAACTATGTAACGAAACGTAACTTACGCCCTGTAATAGTAGTCCGGTGGAGCTATCAGGCCAATAGCGTAGTCAGTTTGAAAGAAAACCTTGTAATTGTTTGACAAATATAAATACACTATCAATAACGAAAATATCAATGGTCTATTTAAAATAAAATGAAGGTTCCGTAGTTCAGTGTTAATTGAATATATTTATTTCTAACATATAGGCATATACACACATAAGTATAATCAAAATATATTGACAGTATATTAAAAAAATAAAAAAAATAATTAGCTTTTATATAATATACGCACCAGTTTCATGATGACATAAAATAAAAAAATAAAAACACTTTGAGACAACTGGAAGATGAATGGTTATAAAATATCTCTAGTATTTCTCTTTATATACCCAAAAAATACTTACCGAGTACTCATCACTTGACGGTTTAACCACAATAATTGAGAACTTCAGACATTCTAAAGTATTTGATTAGTTTATTTATAGGTGTTAAGTGACTAGTATATACTTATAAATATTATATTTTAATAAAACATCGCTGTTGTCTTCTTGTAAACTTCCATCTGAATTGTTTTTTTATCCAACAAACAGATTAATATGTCAATACGAATTAGCAATAATAAATTTAATGCCATATTAGAATCAGTATTCCGAAAAGTGTATTTCGATTAATGAACAACTGTTTACAGTATTTGATTTGATTGGTTTTGTTTTGATTTTAAGTAATAGTGTAATTAATTTTGTTCTCTTGTATAAAATAAAAAAAAAGCTATACGCAGTTCACGAGTGACGGAAGTGACGCTTTTTGCCAGGGTTTTCAAATACGCTGATGTATTATCACAATGCTCGGACCAGAGCAAGTATTATGTACATATATGTAATGAGAATACCGCGAATAAAAATATAGTATAATGTGTTATTTTATTTTATTTCTATCTCATTTTCTCGCACAATACATCCTATAAATGTATGCGTTTTGTCTCTTTTTTTTCGTTACAACGTTTCAAATCACTACAGGATTAAGTAAATTGCATCTTATAATACATTTTTAGTGCCCATTATTAACGTTTTCAGTTTATAAACAGTTTTTCTACCGATATGTTTAGCTACATTGAAATAATTAATTTTAGTTAATTATTGTATTACACGACAATTGTTCGTACAATAATTTTGCATCTGTACAATACGAACGAAGTTTACTCCATTCCTATGCCCTAAGGCCCTTCAAGATACAAACACCATATCATGCCTACATAACCCCTTATATTTCCTATTTAAACTAACATATAGATACTTTTTCAGTGTATTATGTAACCTATATATCATCACCACGCGTTTCTACAGGCTCTAGGTATTAATAATAATATTTTCAGATAGAAAACTTGAAATTAGTAAGAAGTTTATATATGTTAAATAGTAATTATACATTCCTAAAATAAATAAATAATATTTAGTTCATAAGTAATTATGTGTTTAGCGTTAAATTATTAAAAAAAAACGTTATTGTGGAAACTTTCAGAACAATTCAAGAATAACTACTTAATTCTTGCTTGTAATTTGTCAAAAAAATATTTTACTATTTAATCGAAACTATATATTTTATCAGAATAAAGGCAAGTACAACTTCCAGAATAAAGATTTTTGTAAACAATTCAACACTAAATCAATTACAGTAAAATGTGCTTAAGTTCACACTTAAATTGTATTTCTGGTAGGTAAGTGCGAGAGAATTATTAGGTAATTTTAGCTAACGAGATGCGTACGACGGTTGGATATGTGGAGCGAATCGGATTTCAAATAGAAATACACATAACTTAGAAATGCCATTTTTATAACAACTCAATAACAGTTGAATGTGTGTCAAATTATATTTATAAATGCGATTTATATGTATATAGCTAGAATAAATGGAGAGAGTACTTAGGTTTCATGTGACTAGACCGCGAGTAACTGGACTTATTCAACAGTAAAAAGGTATTCTTAAACTTCCTATGTCTATGTTTACTATAACTTATATAACTATGGTATGCTGCTGTATCATAGTTACACTATGATATCAAATAACAAACAATATATGTAATGTGTGTGAAAATATATATGTGGAACATACATATCTTTTTGTTGTACCCAAAAAGATAGTTGCGTAGAGGAATGTTTTATGTATTCTTAATGAGCTTAGATAACTCTGATAATATTGATATTGATGTTTCCATACCTGCAATTATAACTGTAATGTAACCTGGTATCAATGATAAAGTCAAAACTAGTGATTGATGCGAGAGCAGTAATTCAGCAGTTATTAGTACTAATGACTTACTCCGCCCAGAAAAATGATTAACGAACACTGAATACTTAAACAGTCATTACCATTTCTAATGATTGTTGACGATTTTCAACATATCATAAAAGATTTACGCGTCAAAAATGTTGCACATATTTGTTCTAATTACTTTGATATTTCTCAATCGAAATTATTGTAAATGTGAAGAATTAACAGATTGGACTGAAATCAATACAGCGTTAAAGCACTTTCAAGATGCTAATAAAAATGTCGCGGGACATAAAGATATAAGTAATCGAGATTCAAGCAATTTATCGTTATGTATTGTTAAAATTGTTTATAAATATTTCCGTGAAGAGAAATCAGTAACGTTTGTTGATATGGAATACAACGATGAAGATATTTTAAAGACATTGAACCGTTTAAATGTAATCAGTATCATAAATCGTAACTCGAAAGTCAAATTGAAATTTATTAACCAAAAATATGTTTTAATGGCGAATAATTTACACACATTTACAGACTCTTTTACAGATCTCACAAAAGAAGCTGGATGGAATCCTCTTGCACAATTTTTAATAGTATTTCAATCATTAGAGACACAGGAATTTCAAGTTGTGTTCAACATGCTGCTAAAGTATCATGTGATCAATATTCTAATTGTAAACAGTATAACCAATCCTCATTTATATACGTACAATCCATTTGAAAACTACGCATGTGGAAAATATTACACAAGAATAATAAATCTTGGGACTTGCTGGAATAATACAAATGATCTATATCCTGAAAAACTGGAGACCGGTTTACGTAATTGCGTTTTCAATATATCAGCACCGCACTGGCCACCTTTTAGCATAGATCCCGCAAAGGGAGAAAAAAGAATGACTGATCTAGGTGTCGAGCAATATGTGATGAAGGTAATTGCTGAGATGGAGCATTTTAAAATTAATTTTACTAACAATTTTGATGCAGAAAAGTTTTCTATTGTTACCTCTGATATGTCTGTTAGCGGTCCTATGGAAATGTTACAAAACAACAAAACGGATATGATGTTGGGCGGTCTTCTTCTTTACCGTGCAAGAGCTAGAGCTTTTGGCTATATTTACGGACATCTAGATCATACTGATGATATTAAAATAGTTGTAAAAAAAGCGCCATTATTAGAAGCATGGGAGTTATTCTATATGGAATTCGAGCCTACAGTATGGTTGTGCCTTCTTCTATCTCTTGTAGTGTTTTCAATGTTACTAATAATTCTACTACAAGCCAAAGACAGAATTAAGGTGGTCCTAAAATTACTTGACAGTTTACTTTTGCACGGATATAGGATACGTTCCCGACTGATAGTTAAATGTATTTTTGTAATTTGGCTGTGGTTCACTTTTCTTATTAATTGTTTTTATCAATCGAATCTAATGAGCCTTACTACAACTCCAGCTTCAACTAAGCAAATTTCTAGTCCGAATAATTTAGTGACATATAACGTAAGGCCTTGTGTTAGTCCAATTATGTTTAAATTTATAGACAAATACCGTAACAAATCTGGTAGCGTTTACAGCGCAAGATCTATGCCAGGGTGTAAAACATTGCTTGAAAGCTTACGTACCGTAAATAATTCCAAATATTTTTATACTATCACTTTAAATTCGATTTATTTATACAACAAACATCTGTTTTATGACCAATGGGGTCAGCCTTGCCTTTATAGTTTTTCAAGGCCAATATCGAACGCAGTTTACGCTATTTACATGTATAAAGGTTTCCCGATGCTACATAGAATTAATAAACTTACCTTAATGCTTAAAGAGAACGGCCTTATTCAGAAACATTTGGAAGAGTTGTATTATCTGAAGAATTTGCAGTATCATTATCGGTACAAAGGATTTGAAGTACGTTTTGTTATACCCTGGTATCTTTATGGCTTTGGATGTTTTATCTCCATAGTAGCATTCGTCATCGAATGTTCTTCTAAGATGTAGAAAGCATCAAATTTCCAATGAATAATGTAAAAAGTAATAATGGTTCAGTGATAGCGTGTTCAGATACAATTTCGATTCCAATTCCCATAATAAGCATACTTTTTCTGTGAAGAAAAGCATCGTTATAAAACTATTTAATACTAATTTGTTTGTTTATTGCTCAGCCATGTACCTCCTTCAGTTTAAAATTTGTTACCAATCACCAATTAGGTCTAAGCTTAATGTGTTAAGGTTATGAGCTACATCGAAAATTTACAACTGGTGCTAAAACCAATAACAAACTATCTCTTATTATATCTAATATTAGGTCTTTACCTATGAAATTTCCGTTTTGTATGAAAAAATTTAAACGATTTTTTCATGTATTTTTTATTTGTATTAATCGAATCACCCATACAAGCAATGCATCTTTGCTAACGCAGTGAAAGTTTATTGATGCCCTTCTTAAAGAAATCAGCTGGACGGGAGGCAACAAATTCTTCAAAGGCATTTTGCACTGCATCTCGGGTATTGAATTTTTTTCCCACCAAGGAGTTATCCAAATTCTGGAAAAAGTAGTAGTCTGTAGGTGCAAGGTCTGGTGAGTAGGACGGATGATGTAGAACTTCCAACCCCAGTTCTTGCAACTTGGAGACCGTCTGCTGTGCAGTATGAGTCGCTCGTTGTCGTGCAGGAGCAGCGGAGACGACCGATTGACCAATGCTGGTTGGAGATGTGCCAGCTTCTCCATCATTGTGTTCAGTTCTTCACAGTACACATCTGCAGTAATGCTCACCCCGTTTGGTAAGAAGCTGTGATGAATCACACCGGCGCTAGACCACCAAACAGTGACCATTACTTTTCTAGGGGTAAGTTTTCGTTTAGGGCATTGTTTAGGTGAACCAGGATCCAACCAACTTGCTGAGCGCTTGCGATTATCAAATAGAATCCATTTCATCGTAGGTAACAATGCGGTTCAAAATTCCTTCATTTGTGTGTCTGTTGAGCAGTACAAGTGGGGCATCCATTTGACGCAAATGGACCAATATTGTTATGAAGCTAACGTCGAAAGATGCTGCTAATTCAGCCGTAGATTGTGTATCATCAGCTTCCACAATCACCTTAAATTCGTCATTGTCGACCAAAGTCTTCGAACGACCGCGAGGTTCATTTTTCAGGTCGAAATTCCCAGAACGGAAGCGAGCAAACCAATAACAGGTGGTGCGTTGGTTTGTAGTGTTAGCTCCGTAAACGTCGTTGATGTTGCGTGCCGCTTGTGCCGCGTTGCTGCCACGACGGTACTCATATTCCATAATTACTCGAATTTTTAACGTATCCATGATGACAAAAAAGTTTGAAATGCGATGAAAATGTAACACTAATCAATAAACAAATGACTACTTTTGGAAAAAGAATTCCATCTTTTTTAAATAAAATAAATTTGAAATTAGAATTCATAGCCAAACAAAAATTATTTTGATTTGAAATGGCCAGTACTGCAGAATGGCAATTTCATAGGAAAGGGTCTATTATTAAAAATGTTCCAGTTCCTTTGTTATGTACGCATGGATTAAAACTGAACGCATGACTGAAAAGTGATAGATTACGATCTAGTTTTATTTCTTAGACGCTTGGCTCAGGTATGAATTCATCAGTCTTTTATTATGATTGATGTCGTTTATTATACATAAATTATAACAAGGTAGTTCTAATATTTGCAAGTTTTTGTTTATTTGAACTGACTACGCTATTGGACTGGCGGGTTTTTACAGTTTCACTGGACTACTAAGGCAACAAGCTCAAGGGCACCAAAGGGCCTCAAATTTCGGCTTGGGCTAGCTATTTATACATAAACGCATGTATACCTCATGGATTTAAGAGAGTATTTCGTACCTCACAACATAGACAGTCCAGATAAAAATAACTGGTTTATATAAAAATTGTCATATTGATTGTTTTTTAATAAATAATGTATCGTCAGTTTGGGTCTTGAAAATATAATTTTTATACATAGTATACTTATTATATTTAAATAATCATAATATATACAATTCCATTATCGATTAGTTTAAAAATAGTTTTTTTATGTCAAAAGGAGGCAAATGAACATGTGGGTCACCTGATGTTAAGTGATCACCACCGTCCATAGACACTAGCAACAGCAGGGGAGTCGCAAGTGCGTTGCCAGCCTGTGTATGGAAGAGGGGTAGGAAAAGGAGAAAGGGGAAGGGAAAGGGGGAAAGGAGGTGGGCCTCAGGTACTCTCATTGACCGAACGAAACGGAACAATGCAAGCACTGTTACTTAACGTCGGTGTTCTGTGGGTCGGGTAGTACTACCCCGGGTAAGCCGACCCGTTCATGCTGAAAGTAGTAATCTCTACCACCTTCAAAGATGATATCATTATATTTCTATAATTACCATTACCTTGTCCGTCATGTTTTAAATATTTGTAATTTATTACTATTTTGATGTAAGCATTAAATCATTTGTAATTTTTATGTACGAAACAGTTGGCAATATTTATGTGTGGTTTTCGTTCAATGCAATGTATCGGTCAGTATAATTCGTATTTGTTGTTACCTTGTATCTATTTTTATTTCGACCCGTCTGTTTTGTTTAGCTGAGAATTATAAATTAAGTACATTGTTATTAATGTGCTATAATTGTTTATGTATGTATTTATCTATGTAGATGTCAATAAAATGGTAACATGATTTTTGTTTTATTGTATACAAATAGTAATGATAGAATACTTCCGTTATGTGCTTATCATATAAAAAGGTATGAAATGGATTGTAATTTTTTTTTATGTTTAAATTCTTAGATTCTTCGCCCTTATCTGAATCTAAGAATATTTCGATATGTTCATTTAATATATAGTTATGAAATTTAAAAAAAATTACGAATTTTATAAGCGCTACTAAAGACTGAAGAGGTTTTCTAATGCCCGGTTTCTGAGGTACTTTATTCGTAGTTTATCTTTTCAACAGCGTTATCGGTTCAATAACTTGTCGAATTGTGTTTTTGAACACACAATCATACAATAAATGTTAGTAAAACTGAACGGGCCATTTGAGTCAATAACTATTGGTAGTTTAATCGAGTATCTCAGAAATCGGGCAAAGGAAAGTATTTTTTTCACGTTCATTTGTTTTTTATTTGAGTTTATATAAAGTACTATTAATTTTTTTTTTCCGGTTCCGGTGATCGGAGCGAAAACATCGTTCTAGTGCAGTCCTCAACTTATTGTGATTAAAAACATTTACGGACAGTTGAATAGTGAAAAACACAATCATAAGTGCTGTGGATCTGTGGAACCATTGAATGAGATGTAATAAAAGTAGAAATAAATCAGATTACAACTAAATTAACCTTTCAACAACTACCGGATTGAGGTTAGACATTTTTATAACAGTAAATTATTATAACATCAATGACACTATCAGTCACTGACAGCTTGACAGTGTCAGTATCATACGTCGCTTCAGTGTTGTCAACTCGAAATTATCATTCTACTGTTACGTTACATTTTACGCAAAGAAGTTAAACTTAAACATGGAAGATCTGGAAGATCAATTTCAAATTCTGTTTAACAAAATGAAATGCAAAAACAGACGGCTGAACTGAAAGATTCTATAATTAATTCAATTATGGAAAAAATTGATGAAAAAATTAAACCTATTATAGAAGAAAATAAAGATTTAAAGAAAAAACTAATAAACCTTAAGAAAGAGATCGATTATTTGAAAAGGGATAAGAAGCAAAATAACATTATAATTTTCGGATTAAAAGAAGAAGAGAAATCTACGTCAGATCTTATACAAGAGGCGAAGAAGATATTTAATAAAGACTTAAATATAAACATTGGGGATGTTGAAATAAATAACATATATCGAATTGGAAAGAAAAACCCAGACGGAAAGCCGAGACCTGTCCTGCTATCCTTTGTCAGTTCATGGAAGAAAAATGAGGTAACGAAAATTCGGAAAAATCTCAAAGATATATATATCACAGAGGATTATTCTAAAGAAGTTCTGGAGAAGAGAAAACTGCTACAAATTCAATTGAAAGAAGAAAGAGCGAAAGGAAAATTCGCATACCTGAAATATGACAAGCTTGTAGTAAAGGAAAATAATACAATCAACGACAAAAGAAAGAGAGAAATATCTTCGTCACCGCGAGACAATACTCAAGCAAAAAAACAACAAATCTGGACGCCATTACAAAATAATAGGCGTAACGCCTTTGATATCATGAGAGGCAGATCCAGCTCTCTCTCTTCCTGTACGACTGATAATAGGCAATAACAATTAGCAATCGGCAACCGGAAAATACAACAAGGAGAACAACACAAAAATATAGAAAATCAAATAATTAGAAAACACCAAACTCCCCCAAGCCGACTGGTCCTCGTGGGGGAAAATGACTACGACCCTCTGAAGATAAAAAAACAAAATATCAGAAGAAAGAAATATAACGATATACATATAGCAACCTTAAACTGTCGATCACTAGGAACTATGGAAAAACTACAGGAACTGGAATTAGCCTTGGATGAAATAAAATGGGACATAATTGGTATTAGTGAAGTGAGAAGAATTGGGGAAAGAATAGAAGACCATGGAAAATACATACTGCACCAGATTGGGGAGACGTCCGGATTCATGATTAAAAAAAACCTTGCCAAAAACATACTAGAACTAAGAGGGATTTTAGAACGGTTTGCACTTCTCAACATTCAATTACCTGTAGATGGAAAGGAAGACCAAGTGTGGTCTATAATCCAGGCGTATTCGCCTACCGAATCAAATAGAAATGATGACATAACAAAAATCGAAAAATTAGAACGGTTTGCACTTCTCAACATTCAATTACCTGTAGATGGAAAGGAAGACCAAGTGTGGTCTATAATCCAGGCGTATTCGCCTATCGAATCAAATAGAAATGAAGACATAACAAAAATCGAAAAATTCTACGAAGACCTACAATCCATCACTACAAATGCATCCAAAAATATAATAATTATGGGCGACTTTAATGGACAGATTGGCACACAAAAAAGTGGAGAAGAATATACCGTAGGAAGTTATGGATTTGGCAATAGAAGTAAAAACGGCTCACGGATAGTTTCCTTCGCTACTGAAAACAATTTAAGCATCCTAAACAGTTTTCTCAAAAAGAAACCCTCAAAAAAATGGACCTGGATTTCTCCTAATGGCCGGTATAAAAACGAGATAGACTATATTAAGTCTAATAATGTTAAAGTTTTTAAAGATTTGTCTATTCTAAGCAATTTTAATTTTAACTCAGATCATAGAATGGTTAGAGCAAATCTCTCAGGAATACGTGCTAAAACGGCACGAAAATTTCACAACAGTATGAGAGCCATCGAATGTACCGGTAACACTGATTTACTTCTGAATAACCTCGAGTTATCCTTGCAAGGTGAGAGGAAAGAATGTATATCGACCCAAGAAAAATACACCAGATTGCTCAATCAATTAAAAAAAGAAACTAAAAAAGTAAACAAGACGAGCAAGACAGAGATATCAGTTAAAAGTAAACAATTATTACAAGAACGGAAACAAATTATACAACAAGGCATAAATATTAATAACAATAGACAAAAGATAGCAGACATAAGCAAAAAGATTAGCGAACAGCTTAGGAAAGAACGAAAAATAAAAAGGTTAACCACATTAAGAAAACATATAGAAAAAACAGGAGGAATTAAGAAAGCGCTTAAGGAAATGAATTACAAAAAGGATTGGATTCCAAATATGAAACATAAATATAGGGGAAAGACTAGCAAAAGACCAGAAATAATAGGAATCGCTACGGAATTCTACCAAAATTTATACCAAAGTCGAAAAGAGGAACAAATAATAAAAGAATATGATTCAGTAAATAAAGAGGAAATTAAACCAATTCTAAAGGAAGAAACAATAAAATCTATCGAAACACAAAAGCTAAATAAAGCACCTGGATCAGATTTAATCACAAATGAACTTCTAAAAACTACGTTACCAGTGATAGCACCCATACTTACAGATTTGTTCAATGAAATCCTCGAAACAGAAACCATTCCGGAAGAGTGGACAAAATCGACAATCATACTGCTGCATAAGAAGGGAGACAAGAGCGACATAGGAAACTATAGACCGATCAGTCTAATGTCCAATATCTATAAAATATTTTCGAAGATCATACTAAACAGAATCACCAATACATTAGATGAGAACCAACCTAAGGAACAAGCTGGATTCAGAAGCAAATTCTCAACTATAGATCATATACACACCCTAAAACAAGTACTACAGAAATATAGAGAATATAATAAAACATATTATATTGGGTTTGTTGACTTCAACAAAGCGTTCGATACTTTGGAACATGAGTATATATGGGAGGCAATAAAAAGACAAGGAGTGCAAGAAAAATACATACGAATAATTAAAAAAGTATACACAGCGAGCACAGCACAAGTTAAACTTGAAACGACGGGTAACGAATTTCCCATTAAAAGAGGTGTACGCCAAGGGGATCCTATATCACCAAAATTATTTTCAGCAGTGCTGGAGATGATTTTCAGAAACCTAAACTGGACCAAAATTGGCCTTAATATAAATGGCGAAAATCTCAACCATCTGCGCTTCGCGGATGATTTGGTTTTATTTTCAGAGGACGCAGGAACCCTGGGACTAATGATGCAGCAACTATCAGATGAAAGTGTTAAGGCCGGCCTGACAATGAACCTAACTAAAACCAAAATTATGACAAATTCTAAACAAGCTACCAACGAACCAATAACAGTAAATAAGGAACACATAGAATATGTAAATGAATATATATATTTGGGTCAACTTATATCTACAGATAATGCTATGAATAAAGAAATAGAAAGAAGGATAACTAATACATGGAAACGGTTTTGGTCTCTCAGGGAAATAATGAAGGATAAAGATATGCCAATGAAGGGAAAAAAGAAAGTATACGAAATATGCATAATGCCATGCTTACTATACGGATGCCAGACATGGGCGTTAACAGAACTACAACAAAGTAAATTAAAAATCTGCCAAAATTTAATCGAAAGAAGTATTTTAGGTATAAAAAGAAGAGATGGAGTGAAATTACAAGAAATTAAAAAGAAAACAAAATTTAAAAAAGCACACACAGCCTACAGGGCACTCAAATGGCGTTGGGCGGGACACATGTTAAGGGATAGTAAAGAAAAATGCACCAAGTTAGTAACTGAATGGTATCCAAGAGATAGCAAAAGAAATAGAGGCAGACAAATCAACAGGTGGGAAGACAACTTTAAGAAAATAGCTGGTCCGATATGGACCCGTTTGGCAAGAGACAGAAATACATGGAAATCTTTAGAGGAGGCCTTTGTCGAGGGACAAGCTGTACTACACAAACACCCAGTTGCCGATCATTAAAATGCAAATCGATTTAACTAAGTTTTAGTAAGTAGGCAAAAAAAAAAATAACAGCAATAAAGGCTATTTTATTTTTATTTTTATAAAGTACTAGCGGGCCCGTCGGATGTTGTCCCGCCCTGACAATAAAAAAAGCCTTGAAAAATTATATACCAAAACCTTCCTCATGAATCACTTTATCTAGTGGTGAAAACCACATGAAAATCTGTTAAATACTTTTTGAGTTTATCGCGAACAGACAGACAGACAGACGCGGTAGGTGACTTTGGTTTATACTATGTAATGATATTGTAAAGACAATGAACACCGCAGATGAAGTCACAGGTGCGACTTGCAATAAAAAAGAATAAAACGTTTTTAAAATGAAGAAAAAAGCTTACGAAGTTATTTTATTAAGTAAAAAGATTTTAATTTTTCTGTGTGTAGAATTTGAAGATAAATTTTATGATCTGAAATGAAAAATCGTATTTATCTTCTTTCTTTTCATTCTCTTTTATTGTCATCAAATCCGGGGATATATTCAAAAGTCTCTTACTAGGAACTTAGTAATCAGAATATCTCAACCGTAATCTCCTTATGATATGAGAAATCCATTATATAAATACATTTAATTCCTCCAGCGTTAATTTTTATTTTATTACTTTTAGCTACATAGTTTTAAAGACACTTTATAGAGAAACCCGTGAGGCGGACAAAAGTAATGAAGTGTTACTTACCGCTTCATGTAAATTTTTTGCTAAATTTTAATTACAGCAGAACTTCGATAAGGTAAAAACCTCTATAACTCCAAAAAATAATCTGCTCTTTTCCCCTCAGAGCCTAAAACCTCTTTTACTTCAAATATGCACCCTTTAAACCTTAAATTAATAATTTAAGTATTAGCCCTCAGTTACTTAAAGAAATGTTTCGATGAGCTCTGTAACATAAACTGTCTACCAATGAGTAATTTCGAATAAATTTACAAAATAAGTTTCTCAAAATTTATTGGTTGCATATATTTACAAGTTAAATTTTAACACAAACAATAAGTTTTTTTATAGTAACAAGGCAAAATGACTGCACCATGCCTGATGATGATGCCGAGTGACACACTTTCCATCGCTGGTCGCCGCTTGCATGCCGGCCTGCAAACAGCTGGATATGCATAGGCTGATGCCGAAACGCGACCCGCAGAAGCGAATAACTATGACGAGCTTTTTCGCCGTATACAGTTAGGCTGTAAAACCCTACCACCCCGCTTTCGCCATTGCCTCGTTCGTTATTCAGCTGGGTGCACCATGTGCAGGTGAGGTTGGCTTGGGTGTTTCAAGTCTTATGATGTTATTCGACACCCCTTACACCACAAATATATAATCACCTATTGTTTCTTTGAAATCCTTAAAAGCTGTATTTGCGGTGGTTAGCACAGCGGCTTACTTGGATAATTATTTGTTGATCACTGTCCAGGAAACTGTGCTGTGTGTTAAAATGAGTTCAAAACGAAAATTAACAACACTGACATACACTGACAGATTAAAAGCGATAAAAAAGGTGAAATATAGATTAAAAAGAATAAATGTTGCGGCTCCATTAGGAGTACACGAAAATACATTATCACCTATAATTAAAAAAGAAACCGAACTCTTGAAGAAACGAGAACCTGCAGAAAGCGAATTCCCTATTTTGGAGTAATGTTTATTTACATGGTTCAAACAGTGTTCAAACCAAAACATCAGTGTCACAGACCCATAGTGAAAGAAAAAGCTGAAGTGTTCCCAAATTCGCAGAAAATCCATAATTTTAAAGCTAGCAATGGCTGGATAGAAGACTTCCAGAAACGTCATAATTTGGCCTTCAAGAAAGTGTGCGGCGAAAGTGCGAGTGTAACATAAACCCTTGACAAGTTAAAAACTCTATAACTTTAAATATTTTGTGTTTCACTTGGATTTTAACTTATCGAGGTTCCACTGTAATCCTCTAATAATGGTTACCAATGTATAAAGAGTTTCAGTTTTCATGACACCAATTTATATTCCTCCCTTCACCTTGGTTCGATATATTAAGTGTACCTTAGATACCTGACAGGGAATGCGGTTTTAATTTAAATAAAAGAAGTGCTCCACAATATATTTAAAAAATGTCACATTTGGGGTACCATTTTGTGTACTATATTATCATAATTCAAAGTGTAAAAATAAGATATATAAATATACTAGCGGGCCCGGCAGACGCTGTCTCGCTCTGATTATATAAAGAAAATCCTTGACAGATTATATACTAAAACCTTCCTCATGAATCACTCTATCTACTGGTGAAAACCGCTTGAAAATCCGTTCAGTAGTTTTTGAGTATATCGCGAACAGACAGACAGACAGACGCGGTAGGGCCTTTATTTTATAATATGTAATGATAGGTATACAATATAATATAATTAATTACGAAGTAGCTACGAAAAAAAAAATTCTATTAATTTGGTTTTTTCAATACGCAAATTCTGCGGTTAAATAAAAATACTATACTATACATTGCAGTGCGACAATGCTACTATGCACCTAATGGTAACCACAGCGCAAAGCAGAAACAACGGTCACCGTTGCGAGAACTACAGTTCACCAGCATTAATCGTGGTCATAAAAGAGAATAACTAGAGATTTATTATCCTAGTACTAAATAGATATTTGGTATAGGGATGTGCGATTTTATGGAAAATATTTCTTTTAGAACTATTGGCCTGATGCTTGCGGACGTGCCTTCACAGCTTCATCGGACTAATGGGGTGGACGCTTTTAGTGCTCAGCCGCTTGGGAATAAGCTCAAGAGTACCATAGTAGGCTTAGCTTGAGATATTCTCTTGAATGCAACAACACGAATTTATCAAACTAAACTAAGCTAATAATAGATACTAGTGGGCGCCCAGTGGTCGACATTCGCCATTAGACCATAGTTTTTTTTAAATTTGAACTTTATTAGGGTTCTTTAGTCAAAGGATACTTCTATAATCAAAAGTTTTCATCATGGCTACTCAGTTATTGGCCCCTATTTTAAAATTACATAAACATTAAAAAATTCTGTCCAACTGAAAATTGAAATTAATTATAAATTTGAAACAAAAACAGGCAGCTAAGCACAGGGTGATAATGCTCTAAAATTCTAAGTAAACATAACTTTATGAAACTAAAGAAATTTATCGCAACTCATGACACAATTTTCAATTAATTTTACACGACACCATGTGAGTTAAACGTAGTCTGTATATTATGAGGAATAGTGCCCAGTATGCCCCGTATCATCATTTGGAAAAGTAATGGATACACAATAGAATCAAATGACGAATCCGAAACAAAAATGTTCTTAGTACTACCATTAACTTTTGAAAATGAATTCATCTTTGTTCAAAATTCATCAACTGTACTAAATATAATTGCTACATCAGGTTGAACTGCATCATTGTAACCGCGGAGATCCAAGTCATGGATTTCACAACTTATTTTTATTAAATCATTATTTGAAGTGGGTTCACCATAAAAATACTAAACATTATAATATTGACTTTGACTTTGGTAATATTGCTTTACTCTTATGACAACATGAAGCCAAGTGACATGAAGTGAAAGCAGTCCTATCATCTAAAAATTTTGACATCCAATAAGACCAAGAAGAGTAATAATAATATCAGTAGTTCCATAACTGTACTAAAGATAAATTGTTTATCAATTAATTATTAATGTATATATATTATGAATTTCCATCTATTATATTATTATAAAATTAACCTACAATTTGACCAGTTCATTTCAAAAGGCATGTAAGGCGTGCAACGTTATTCATGTTAAAAATATTGAAAAGGTAATTAATTGGAATGTAAGAGTAAATTGACGGATCTGTCAAAATGTCTTTTCCGTTTACATGTGTGTATATGTTGTGTAAAATTCAAGCAGTAGTGTGAGTAATGTTTATTTTAATTAATTTAATATGCTTGTATGCATTTTTTTTAAATATCTTAGAACATCACTGTTTTTTGGCTACCAATTCTTTAGTAGATTTTTACTATCATTTAGGAGTAGGTAGATATTATAAGTTTCTTGCGATAATTTCAGAAAGAAAATGGTGGCCCTCTTGTTAAAAAAATCAGGTAGTTTTTATGGCAAATCAGAATCCATGATCCGTGGCTAGTGCCAATAGGAAATAGTTTTCCTATTCAATTCACTTGTGTATAATAACCAAAGTATATTACGTAAAACACCATCAATATTATTAAATTTAGAACCAAATAACACAAAACTATGAATAAAATATAAAATCCACTACATGGCATTCCTAGATCCTTCCAAAAAGTCTAACACCGCTATTATATCATCAGTACACCCACATCCATACTGCATCCCTGCTATCATCTTTTTCACTCACTCTCATTGCTAATTCATAAGCATTATCCTTTTCATACCTTCATTCAATGCATAATAGCAATAAACACCACAGATAAATTTAACTTAACAGGCAAAGGTCATCGTTTCATACATCCTATAGTTATTATACTGGTGTTTTCTTTTTACTTACATTTTAACTTATTCTTCAGTAGTTAAACGAATACACAAAACTAAAACGTCAGTTATAACTTTATTTGCATCACTGTGTACATGTCAAAATAGTTCTAAGGCGTGTAATGGCACTATAGTTGGTTTATTCCATGAAGATTCTAGTAGTGGTTGAATCGGCGAAAACCTGGTGCGATGTACTGCCTGTTCGGTTGGTATTGGTACTGTGCTCTGGCGGCGACAACCGCTGGAGTATATTTGGCGTCGTGGTAGCTTCCTGTAATTTTGGAAGTTGGAGTTAGAAACTACATTCACGTCAGGAAGAATTTCTTGTTATGATCCTGGGTTTTGTAGAGTCAATAGCTCGGGACAGTACTTGAGCCTTGCGATCCAAGTGTGGGCTTTATACACTGATTATACAAAACTTTAATTTCCTAATATTTACCAAATGATATTCAGGTCAATTAGAGTTAAGTTAAAGTTAAGTAATCTAATATATTCGGCTACAGCATAATATACGTAAATAATTTTAATAAAATTAATTGCTCTCTTTGCTAGGTAATGTAATATTCAACCGAACGCAATTAGTTAAATATTAATTGTCACATTTGAATAATACGTAAGTGACTGTTTAATTTAATATTATACAGCTAATACCCGTGTCTTTGGCTGCGTTTTTTATTATCTTAATTATATACATTGTTTGCAAAACAACAAAATATGATAGTAAAAATAACAAAATATGATAGTAAAAATAACAAAATATGATAGTAAAAATAACAAAATATGATAGTAAAAATAGACTTACTTAATTTTTTTATTAACATTGTTAACTATTTATTACCTCTCACATGCTCGCATGCGTACGCGCACCATACCGTTTGCCCCACTTCACTTATCTTTTAACGGGCAGTACTTATAAAAAACCGTATACTTATAAAATTTTAATAACTTTATATTAAATGTATAGACATCGTGATATGTTTTTAAATAAGGGCTTGTTGTTCTAGAAATAAAATTAAACGTAATATATCCAGTAGATTTTGAAATACGTGCACAACAGTAGACCTTTATTTTATTTATATACTAACAGTAGACCGCGACTCCGCGCGCATTTTTTATATCGTATTAACGAAATATAAAATTCTGAGAAGAAGTACAATTACAGAAATGCTCTTGCAAAAACATTTATGAGTACGACACGCACGCCATCTACTGTAACGTGTACATTAGATATGTAAATACTAATAGTGTGTCGAATGGGATTTACCATCAGCAACATATTTGGAAATATAATCCAGTGTACAACTCCCTCAATGCTCACTTACACTCTGTAAGAAAAAAAAAATTTAATGCATTGCATTATGCAATACATTGTCTTAAAAATGTTATTAAGTTTTTGCAACCATACAAAAAGTAATCGCTTGTCTGTTCCCTAAGAAATTATATTAAGGAACTCTTAAAGTAATACGTTAATTATTAGAAAGGCCTCTTTTGTTTTCAAAATTACTCTTAATTGTAATGTTTAATTGTAGACAATAAGTTGCTAATTACTTTTTTAATTAAGAATATAGAAATTCAAGTCTCGAAATTGCATTAATATAAATCAACATAAGAAGTAAATTACGGTATAAGATTATATAACTTCTAAATAGCTAATTTCTAAAATTAATATTTAGAAGGAACTATTTTGTGTAAATTTTAAAATGTATGCAACCACAGATGCGACCCACTACGAATTATGATCCGGCCTATAGACTATCTTATTATCGCGTTCGAAGGAAAGTGTTTTTCCTATTAGGAAGAACACATAATTGTGTATAGTTCTCTTGTATGTGGAAAAGTAATCATTAAAGAGTACAGATATCCTTGCTGATGATATTTTGAGCTGGAGTTGATCTCTACATTAATTAAATCGGTCATTAACTTCGAGTTTACACTTTAAAAAAAAACGATATGATTTTAATTGCCCGTATCGGCTTCGCACGGTTGTATTCAGATATATTCTTTCAAACATACCCTGTTGTGACAGTTACTAACATAACAAAAAAATAACGAAATAGGTGCGATCGTTCTGAAGTGATGCGCTTACATACATTAGATTTTTAATTATATAAATAGTTAAAGTGTTACTTCCCCACAAATACTTAAATTTGGCTTGGTTTTTGACAAAGACAATGTCTTAAAGTTTGACGTACAATTTTCTAATGGTGGCATTTCCTTTTAGTGTTAGGTAGATCATTTATCGATGAAGACTATAGGCTATATATCATTACGCCAAGACCAATATGAGCGGAGCACCAATGAAGAATATTTCAAAATCGTTTTTTTTTTCCTTTTAGGAGCTTCCGCTTCGTGTTAGTTCGCGAAAAGTTATTACTCTACGCAGACGAAGTCGCGAGCAAAATTAAAAAATAATTAAACAATTTGTAAAACGAATCTTTTTTTTTATTGTAGCACAGCAAAGTGACTGCACTGTGCCTGATGGTGAGCATGGTACAATCCAAAAACAATGGCGACTACCGAGAGATGCGTTATCCCTCGCCGGTCGCTGCTGTCATGCCAGCCTGCGTGAACGAACAACCTCCATCCGTGTCCAAAGGTGACCAGTGTTAATCATCTCACCGGTATTCGAGCCACGGTGAAAGTCATTCACGACTGGATATGCATGAGCTGATCTCGAAACGCGACGCGCAGAACGAACCACTATTACGGGCTTTTTCGCTACATGCATGGTGGTCGCGACCCAGTCGGGCTTTAAAACTCTACCTGTCGCCATTGCCTCGTTCGTTACTCAGCAGGGTGCACCACGTGCAGGTGAGGTTGGCTTGGGTGTCTCAAGCTTAAGATGTTATGCGACATCCCTTAATCTGTATCCGTATCTGTATTGTATAACGAAGTACACATTTCTATATTTATTATAAGTGCAAATAACACCATTGTTATTTTGAACGAAGCCTGATACCCAAGAATACATTATTAATTACTAAACCTACAAAATTCCCATTAATCTTGATCCTACTACGAATATATATGGGCAAGGCAATTCTTATATATTTAGATTTGTTTGTATTTAGCAGTAAACTATTGAAATCAAACTAATTAGAAATTTTGTACATATTACGTGCATTGTTGTTTGAAATAAATAAAATGTCATCACAGATAAACCATTAGCGGTAGATTCATATATAACAGAAAAAATTACCCCAAGACCAGCCCTGAGGGACACCTATTTGATTCAAGAATCTCTTTGGAGTTGAGTAATTTACAATACCATTATTTTTGATCGAACTGACTACTTACTTCAATTCTGAGGTTTCTATTAAATAAGAGATTAGAATGCCAAAAGAAATTCACAAACGCCATTGCTTACCATCATCAAAAATTCCAGCAGCCTCATCTCTGGCGTTCTCCGCGAGTGCCCTGGCAATAGCCTCAGGGACGGGAGGTGGGGTGGGGATGTGAGCTCCTTCGGCTTGGAAGCCGTTGCTGTCAGCTGTATATCTTACAGAATACAGCTGGCCATCGTCGCCGGTATACGAGTAGCTGCCTTGGGATTGGATACCGTTTGACTCTACTCCAGAAGCTTCTGCTTGGATACCTGGAAATATAAATCACTTATAAGAACACAGTATATTTGCACTACTCAAACTAACATAATTTGAATAAAGAGAGAGAGAGGGATGCATATACAAAATGTATCTACTTTTCGTTATAGATAACGATGTAAATAATAGAAATATAAATACTGAATTACCCTGTTATGTCATTTTATTTAACTTGTTGTTATAGGGTATAGCAAATTATTCTGCTAGAGGATAATGTACTGTAATATAGACACAATAAAGTTTGCTAATTATTAATTTGTTTTCAGATTTAAGATGAATTTAAGCTGTGGGATTTAATGGAACGCTTATGAAATTAATATTAGTGAAATATATCACCACTTTGCGTATATAAGAGATAAAGTGTTCTCCTATTCACAAGTTTTGGTTGTTATATATTAGCAAAGTGACTGCACTGTGCCTGATGGTGAGCATGGTACAATCCAAAAACAATGGCGACTACCGAGAGATGCGTTATCCCTCGCCGGTCGCTGCTGTCATGCCAGCCTGCGTGAACGAACAACCTCCATCCGTGTCCAAAGGTGACCAGTGTTAATCATCTCACCGGTATTCGAGCCACGGTGAAAGTCATTCACGACTGGATATGCATGAGCTGATCTCGAAACGCGACGCGCAGAACGAACCACTATTACGGGCTTTTTCGCTACATGCATGGTGGTCGCGACCCAGTCGGGCTTTAAAACTCTACCTGTCGCCATTGCCTCGTTCGTTACTCAGCAGGGTGCACCACGTGCAGGTGAGGTTGGCTTGGGTGTCTCAAGCTTAAGATGTTATGCGACATCCCTTAATCTGTATCCGTATCTGTATTGTATAACGAAGTACACATTTCTATATTTATTATAAGTGCAAATAACACCATTGTTATTTTGAACGAAGCCTGATACCCAAGAATACATTATTAATTACTAAACCTACAAAATTCCCATTAATCTTGATCCTACTACGAATATATATGGGCAAGGCAATTCTTATATATTTAGATTTGTTTGTATTTAGCAGTAAACTATTGAAATCAAACTAATTAGAAATTTTGTACATATTACGTGCATTGTTGTTTGAAATAAATAAAATGTCATCACAGATAAACCATTAGCGGTAGATTCATATATAACAGAAAAAATTACCCCAAGACCAGCCCTGAGGGACACCTATTTGATTCAAGAATCTCTTTGGAGTTGAGTAATTTACAATACCATTATTTTTGATCGAACTGACTACTTACTTCAATTCTGAGGTTTCTATTAAATAAGAGATTAGAATGCCAAAAGAAATTCACAAACGCCATTGCTTACCATCATCAAAAATTCCAGCAGCCTCATCTCTGGCGTTCTCCGCGAGTGCCCTGGCAATAGCCTCAGGGACGGGAGGTGGGGTGGGGATGTGAGCTCCTTCGGCTTGGAAGCCGTTGCTGTCAGCTGTATATCTTACAGAATACAGCTGGCCATCGTCGCCGGTATACGAGTAGCTGCCTTGGGATTGGATACCGTTTGACTCTACTCCAGAAGCTTCTGCTTGGATACCTGGAAATATAAATCACTTATAAGAACACAGTATATTTGCACTACTCAAACTAACATAATTTGAATAAAGAGAGAGAGAGGGATGCATATACAAAATGTATCTACTTTTCGTTATAGATAACGATGTAAATAATAGAAATATAAATACTGAATTACCCTGTTATGTCATTTTATTTAACTTGTTGTTATAGGGTATAGCAAATTATTCTGCTAGAGGATAATGTACTGTAATATAGACACAATAAAGTTTGCTAATTATTAATTTGTTTTCAGATTTAAGATGAATTTAAGCTGTGGGATTTAATGGAACGCTTATGAAATTAATATTAGTGAAATATATCACCACTTTGCGTATATAAGAGATAAAGTGTTCTCCTATTCACAAGTTTTGGTTGTTATATATTTGCTTGCTTGTTCGCACGTTGCGATAAAACCGGCCTATTATTGTCACTGTCAATAATAACAGTTGGTTTCTCTCATAATTAGTTATTCATCGCGTGTAAATAACGTATTATATTATTAGTTATTACAATAATGACCAGCTACGGTCTTAATAGTAATTAATATTATGTAAGAAAATATGACTAGCTTCTATTCGCGACTTCGTCCGCGTAGAATAGTTATTTTGGGCTAACGGAAACACGCAGTGTAAGCTTTCAACAGGAAAAAACCTCCAATTTTGAAACATTATTGATTGGTTCTCCGCTCCTATTGGTCTTAGCGTGATGATAACCTACAGTCGTCCTCGATAAACGAGCTAACTAACAATGAAAACATTTTTCAAATCCGACCAATATTTCCTGAGGTTAGCGCGTTCAAGCGAATAAACACTTCAGCTTTATAATATACTATAGATAATAGATACTCACATTAAAAGTAATTATCTCTTGGTTACGTTACATTATTGAGGGTTAATATGGTATGGTTTAAAAACTTCAAAACAGTGGCTTGAATCTCCTTTTTCTTACCCTTGTCCTACATAAGTAGGGTCGGTACAACATGTTTTTCATGTTGTGGGATATGATTTGGCTTAATTTTTACGATCGACCGCCTGCCTGACATCAACCCTCCTTGGGATTATTTTGTTGTACCATTGTATTTATGATTATTATTATATAGTTACGAATTCACAACTGGCTTGAATGTCAACATACAATAAAGCAGTGACCGAGAATAACTTCTGTTTTTGGTCAAATTCTGTTAGAGATCGTATAATTTGTAAGAATCAGTTAATAAAACACTTAGAGATCTTTGAAAACCCTTAAAAATCATACGTAATTATTAATAAGTTAATCGTTCTAAACATCACTACATATTATATCACTACATATTAAACAAAGTCCTCTGCCACATCTGTCTGTTCGTACTGAACGGATTTTCATGCAGTTTTCACCAGTAGGTAAAATGACTCGTGGGGAGAGTTTAATTATATAATTTGTCAAGGCCTTTTTTATTAGCATTTTTTTATAACTGCCGCCCGGCCCGCTAGTCACATTATAATTAGAACATTCTTTGTACTATATTGTCTCCGGAAAAGCTAAACTTCTTAGAAGAACTTCCCATAATATTATTCAGAGAGATAACTTTCATATGGACTTTTTTCTGTAATCTATACTAATATTATAAAGAGGTAAATTTTGTGAGTTTGTGACGTTGTAAGGGATTACTAAACCGATTTTGAAAATAAAAAAAAATACCAATATAAAGCCACGTTATTTGTGACTGTCATAGGCTATATATCATCACGCTAAGACCAATAGGAGCGGAGCAACAATGAAAAATGTTTTAAAATCGAGGCTTTTTTGCTTTTGAGAGATTCCGCTGCGTCTTAGCCCAAAATAACTATTCCACGCGTACGAAGTCGCGGGTGGAAGCTATTAACTAATTATATTATCTATAATAATATTATAAGGAGGTAAAGTTTGTGAGGTTGTAGGGGGTAATATCTAGGGAGTCGGAGAAAAAATGGTCGAACGAAAACGTTTCTTACGAACGCTGCCTTAACTATGAGAGATATATGATTGAGTTCTAGAGAAAAGTTGTAGCTTGATAATGCCTATTGCCGCCCAATGAAGTGGGCACGGGTCGGCTAGTTAATTATAAAAAGGATGATATGGGTTTAAGAAATCATGCTAATGAAACGAGAGGACCTTGCTTTCTTTGAATATTGTAGAAATATTAATCTTATAGACCGACGTTGGCTACTTGACGGAGGTTAGAATTATATAGAGACGGGGCTCTTGGTTAAGAAAAATCTGTCATCAAGAGTCTTTGGTACTATTCCAGCACCATTACTTAATGTCTCCCTCTAGGCTCAACATCTTACCATTTTCAGTGTCGTAAGCATAACGGAATCCTTGTTCGTTGACTTCAGAGTCGGATCTGAGGATGGCTGCGTTCCTTTCCAAACTCGCCCTAGGTCTTGCGTCCTGGTAGTAGTTGGCAGAGACCCGGTATTGGGGGGGAACGTAGGTAGGGAGGGCACCGCCGGCGCACACTCCGATCAAAGCGGCAAGTACGATCTGAAATTATTTATTTATATAAACAGTCAACAGTCCGAAAAATAATATCATAACAATAGTGAGAAGGAGGATACTAGACTGAAAACCTATAACGTTTTATCACAGCTATACAACTTACTACACTGACCACAGATCACGGCGTTGTGGTATGGGGGTCAATTTCGCTCCCGCGCACCAGATTAGACCTCCCTCGGCAGCGGCTCAAGCCTAGGTCCGTTCCCTCGGCGTGGAGCCCTTGAGTGCGCTGCTCGCGCGATACAGTGACACAAAATCTTACATCACTGCGACAACATTACACATGCAAGTGGAAGGGTTTTATTTTTTCCCTTATCAAACTGCAATAGTTTAGAAAATTATCCGATACGAAATATATATATGAGTTGTTGAGGTATGTATGCTTGGTACACATATGTTTCAACAAAAAAAACTTACTACACTATTAAAAATCATGGATATAAAATGTTTTGAATTGTACTTGTGAATTTAAAAGCTCGATGGTCAAATATGTATAAAGCTAAGCGTCGATATGATTTAGACTGTCAAAATATCCAATAAAGATAATTGCGAATAATTACCTTGAATACATTTTATAAAATATATACATACAATGACAAAAGATAAACCTAAGTTTACTGTTTTTCTAAATAACTAAGGTGTTTTCTGAATCGGTGATAGTTTTTAACGTCTGTAAACGCTTTCTCAGTGTCTAATAACGTATTTTTTATGATATATCGGATCGGATATATATGTACACACATCGGTTATAATGATTTTTATAAAATAATTCCTCAGTAACTACGTATCCTATCTCGATAGATCGTTTTTTTAAATTCTGTACAAAAATGAAAAAAGATATTTGAAATACGATAATTTATTGAAACGATTCACGCGCCCTCTACAATGCATTACATGTATAGTACATGACTCATGAAACAAAGACTCGTGTACCAATAACAATTGCACAAAACATCGACTCAATTCGGTGATTAATACACGAGTACGAATGAACCGATTTCAATGAGACTTCTACGAATAGAAAGAAAACTTTTTAGAATATAATCTATTCTACGAACATTATGCATTTTCATAGATGCTAAGCGGTAACAATAAAATTTAACACAGATAACAAAAATAAAAGGAATTTATTATATTAATTAAAGACTCTTCATAAGATGACCTTAAAAACAACCCACAATTATTGCATATCGTGGGTAGCTGGTAGTTTTTTTTTTATAATACGAGCCTTCCGTTATTTTTGGCTCGTTCTTTGCGTGTGTTGTAATGTATCGACGCTTACCATTATGATTAAAGGGTCACTTGAGCCCACTTGACTGCGATTATGAATTATTGATTGATTGAGTGTACTTAGTTATTGATGTGCTGTCATTTAGAAATATATAATACTGATATAATATATACAAAATTTAGTAAAAGCTTTAAATATGGAATATTTAATTTTAAAGTTATGAAATCGCTTTCGAATTTAACTTTTCGTATTTCGATTTAAAAGTCGTCTTTGTTAATATATATTTGGTCAATTAAGGCGTATTTTTACACAAACTTGATAATTATCGAGGAAAATTGCTAGAAAAGTGGTTGATTAAATAACTAAATATATAGAATAATTGTAAATACGACAATATTTTTGTAATCGAAAGAGATCTTTTCTTACATTTTATTTTGTTTAAATTTCGTTACTATGTTTTTACGAGTGGCTAAATATATATAGAAAATAAAATGGACAATAAATGTAGTACAAAGTTTAAACAGAATATTCATAGACAAAATGACGCAAAAAGTAACTGGTCATTATGTTTGAGATATTATTATTATTTATTACTATTTATTTATAGATACAAAGTGTTAGATTTATCTTGATGCATATAAAAATCATATAATAAAAATGGTAACGAAACAATTATAATAAAATTGTTAACCACAATCGATATTAAATTACTACTATACATTTATATATTAAAAAAACGTTCGAATTTCTGTTAATATTTTAATATAAATTTAATGGTAAGAATTATTCAAGGATTACTCCAAATGCGACTTCCAACAAGTTTGCGTTAAACGTTCAACGTTCCTGGACAGGAGGAATAGAAAGAGACAGATGGATATTTCTCCTCTCAAAAATGATAATTAAAAGATGCGTTCAATTGTGAATTGTAAGCAATGTTAATAAAGTTTGTCTTAAAGAAACAATATGATTTCACTAAAATTCAATATCTACCCCTTCCTATTTTCATTTCCACATTACGAAGTTTCACTTAGTTTTTTCATTATATATCTGTTTAATTATTATTATTTTTAACCAATGCCATCAAATAATTATGTTTTTTTCTATTGTCATAACAAAATAACAAGAAACGCAATTATGATTATTAAAAAAAAGGTTTTTCTGGCTTTTAATATATTAACGAAAGTCCTTATTTTACGTTTTTTAACGATACGATGACTTTAAAGCGATAAAGGTTTTGTTTTAAAACTATAAAAAAAAAATCGATAACAAAAACAGACGATAAAGAATTTTTTTTAACGATATCACGATCATTTATTGTCGTCTATAATTATACCGGAAGATTAACAGAAGATCTATTTGATCTATTGATCATTGAAAACAAAAAATGGATTACTGTACTCAATAGTGTTATCAAAATTGTATCAATAAAAAGGAACACAAATCAATAAGCGATCTAGATAACGGATTCAATACAAAACTAGTTCAAATTAACGTACCAATTTCATAATGCTATAGCTTCAAAGCACAACCGAAGAATGTTGGTCCGTCAACCGAAGTCAGTTTATATAGGTGCCTGATTTGTTAGACCCTCAATGTCAAGGTCGCAAGAGGATGCCAGGTTGCATAGAAGACGGTGTACGTACAACCACGTAAAGTTCGAACTTGCGCAATTTATTTTTCCATTCACAACCGATCGATCTATGTTCGACTTACCTGTGATAGTTACCTTTGATTAAATGACACAAGCGTATATAGTTTTTCATTATTATTATTTTAAAATAAAAAACAAAATTCATAATACATTAGCAGGCCCGGCGGACGTTGTCCTGCCTTGATAATATAAAAACCTTAACAAATTATATATTAAACCTTCCTCATGTAGCCTACGCATTGAAACAAGTATACAACGGTATATACTCACTGAAATCGATAGTGAGATCTCTGAGTATCAAGGGCCATCAGGGCGAACAAATAACCTCACACACCCTCGAAACTCTCCTGGTACACACACAAGAAGAAAAAAAGCCCTGATAAACAAGAGCTACGGGGCAGGTGAAGTATCGCGCCTCTTAACAGTCCATGAACCTCAGGGATTAACTATCAAATCGGTGGTGATCCTGCAAACAAAGGCCAGAAGGATGCAAACCCATGATAGCGTTCCACATGCTATAGTGGCAATATCCAGGCACAGCAACACCTGTGTCTACTATACCGATGTGACTGACAACGCATTTATTAGGTTCATCCATCGACGAGCCGAACCTGAGGAGATGGGTCGGGGGACCCATCCCCTCATTGTACAGGTGAGGCCGACGAGGGGAGACGACTGGTTGTGTACCCAGTAGTCTCTCTATAGTAGGACGAAGCCTGGCGTTCACTCGCCATGCTGCCGCAGGGGCTGTTTCTCAGGTAGACAGCAGGTTTGGTCCCTGGCCGCCCTACCATGCGGCGGACGGTACACCGTGGGGTTTTAGACCGTGCGAGTCGGACATAACCCACTCTCTCCCCCGAGAGGGTGGCGTATCCATAAAGGATGTCCCCAGGTAAATAAAAAAAAAAAGTTTTCATCCATCGAACCGTGGATTGTGGGAGATTATGGATTATAATTTAAAAATGGCAATAAAATATAAAATGGAAGCCGCCGTAAATGCGATAATCTTTGTGAAAAATAGGTAATATACTATAATGTAAAGTAACGTAACGTATAGTAGTTAAAGTAAAATATGTAATAGTTAAGTAGAAACTACGAACGAAGTTAATCACATCAAAAAATGGTGTGGACCTGGTGTCTGCAGAAAAAAACCACCCTCATGAATCACTTCTACTGGTGAAAACCGGATAACAATCTGGACAGTAGTTTTTGAGTTTATTGCAAATAGACAGACAGATGTAGCAGAGGACTTCGTTTTCTAATATGTAGTGATACGTATCTTATGGGGCCTTTTCTTAGTTCGCTTGCTAGTACCACCCTCAAGTAGAAAACCTGTCGCCAAACACTCGTTGGGATGTTTCGATAACAGCACTTTTCCTCGCCATCTCTCCTCTAGATTAAACCTGTTTACCATCTTGGACCACATCGTTATGTAACATAAGGTGAAATAGTGGCCAAACGCCGAAACCTATAAAGTAGAAAATAAAATAAATTTGTCTATGGTTTACTCCGATACCTTCTTCTACACCGCGCCTGCCTCTAGTTGAATTTAGTAAAAAGGAATATTTATATAATAAAATAAATATATAGTTATTATTTTATAGAACAAGTTTGTATTGCTTTATCTTTTCATTATGCCATAGCTGATTCCTGTCGTAATAGAACACTATTAGACATATAACTTATACAAAACAATTTCGATGTTTCACATCTGCCAGGCCTCCCGTGACGGCTCAATTTTTTTCATTAAAGCGAACTCATTAAACCAAGCCAAATAAATTAATTCATCAATGTGTTAATTAAATACGTTAAAGGATAACAAAGAACGCTGGCTTGGGCGTCGTAATGTAAAGTAATTATCAGCGCTCCTCTCACTAAAGTAATCTAACTAAAAAAATCGAGGGAAACAAATATAAGATATATGTGTACATTTTAGCATGAGACAAATATTGTATGAAGTTTTTTTATTGATATATATCTGTTTTTTCTATATATATATATATAACTATTTGCGATTAAGTCAATTGTGTTGATGCGAACTTTTTCGGTACAGACCAACGTTTTTAGTGTAACATATAATTCAACCATTAAATTATACGAAATATGTTGTCCGTATGTAGATTATTATCATCTTAGTTCCTTTCACTCGAATAGTTTGCACTCAGTTCGCTAATGTAAACATGTTTCAGAGATAAGTAGGATGTACGCGCAATAATCTCAATATTTCTAAATGTACCGCCTTTGATGTGAACGAAATCACCGCCTATACTAAATCTATTACGCAACTAAAAATATATAATAAGTTATTTTGTTTTACTTTTGCAGGAATTAAGTTTCTATTGCGGGGAAAAAATCGCCGAAGTTGATACTTCATTTTAGTAGCCACAAAGAAGTCTTTAAAACATTTAACCTATTTATATATGCACCTCTGTGGTATACAATATAACTGATAACGCGCTTTGTCATGAGTTTGTAGTTTTAATTACGCTATTTTATATTAAGCTTGTGTAGCCCGTCATATATTTCTTAAATTAATACAACGTAAAAATATAAATAGTGCTTGGAGTCCTAATAAATGTGAAAACCACGGTAGTCCGGTGAAGCTGTTAAGACCTTGCTTGGTCAATAGCGTAGTCAGTTCGAAAAAAAAAACCATACTAATTCTAATAATTTCAAATTACAAACTATAACATTTAAAAAATTTAGACTATGATTTATTTATACATTTAAAAAAGAACACAATTTGTTACTTGTTTCGTCTGTTCTTATGACTATTGTTCTGTCGAGTTTGCGTTTTTACTTATTAAATTTAACTCAATCAATTTTATATTGAATTTAATCTTGTATTTAGCTTGTGTAGCCCATTACATATTTTATTTATTTGCAAATTGTATAAAAATGAATATAAATAATGCTAGAAGTGTCAATGGATGTGAAAACTAGACTAATTTGTACAATTTTTTTGTACAATTTGACGTGTAAACTGGACTAATTATAATTTTAATATACAATTGTAAAATATAAATAATGCAGACTATGACTAATTTATTAAAAAAGAACAGTTATGATATTTATTTTGATTTTTCACTTCTATCGTCAGTCCTCATGGCATTTTGTTTGCCAGGTTTGCGTTTTTACTGATTAGATTTAACTCAATACTATGTTGTGTATTTTTTTCTTAGTAAAACAGGTTTAGTGGTGGCCACATAGTTACTTATAAACTTTATAGTGTATAACAATCGACCACTTTAAGATTTACTACCACATTTGGCAATAAGACCTTTTAATTGGTACGTTTTACGACCAACTGTACTTTTGTAAACTTGACACGACGATTATCGGATTTATTAATTATACGTTGATTTCACAGCTATTGTGAGTGATGGACGAAAAAAGTTAAATATAATTTTGCATTAAGCATATCACTTTAGTTTTGGTTTAATTATATATGTTTTAAAGCGTTAAAAATATCGTACGTGTCTCAGGTGTAGCTGCAAGAACATACTTATAGATGTTTAGTGACAGATTTTCAAATTGATTGAGTTGAGAAGTTTTCCTTTACCAAAAGCTTTATTGTAGGTTCAAAACGCACACAATCACTGGGAAATCATCACTTGGCAATTATTTTATAAGACTACTTAATTATATTTGACATATGTTATGTATATATATCATAGCTGGTAAACGGACAGGTGACCCACCTGCGGGGGCGGCTCTACAAGGTTGATTAGCTTGAACGATCCCTTGCCGCCCTCACAAAACGGGCTGTCGGTACACCGTGGGGTTTTAGTCCGTGCGACTTGGACATAACCCACCCTCTCCCCCAGAAGGGTGGCGTATACATAAGGGATTTCCCCACGTTAAAAAAAAAAAAAAAGGTGGGTCACCTGATGTTAAGTGATCACCACCGTCCATAGACACTTGCAACACCAGAAGCGTCGCAAATGCGTTGCCAGCCTGTGATTGGGAGAAGGGGGGGAGGGAGTGGGAAAGTGAGGAAAGGGATGGGAGTTGGGTATCCGGCGCTCTCACCGACTGAACGAAACGTAACAATGCAAGCACTGTTACTTCACGTTGGTACTACCCCGGGCGAGCCGACCCATTCATGCTGAAACCAGTAGTAGCTTCAGCGTGGCTCTACCACCTGTAGCGTGGTTCTACTACCTACATGGACATGTTACTGAGTCGTAGAAATATTTTTAACTAAACTCAGCGAAACTTTTGTAACCGCTCTAAATAGAGTTGCACAGAGCACAAGTTTAGATATGAATACATATTATATTATATGCATAGCAGCGACAAAAATTAGCGATAAATAAATGCGTATTTTTGATTCCTATAATAATATTTTAACCTTATTTAGGAAAGGCCGGAAGCCTGAACTGGCTATTTTCAGAGCGGTCAAACAGATTGTCGAAGACTATACATTTCACTCTACGAAAGAACCGATTTATACAGGGGGTTTTGAAGCAAAAGTTCCTAGATTTCTTGTGATCTCTTTCTTTTCCTTATATATTAACTTACTTCAACTACTCTAAATATAACCTGGTATGGTACCTGATAAAAAGTATGATCTAGTTCAGTAATAAAGGTCATCGCTGGTGACAAATTCCATCGAATCATCCAGATAAGCTTCAACCGGGAGGTATTTCTACGACTTTACAATACGCCGAAGTTGAGAATGTCCACTCCCGTCTATCAATTGGCATGTCAATATCTACACCTTTTACACGCATCATTTTTCACACAGTCCATTCATACCTTCTTCGGTCTTCCAGTATTCCTATATCCATCCACCATCCAATGTACACCTACGTAATATCTGGTACTATAAGGTAAGCGAAATAGTGGGATAGGGTTAAAGAAATAAAACATAAATTTTACAAACAAAATTTAATACAGTGCAATAATATCAAGCAGAAGTATTTATTAAAGCCAGCATTAAACTGCTCCTGACTTCATCGTAGTACATAAACATCATTGGTATAAAGCATTTCCTTTAAAACAAACAGCAGGTACTAAATATCAAAACATTTATTTTCATTACACAACATTGTTATATTAAATTCAGACCCTCAAACTTTCACTTCGTTGATAAGGGCTACTTCCACAATCCAAGGAGATACATATGTTGTAATATGCAAGGAATGCATTAATTGAAATTAATTATACAAATTGCATACATTTACATAGAACATGTAGATATGAAGTACAAACACGAAGTAAACATTCAGAAACACAATTAAAAAATGATTACGAAAAACTGTTCCGGTAATATAAACAGAAATTATACATCTGAGTTTCAAATGTCGATTGTAATAGTGGCTAAGTGTGAACTGTAATATGTCTGTTCACATTTCAACCTAATGGCACAATTAGAGATCGTCGAAGGTCATGATAGCTTCGAAATAGTGGGTTAAGACACGACGCAGAATCCAAATGTTTTGATGAAAGTGTTGGAAATCTCTTCGCGCGTACCTATAGGCAGCCATCATTATCATCAGCCTGTAAGAGACCCACTGCGGGGCTATAAGCCTCTTCACGAAGGAAGGTATGGGCATAATCACCACCCTAGCCCACGACGTATTGACGATTTGAAATTCTGAGGAGTCCACAGTCCTATGTTTTTCACACATGTAGTAGTACTACAAGAATATTTCTCAGGCTTAGGTTTCCTCACGATGTTTTAATTCACCGTCAGCCGATAATGGTATCAATTCAAATGAGTAAATGTACGCGAATTCCGATATCCACCGGTCAAATCACTAGGGCACGATGACTTCCATAGACATTCTATAGACTATACTAGAGATGAGCTCACCGCTTTTGATGAACCAGGAGAAAATCGCTCACGCGCAACCATATGTATGTTCTACAGTTGTATTTGAAAACCTTTACTGAGGTTAGCTTAGTAACTTCTTTAGTTAGATCATCACTATACTCGTATATCTAGCGGAACATTGAGAAGGGGTTGCCGTTACTAGAGAAAGGGAATTACTGACCTGTAAAAAAATTAATCAAGCACCGCTACAATTAGCTTAACCAAATGTAAAAAAGGATTCACAAGACGCTTACAATAAATGTTACAATGGGCGTTACTTTCTACTTCCACTTGTAATACATTGGCCATTGTTCTTCCTGCAATAGAAAACGTTATTGAAACGTATGTTCTTCCAACTGGAAGTACAAAGTGACGTCTAACATGATACTTAATTATGGATTTCCGTAAAGTAACGCCTTCATTAATCAAATATCATATTTTATATTGATTGGTTACGTGATAAATTATAAATAGCGATAATAATCTTGCTAATAAACAAAGTTAACTTTAAAATAGCAAGGATAAGAAGAATTAATGAAGTAATAGTTAAACCGTTAAGAGAATATAAACACCGACACAAAATTAACTGTCCATCAATGAGATGGATGTAACGAGTGTAATTTTATTGATTGTTGCAATATTATTTGGACATGTCTTGTCATAATAGTCACTGCTAAACTATTATGTGGACACTAATTTTCAGACAAAATTGTATACCACAATTGATGCAAAAGACGTCTTACAGTTTATCTCATTAAATATGACTCTGAAAATATTATTTTATTATTCCATAATAATTCTGCAATATAATTGTATTATGTTCCAAGGTATAATATAAAATCATAAATGATGTTTCGACATAAGAAAACGTGTACTAATAACTCATCAGCGGTAACTTAATAAGCACTTAAATGCAATTTATTTTACTTTTTTGATTTAATTGCAAAATGAATACAAGGCAGTGATTCGTATTTGATTGAATTTTTTACCGTTATTTTATTCAAGGAACCAAGATGCATGGCCTTCAGGATAAATGATAATGATTTATGTACTGAATTAATAGATACAATCTAGATGTGTCTATTTTGTAGCATCTGTATTTTAATTTACTCTCATAATCCTATTCAATAACTTCCCCAATATTAGGTTAAATTTGTCGGTAGATCCAGGATCCAATCCATGGCTA
The DNA here is from genome assembly GCA_015888305.1 of Antheraea pernyi. Classification (NCBI taxonomy): domain Eukaryota; kingdom Metazoa; phylum Arthropoda; class Insecta; order Lepidoptera; family Saturniidae; genus Antheraea; species Antheraea pernyi. The sequence continues at coordinate 214,696 of MU158824.1, forward strand.
GATTCGTCCACAAGTATAATATGATATGTTATTCAATCATTTATAATTTGAAGGAATGGTCACCCAGCGTTTTCAGACCTTGAGTCAATCGACTTAGGCTTGAATACTGGAATGAGCAAACAGTTTATCTTCTATAAATATTTCTTCTACGAAGAGAGATAATAATCATCTCATGGTGATGAAGTCACAGTATGACGGTAAGCTTTTTTTACTTAATTCTCGCTCAGCTAGTAGCCACATTAAAGTTAATAACCAGTCACATATCACCTACAGGTATGTTCCAGCAGAGCTAGTCCTTTTTTTTATATGGTGAAACTACTGATGTCCACCCTAGCCGGGTAGTTGAGAGTGGGATATGTCCGACTTGCACGGACTAAAGCCCCATGGTGCCTCCTTACACCTCTTTGGCCAGGGAGCAGGAACTGCCTACAGCACTGCGTCCGCTCACCCGACAGGTGCTGGCTCCTCATAAGGGGCCCCTTCTGCGGCCTGAGTGGGTCAAGATAGTAGACCCCTCAGGAAGGGGCGGGTGTTAAACCCCGTTGGGTTTCATTCGGTCAGTGAGAGCGCTGGATATCCACCTGCCCATCCTCTCTCCTCTCCCCACTCCCCTTCCCATTCCCCTCTCCCAAACACAGACCGTTAACGCACTTGCCTGTAAGAAAAGAAACGACATTTAATGTTATTATTAACAATGTCTGTTCCTAATCACAATTGGAATACTTTAATAATGAAATTAATATTATAAATTATTGTTTTCTCTTAACAATCACGAGACTCTTATAGATTATCTTTTCCATAGCTCACAAACTCTGTCAATTCAGTGTGCGTACAATGACGTTTGATGCGCGGAAAAGTTCATATTAAAGAAAATTATATTTTATTATATACATAACATGTTAACAAAGTTTGTAGAGAATGCAGTAGATAAAACAGATTTTTGAATTGAAACTATTTATGGTACGGTAGGGGAAAGATTTTACACGTTATGCATTACGTGTTACGCGTTGAATGTAAGACAGGTATGTATTTATGTCTATGTGTAAGTATTTATAAGTGCATGTGTGTCTATTAGCATACAAAAATTAGTAAATGTATAGTTAATTATTTACGCTACGGGACTTCGTATAATATAAAAGCTTATGAGCATTCATGTATACATATCTATAATTTAACACATATAACCCAAAACAGTTTCATTCGCTACACGTAATGTTTTTTTATTATTGAAGTTATACTTCTTTTGGCACGTTATGTAAAAATTATGAGAGTAAATTTTTACGATGCGTGCGCACACCGTCACGAAAACCGACACCCTGAAGTTAGCTCTAGTCAACATTTTGTTTCTTTGTATTTGTTATATGTATTTCTTTGTATTAAAACGTTCAATGTAATTAAATACCGTTTTTCTATTGTTAGTGTCGTTTTTTCTACAAAAGTAGAATAAGGCGAAAGATAAAATTTTGAAAAGATTTTTATCTCGTTACGCTAAAGAAGTATAACTTCTAACGCGTGTACATAAGTACACACACACTTTTTTATGTATTTTACCTACTAGCAGGTTATTAAGTCTTAGAAGCTCAGGGTGAATTCTATGGAGCGTACTCAGCCTTATCTTATCCTTAGCTCAGCTTAAACTCTGCTAAGCAGTTACTCAGCGCAATCTTAGATTTCGAATTTATTATTGTTATTAGCGCGTCAAGTCTGTAAAATGTCTTTAATTTAAAAAAGAAATTGACTCATTCATGTTGAAAGAATATTAAAAAAATCAAGAAATAAGTCAACCGAGGATAAAACACAATGAAGGATCTTCTAGTCAATGATAATTAACTAATGATGATAATCAAAAAAGTATAGAAATAGCACTATAACATTATTATTTTGTTTTACCTACTTTAAGTAATACCCAAGTTTTTCGTAAGTCGTTGAATTAGTTGACTTGAACTTAACTCAGCACGAGCTAAGTGAATGGTAAGCTTGCGACTATAAATTTCAACATTCTGGACTCAAGGCTGAGATAGGTCTAAGTGCGCTCTATAGATTTCACCCTTACTCATAATAGAAATACGAGGATCCGTTTCTTGACTAGTGTTACGAAGAAAATAGTTTTCGTTCTATTATTGAAATAATAGGTCTCTTATTTGAGTTTTGTTCGATGCATCTATACATTATTTTGTAGTTCCTCGTTTAAGTAATTATTTGTATAATAGCAGCGTAGAGTATCAGCTCGTATGTTCCTAAACCATTGTTACTCCCACACGCGTGTCAAGGATTGTCGGTGAATCATTACGTATACATCTATTTGTTTGGATGGATAATATCATATTCGACTACTACGCATATTCATGAATCAATTTAAATATATAATTTTTAATTAAATTTGAAATTACACCTTCACATCTGAAATCAGATTGTAGTGCAATGAAATAAAATATTTATTTGGTACACGCAACAAATTATACAATTATATCAGTCTATTCACAAAATACAGTTTTGATTGGTTTAGAGTATTTCTATTTTTTCACTTTCTGTTACTTTGTTATTTACCCAATATTTTAAAATATGGTTTTAGAGCATCCATTAGTTTTAAAATTTTATTTCTCTTTCTGTTTCAATTTCCTTGTTTTCGTATTATTATGTTAAATCTTCAATTTTTTTATTTTATTTTACGTCATAGGCGGCACACGAACAGACGGGTAACCTGATGTTAAGTTATCACCGCCGTCCGTAGACACTAGCAACACCAGGGGAGTCGCAAGTGCGTTGCCAGCATGTGTTTGGGGGGAAGGGGGAGAGGGGAGTGGGAGGAGGGAGGATTGAGGAGAGGGGAGGTGAGCCTCTGGCGCTCTCACTGACCGAACGTGGCAGAGGACTTTGTTTTATAATTTTTTGTTTTGTTTTATATTATAGGAGGCAAACGAACAGACGGGTTACCTAATGGTAAGTGATCACCGCCGTCCATTGATACGAACAACACCAAGTATGTTGACAGCCTGTGTTTGGGGGAGGGAGGAGTCGGGGAAGGGGAAGGGGGAAAGAGGAGATGAGCCTCCGGCACTCTCACTGACCAAACGAAACGCAACAATGCCAGTACTGTTACTTCACGTCGGTTTTCTGCGAGAGGGTGGTACTACCCCGAATGAGTCGACCCATTTAATGCTGAAATCAGTAATAGCTTTAGCATGACTCTACCATCTAATCTGTAAAATAGTTTAATATTTAGTTTTATTAATATTGAATTTATTGTTGGAGCATGCCATGGTTGTCTCTAGATATGACTACATTTATAATTAATCACAATAGTCCTACTTTTAAAACACTAGTGTACTGTCATGATGACGACCCTAAAATAGATAAATAGGTAAATAAAGATTTTTTAAGAGGAAATTTGAAGGCGTGCTTCACAAAAAGCCTCCTAATTCAGTTTAAGCTTCATAGTTGTACTACTGTATATACAAAAATGCTTGTATCATGTCAGAATACTCTAGAAATATTGTAAAATTCGCAATCTCAGCGCAAATGTTACGTTTTCTTCTTAATAATATATTTATGAGTTAATTTATTTATACTGACATAAATAAATTGCATTAATAATGACATTCTCTATATTATATGAGTCATGATAAGTATGAATTGAATAACGGATTGTGCATAGAAGTGTAGAGTTTGACAGGCAATTTAACTTGTAAAATTATATTTGTGTTTGTTGTTATGTATCAGTTATTAATTTATGAAATAATGAATGCAGTTATAATATCAGTATAAATCACACAAATGCAACTGTCTGTATGTCTGTTGACGTAATGGAGGGCGTATTATAAAGTAATATTAGTATTTATATTGTATGTTTGACGTAAATATAGCTTTTGGTATTCTGTGAGAACTAACTTTATGATCAGGATTCAACGTCTACTTTTCTTTAATTGTAAAGATATCATTAATAACTAATTCGAATAGTAAAGCGTAATAAAAAGTAGTGTAGCCTATATTCTGTCCAAGATTCAGTATAATGTTAAATTGAGCAGTATTTTCAAGTTATGAGCGTTCCAACAAATAGAAGCAATGCAAATAACATTCAAACATACATTGGTAAATGGTCTTATCACTAAAATTTCACTGGGAGGCTCAATTCTTCGACTTCAGCAGCAATAGAGCTTAAATTCATTTATTTTTACATTTTATTTACGGACCGGCTTGTGCCCGAGACTTCTAACTCGCGACTTCGTTTACGTAGAAGGTGAAAATATTTTTAAATAATACGTACGTTAACCCCGATGTTGAAACATCTTACCATGGTATATAGCCTTCTTCGATAAATGAGCTATCTAACGCTGAAAGATTTTTTAAAATCAGACCAGTAGCTCCTGAGATTAGCTCGTTTAAGCAAACAAACTCTTCACCTTTATAATATTAGTATAGATTCAATATCAAACTTAAAAATATACAAGTATAGTATGATTAATATTTACATTAATTGTTTAAGAGTGACGACTTTGTTTATAAGATGGGTTGTATCATTGATTGATTAATTTTTTTCTTGCAATTATTGCAATGGCAAAAATATTGTGGTAGTCGAGTGGGTTGCCCGGTAGTATGTTAATTAGGTATACGCCGGTTCGAGGTATAAGATGGTCGAGAGCAAGGCCGGGTGGCTCTCCGTCGCCTGCTATTGCGAGACAGTCATTCTTGCAAAGGAGGCGGCGGAGAAGGAGAGGGAGTGGACCACTAGACTCCCCTCCCGCGGTCGATGAACCACAAGCCCGCGATGGGTAGGTGATGACCTCCGGCCGCCGTAGATGAGGCCTGGGGGCGATGGACACGGGCATGTCCGTCACCCTGGCAGTTTAAACTGCACAGGCCCATGTGGTGGAGGCGCATTGTGCCGATGTGACTCCCACGGTTCGTCAGGGGGGTCTAACACTCACTCCTCCTTTGAGGGGTCTACCATCTTTGACCCCCCCGATCGCAGTCAGGGCCTCTTCAAGGGCTTACACCTGTCGGGGGAGCAGATGTCATGCCAGCCAGCAGTCCTTGCTCCCCCACCTAAAAAGGTATATGAAGGCACCATGGGGTTTTAGTCCGTGCAAATCGGAAATAACCCATCCTCAGCTACCTGACGGAATGGATACCAGTTAGGGATCTCACCACGTATTAAAAAAAATGGTTCGAGCTCCGGTATGAGCCACTGAATGGTTTGGAATTTCTGTGCATTTACTAATTTAAATTGCTAACGGTAATCGAAAACATCGTGAGGAAACTTGAACCTAAAAAATGTTCTAACCCAACTTGAACCCAAAAAACTGGATTTGTCGTGTTTTGAAAAGGCCTATGACCCTGCAGTCGGTCTCTTCTAGAGTGATGTAATGAACAGAAAAAGAGAAATGTTAAAATGGGATCTGTCGTAAGCAGATATTCGGTAAGGGACAATTAACTGACTTCATAGAAAACAAACACAGAAATAAATGTGTTTCTGCTTACGGCAAATGAAAAATACGATACCATAATAACCATGGATTGTACTTAAGAATCCAACATCCACACAGTACGTCCCACAATTAGTAAGAATAAAATGACTCGGAGCGATCCGTACATGGACCTAGTAATTGATTCGTTGGAACTTTATTATGAGGTCACCATATTATATGAAATATTAAATACATTTTAAAGCATTACGTACAAATCATTCAACCTTGCGCTTCGACTCCGTGGGTAATTCGATTAACGTCTCTTAATATTTGGATGTTTTTTAATTGTCCAGAACTCCTCTACTTTGGTAATACTTTTATTATTGAATTAAATAATCCTTCCTTCTAGTTACCTTCTTTGTGTTATCTTCTATCTCTATACTGCTCTCTATTGTTCCCTTTTTTATAACTTTATATTTGGCAACCAATCTTTTAGATTATTACTACCATTGTCGAGTAGTTAATAGTATTAAAAGTTCTTCTTCCATTCCATTTTTGGTAACTAGTCTTCTAGTAGACTATTACTGCTATTGTCAAGTGAGTATCGATATTACAATTTTCTTGATAAAATTTCAATGAACTAACAAGGTGGTGGCCATCTTGTTAGATCTTTCCATGAAGTTTTTGTTGCATCTCAGAATTCATGGTCCGTGGTATTATTTTCCATTCACTTCACTTATGCACAATAAACAAACTATATTACATAAAACACCACCAATTTTACACAATATAGAGCCAAGTAACACAAGATTATGAATAAAAAATAAAATCCACTACAGGACAGAACGAGATCGCGCCAAAAACCCTATTGTTTCTTGTTTTCTTTATTTTAATACATGCAACTGCTGTCCATCCTGCCGGTTTGTCACGTTTTTAGTATCTTTATTACTTTATTTTAACACAGGGTTCCTAGAATTAATTAGTTTTCTAAATCTTTTTGGTTCTCCAGGACCGAAGATTATGTGCAGTTGTGATCTTTGAGGGTAATCATACAGCAGTGGACAAATATAAGCTGCCGAATATAATAAATAAAGAAGTACAGATTACGCGACTATTTGCAACTATAAAATTTTGTATCGTATCGCTTGTTTTTTGCATAAAATTAGTTCTGATATGCATATGGAGTTGTAAGTGAACACTAAAAGACTTTCATGGCACATTTCCCACTTAATAAAGACTGGTTAAATTATATAACAATAATTTTATAAACGCACATTTTATAAATGCAAATTTTATAAATGCAAATATGCTAGCTTTGTTTAAAAAAACTATAAAACAGAGTACTGTATCGTTCAAGTTAAATCTTACTAAGTTTTCAGCTATAATATGATTTGAATGCTTTGGATTGTCTGTTGCTTTTTGTCTTATTTTTTTATTTATTATAATTTTATTAACTTCGGGCTTTGTTTTAAATTTAATCTTGCTAGTTAATTACCATTCGTTTGTTTTATTTTATTTATTGTCCCTATAATTATTTGTATACTTATTTCGTGGGTGGTGGAGTAGATTGTTCTCTAAGAATTATGTTTTTAACCGACTTCGAAAAAGGAGGAGGTTATTACGTTCGGTTGTGTGTATTTTTTTATTATGTATGTTAATACCGACCGATATCTCGGTCAATTATGAACCGATTTTAATGATTCTTTTTTTATTTGAATCGATTATATTCAGAGGTGGTCCCATATAAATTTGAAGAAAATATTCAACCCCTAAGGGGGTGAAAAATCGTTTATTTGATTTTCATCCACTTCATATTTATGTATTTTCGTGAAATTAGAACCGATTTATTATACCCACCAACCAGATATATTTATCGACACTAAAAATGGAGAAATAATTTTTTTTTCCAAAAAAAAATAAACCGCCTTCGTTGTGAAACACAAATAAGGCACTAAAAAGCGAAAAATAACTGAATTATTAAATTAACCAAATTAAATAAAAAATATTGATATTCGTGCTACCGAATAATATATTTGAAGTCGATGCCAACCTAAATTCATATCATCTCCATACAAAGTATTGGTCCACTCTCGTGTCCTATGTTGTATATCTGTATAGTACATTTTTAGTACAGTTACATTATTAGTATAGTAAATAGTAAAATTTTTTTTGTGTAATATTGCTTCCATGTATTTCCGAGTACAACTGTTTGTTGCTTTTAATAAATTTAACAAAATCATAATTTTCTATGACAAGGCCTAGTAACCACCGATTTAACTTAAAATTCGACATTCAATTTGGCTACATTTGAGCCAACACGCCTCCAACGTAGCTACTCATTTTACAGATACCACACAATGTACCTGAGAACATATTATTTAATATAAACATAACATGACTAACGTGTAACTGGCGTGAACTTTGCATCAACAGGAACTATAAAAATAAAACGCGCGAATGCATTGTCCGACGAGAAATATTTACTGTAATGTGGTATGATGTATCAAGAACATCAAATCAAAACGTGTTGATATACTGTGGACTTAAGTAACTTTATATTTTATTTTAGAAGCTTACTAGACAATATTACCTAAATTATACCCTGTATTTAGGAATCAGCTATTTGTGAGCTCTTCTTGAAAGTTGATAATGATGGCGCTTTATAATGTGTTTTTATTCTCGTCCTCACGAAGTGTACCTCTTATTCCTCTGCACGTGTTCCCCGGGTGATGCTAAAGAATAACACATCTTTGCCCGCTGCACTGTTCCACATAAATTGTACTTCGCATCGACAAATATAGAAATCAATCCATCGATGATAATAAAAGATGGATACATTATTTAGCTAAACGATTTGACATGCGTACGAATCCAATAGTAAGTATGTATCATAATATCGCACTAAGGTGTTAATTGCTTGAAAACATTTTCTATCATTAGGCTAGGCTAGCTATATACTTATTAATTGTTGGAACCAATTCCAATTATCTGTTATTAAAAGTTCTGTTAGCAATGTAATAGAAACACCTTAAGCGTAATAAACTGGTTTGTCAAATATACGTGTCAGATTATCTCGATACACGCACCACTAACATAACTTCAGCTTGGTTATGTTAAAGGAATGCATTTGAACCGCAAAATAAAGCGGAAACCACATTGTTAGAAGGTGATTTCAGTTAACTGACTATTAAGTTTTAAAAGTCTACCGCAATAAGATGGTATGTGCTTGGTCATTAATGACTTGTCAGCCCATCTCGATATGCGCACCACCAACATAACTGAAACTTGATTTTTTATAGGGATGCGTTTTAACCGCAAAATAAAGCGGAAACAACTTTGTTAAAAGGTGATTTCATTTAAGTGACTTTTTTTATTAAGATAAATAATTTTAAAAATCTGCCGCAATAAAATGGCATTTGCTTGGTCAGTAATTATTTATAGAATTACTCAATTTTAAGCTTTTGATCCTGGCAACTGCATTTAAATTCTAAGACCTTTTCAGAGCTTAACTTATTAGCATTTTCAAACACAACACTACTTGTCTTCAGTGGTTAAAAGGTTAGCGTAATTCATAAGTGATAAGAGATTCATTTTAATTTTAGATTAGCATTTACGCAGCTTTCTTAAGCGGTCGTCGACGAGTCGGTCTTAAAGCAAAATATTTTGTAATCTAACACTGACACTTCTAGTTTTTACTTCAGTTCATAATTACGTTATATTCATAAGTCAAGTCATAGATTTAATACACCAAATGCAAAATATATTCCACAGTCACTTGCCGACGAGTAAATCTATACAAAAAAGGTAGAGGTCTGCCGTTGTGTGCATCATGCAAAAACTACTGAATAGATTTTGATCTATTCTTTGTTTTGCTTCTTAGATACTAAGACCTTATCTAAATATATATTAGGATATCTTCATTTATTATTAAACTATGATTTTATTAAGTATTACCCGTTTAAGTATTTGTGTTTTCTTGTAGTAGGGAAGCGGGCAAGCGGTGTAGTGTGCATGCACAGGAAAGGGAAATGCGGATACCATATTGTTTTTAAATAAACTTTGCAAGCAAAGTATATTTTTGCTATCAATTTATCTTTATGGTTTCGCCTTTGTATATATGATATATTCTTAAAATAATATAAATAACTTAGACATGACTAGACTAGACTTAGTCGTGGCTATCAGCTAGTTAACATGTATCTAATTATTATTTTAATATTCAAATTTATGATTATAGTTACGAATTTGGGGGTGTGGAGTGAGTTTCAAAATAGTTAAACGGAAATTGGTGGGACTTCTACCTGAGCCTATATATATTTTCTAATTTTCTATGAGGCCTAAGTAGCAATAATAAAGAATTTTTTTTTTTTACCAAAATAAACTTTTGGTAAAAGAATTATGGGAAGCAAAATACAAGACACGATAAATCCATATAAAATGAATTGATAAATCAGAGAAAAGATAAATAAATTAATGTGAACCAAGTTACTGGCACCATCTAGAGCGATAATTCAAATTTACTAAACACTAATTAAATAAAAATAAAGAAATAGTAATGCATGATTTCAATATAAGAAATATGATTTGATTGACTCATTGCATACAAACCTAGTATTCGTATAAAAAAGAGGCAAAATAAAACATTTACGATGTTCATAATCTAAGTAGAAATAATATTTCAAAAGGAACTGTATACAAGGTTATGATATTTAGCCTCTGATGGGCTTGTTCGATGATCTAGTTGTTTGTAAGGTATCGTTTATATTAGCGAGTTGAGCGTATTTGTAATATTACAAACGTGACGGTATTATTAAATTTTCTTGTTGACAGTACCAATTTCTTTCTTATTTTGTGTTTTAGGGAGATTGGACCGTTGGACGTTGGACGTTTTTGACGAAAGATTTTTTCCGTATGACATTTTTCCTCTTGTATATTTGCTATGCACACTCACGGCTCTACACGCCTCTGATATTATTTTTCACAATTACTATTTTATATATCTTTCTACGTACAATTATTTATAAGAAATGTCTATTTGTACACATTTTGGCAAAAAAAAAACACAATAATATTGACACTTAGACGATTAAAAAATTTCGACCACAGGACGACCAATAATTTTATTTAGAATTAGCTGTGTCCGCGATTTGGCCGCATGTAACTTAATGCAAAAAAACAGTCTTTCATTTACTGTGTCTTAGTTATTATTTACAGATTATACAATCTGTTTTTGTAAGAGATTGAATCGCATTTACTTACCTAATCTTTTCTCGTATTTATCCCCACCGGTCATTCATATTACAACTTTTGATAGAGTGGACCGATTTTAATCAAATAAACACTAAATATTACTGGAAGATATGCGTTATGATTTTCTTGGTGAGGTTTTGTCGTAAACGCAGTACTTTAGTAATGATGCGTGTCCAAAAAAACAAACAGACAGTCATACAGACATTTCTAAAAATGTTTGAGATGTTTTTTATTACTTATACCTAGACATCTGCTATTTATTGTATTGATATTTATGTATGATGTTGTTATGTATATGTATTGTATATGTGTGGTATGTATGCAGTATATCTGTGTTAATATTTTATTGATATATTGTGATATTAAATAGGTTAAACAAAATTTTATAAAACCTCACCTTTTACACCTACCAACATTTATCTCTGCATCTCCTAATAGTTGATTGGTAGAGAATGCCTTCGGCATTAAGTCCGCCATTGCGTATTTAACGCATAATGTGTAAATAAATAATTTTACAAAAATCTAACAGTACAGACACGTTAGATTTACATTCTTATTATATTTATGGATAGATACGCTTCGCTTATCTACATGCTCTCAACACAACTCTATAGCTCCTAATATAAGCAATAATTTAGTGACGATACAACATCGTTATTGGTATATAACTTTTAATTAAATTATGCTTGTGGATGCAATTATTGTACAATTATTGGAGCATGCGATATTTTGATGGCATCGGAAAGGTCAACAGATGTACAAACTGCAACATACGATATTATACAAGTGGCATTTCGTAAAGTGATACCAGAAAATCTTTTTAAGTGTTTTGTATGTTTATTGCGTAATATTAGTGTATTACAACTTACACATAAATCTGGTTAATTAACATTATAACATTGTCTGCTTAATAAAAAGAAACATTTACTTGACACATATAACAGATATTTACAAGTATGTACACAAAATAATTCAAGAGTAAAAGTAAGTGTTGCATGAAGTCATATAGTGCAAGCGTTGTAGCACTGATTTCCTGATAAGACCTGCTGTATATACAATCACATGGAAGAAATTATATACACAGTCTATTCATGAAATATTTTATACGTTCCATATTTGCATTTTAAAATATACACAAAGCTACGGATACGTAGTACACAGTTTATGAGCCCTTAATTGTAAATCTAGGGTTATCTGTGTTTTGGCAGATATTTAACTTCTTTACAGTTTTTCCATACATTCCACAGTTTTGAAGAGTATTTAGAGATAAATACTTTCATTCGCTTTTTGAAATTATATTTCTTTTAGCGCGTTAGGGAAAAATGATGAGGGTAAATTTGTACGATGCGCGCGCACACCGTCACGCAAAACCAACACCCTGAAGTTAGCTATAGTCAACTTTTTCTATTGTTATTGTCGTTTTATCTACAAATGTAGAATAAGGCGAAAGATAAAAATTTTGAAAATATTTTTTTCTTGTTACGCGAATGAAGTATAACTTCTAACGCGCGTACATAAGTACATACACACTTTTTTATAGAATAATTTTACCAGCATCTGTTTTCTCTCCTATTTTTCTTCATACTATAAATAAGAGACAAACAGGATAATATTTATCGTTTCCCTTCCGTGGGAGAAGAAAGAATAATTTACTTTGAACAGTTTGACTTACTTCATACCACATTTATTTGTAATATCCGTAAAATTAAAGGCAGACTGAAATAGCAATTGTGCAATTTAGGTTTTTTCTTCTAATTTTTTTTATATCCCTGTGATCTTAGCTATCCGAATTTAAAAAAAATCTAATTAAGTATTTGATAACCCTATTAAAATAGTAAAATATTGTTTACTTTATATATACGTACACTGTTAATTATGATTATAACTACGTCATAATTTACCTGTGATAGTATTATAAAGTTCATAAGATATCATTTGTTTAAATGCTTAAACTAAAGGTAAGATTTAAAAAAACTATTCTCAGTTATCTATTGACTAGTGTTATAGAGCTATCTAAAATGCTGCAACCTTTACGAGTGGTACAATAACCATATAAAATATAGGTTAGGAAGTACGCTAAGAGAGAACGAAGACGCAGTACTAATGGGCCGGAGGAAGCAGCAAGGGGTGCCGGCGACTGATGGCGGAAAATACTAAGCGCGAAAAAACCGCGATGCATAACTAGTTGGCCAAATAATTACTATTCTACAGGAATGTAGAATTAATTAGGAATTACTTATGAAAATGTCAACAGTTTTTATAATAACTTTAATAATCTAGATGTCCCGACATAGATAAAAATTGAGAAATACACTATTTTTTGCATCCTGACATTTATCATACGAGAATGCATCATCCACCCTGACAGGAGCATAAATTATACCTATAGTATCTCATCTAATTAATCTATGCCAACGAGTACATGAAAATGACCTATACGATAACGATGACTTTGTTGGAGAATTACTGTGCGTATGTCCGTGAAGGTTTCTAAATTATTACAACGATTGAATAATAGATATTGCGCGAGTTATTTAATTTAAGACAATGTGAACAAAGTCGTGGGTATAGCCATTGCTTCAAGCGTTGATGAATCAGTTCTCCGACACCGCGTCAATTGATGTAGATGCGAATTCTTTCCAATAAACCGGAGCTTGCGGTGGAAGAAAACGCCATGATAGAATCATAGCATAATGGCAGGGATTTTCGGCGGGAGAAGGCGGCGCTTTACCCAACTCTCTCGTCACGGAGGGCTCATCTCCTCATTGCACAGGTCCGGCAAACGATGGGAGGCAGTTATCGGGATACACTATCGTGGTGGTCAAAACCTAAACCTGAAAAATGTGTTTGTAATACGTAATATATGGAAGAATGGATTTGGATTTCTCGGTGTTTGAAATAGTCAATACGTTTTGGGCTGGGGTGGTAATTATGCCCATACTCTCATTTGAAATGAGGATTAGGGCTTCCAGTGGGTTTCTTGTAGGCAATGAATTAATTAATGTAACGATTTAATTGAAATACTGCAATCCAACACATAAAATTGATGACAATCTTTTATGTTAATTTGATTTTAAATTCTAATTTAATCTTAGATACATGTAATAAAAGATTATGCATTTGATGAAATAATTGTCAATTAAACACACGAGTTTTAAGCTTTATCATAGCTAATTACTACACACTGAAACCTATTAAATATTTAAAACACACGTATAACAATTTTCCTTATATTTTACACGTATAAATAAACTTCATAAATATTAATGAGTACAGTAATAACTGGCAATTTTATTTATCTCCATGATCATGTAATTAAAGAAGTCACAAGTACGAACCCGGAACCGCTGTGTTATGTCCAGGAATGTTGTTCTTTAGGATGCCGTCTGTAGGATTTGACCTTGCCTCGAGGTGTTGTTTCGGTCCATCGCATAAATTATCGAGGTTATACGGTAAGGAAGTTTTGACATGTCGGCGGGAAAGGTCGAATGCTTAAAATTTTATGTTCACGGAGTATTTCGGTTGATAACTCTTTAGTTAAATTATGACTTAAAAAAACTGAAATTTAAACGGCGTATATGGCTTGGATATGAGCGTAATGTTTCGACGCCCTTTACATCCGTAAGAGTTTCTACGACACTATTACTAACGTGATTATAATAATAATAATATATTTTGAGAACAGAGGAAAACACAGTAAAAATATCTATGTTGCTTTGTAAAATGTATTTGTGAACAGTATTTATTATCCGTTAGGTTTTTGAAGTGAAACTTCTTTAAGCGCATGAGGGTAAAATTTTTACAGATGTAACGTTACGCAGGTATGCAACGGAAGTGACGTCATTTGCAGTAAACCCGGATTTTTCATCTATTTTTCAAGTCTCGGAAATCTAAAGTTTTAGAATAAAATAAAAATAATAAGTAAGAAATTAAATAATTAATTTATATGTCTTCTAAAATAATTATATTTAATCTATAATTATCCATTTAATTAAAAAATAATAATTAATAATAATTAATTAATTAAATTAATTTAATTTAATTAATCAAAAACAATTTTTTTTCTTATAAATTAGGTCGCCAAAGAAGTTTCACTTCTGACATATGTACTTTGTACGCACGCACTTTTTTTTAAGTTTAATAATGGTATTTACGAAGATATTGTGACAATTTTTTTTTAAATAAAAGCTAAGTGTCTAACAAATAAATCTAAAATATTTGTGTAACCCGTTCCTTTTTGTTTGATGCCCGCACAACGACAAGCCTGTATCATTTGATTTATATAAAAATGTAAAATGTATGAAACTATTAATGCGTTTACTTTGACAATGGGTAAGAAGTAATCGATAATATTGTACGTAATGTAAAGAGTGTTTCTATATTTTATTTTAATACAATGTAAAATAAATCTAATCTAAGTACAATGCCCGGAATCATACTGAAACTATTCTGAAAGAACAAATAACATTCTTGTAACCAAATTTATTTTTCCTCGTTTTGAGAAATCGTTTAGCTGAATTCGCACGATAACACGATTGTACCGTGTAATATATTGCTAATATATATGTCTTGACAAGATAAGCCAGATCGAGATTCTTACCGGTTCCTCTCGATGACTGTGTTGTTTTCCGAAACGGTGGTAGATTTGACGTTCATAACCGCCTTATTAGGGCTTAAATTGAATAAAGTATTATTAATTTTGATTTTATGGTAGTCAGACATAATTATCATATCCTACTATACAGTAATTACTTAAACTCCAAACTAACAACTCAGAACCTGTTATACATAATTACAACACACAAGAGATATATCAAAGTTCCCATAGAACTTCAATTAAATTCTGATCGCTTCATTTCCCTTAATAAATATGAATAACATCGCAAACAGTAGCGAATGTTACCTCGAAACCAAAGCAAATAACCTTCACCTCAGAGCATAGATTAAATCTCAAACATACAGATGCGACACTGCAAAGCATTTTTAACCTTAACAGTTTCTACCCGCTATAGCACACCATATTATTAATCGTAACCGTACCAACACATGTAAAAAGTACTATTTGTATAAATCAAATTGCAAGAGTGGAAGCAGTTTTGAATGACTTTTTCCTGTGATTCTTAACCGATTTTCATATATTTGTGATGTGAGAACTTCTTTAGAAACATTGTGGGATTTTGCATAGGAGAAAACCTTATGGCTTCGTATCACTGATTACGTCGACATGACGTATAGCACTTGTGTCAGACTAGCGACGCGTAATATAGCGGCCTGTGTACATCTAATATCGATATTTTGTAGTAAGCTTGTCAGCCCATAATATGTTTGATAAATTATTATACTGTACATTTTTTTTTTATTGCAGCACGACAAAATGTCTGCTCTGTGCTTGATGGTAAGCACAGTACAATCCAAAAACAATGGCAACCACCAAGTGACACATTACCCATCGCCGGTCGCCGCTGTCATGTCGGCCTATGCACAGGCTGATCCTGAAACGCGACCCGAAGCGAATCACTATGACGGGCCTTTAATGTTGGCTGCGACCCAGTCAGGCTGTTAAACCCTAGCAACCCGGGATGTTGACGGGTCCAAGGGCAAAAAGAAGAATTGATAAACTTAACACAAGATCCTCAAACGAACTTCGTAGAACAGCCACAGATGGGCCCAAGACAGGTCCGAAAATCAGAGACAGGTGGCACTAGCTGGAGGTGTCCTTTACCCTTTGGTTTGGAACCAAAATAGTTTACATTTACTTATTTTATAACTTTTTTATTTTTAAGTAATGCATTTATCTTGGTTTTTGGAATAAATGGATTTTTTATTTTATTTATTTATTAAATGTAATATTAATTAAGATTGTTAAATATCTCGGGTATCATTACATATTATAAAACAAAGTCCTCTGCCAAATCTGTCTGTCTGTTCGCGATAAACTCAAAAACTACTGTACGGATTTTTATGTGACTTTCACCAGTAGATAAAGTGATTCATGAGGAATGTTTAGGTATATAATTTGTCAAAGTTTTTTTACTATCAGGACGGGACAACGTCTGCCGGTCCCGCTAGTTAATTATAATGTGACAAAATCGACTCTGTTGAATTAATCTATGAATAAAATGAACGAGTACGAAGAATGAACAAACGCCTGCAATACGGAACAATGAAATGTAATGCTTCGTGGGATCTTTAATTATCTATTTTACAACTGTGTCTAAATATAAGACCGCATCTGTATATCTTAGCGGTAGCGTAAATTATGCTTGGAATAGCGACCAGAGCTCATTTTTAAAATGAATAACATATTAATTAGATGAAGCAATAGCTCAGCGGTAATTTGTCTCAACTCCGCATCGATAAGTTTAGGTTTGAATGCTGTTAATAATGATCAAGGTTTATCTTTATACTCGACTAGCCGACCGGTGCCCACTTCGTTGGGCGGTAATACGTAAGCGTGGAATGGTTATTTTGCGCTAAGACGCAGCGGAAGCTCTGAAAAGGAAAAAATACCCCGATTTTGCAACTTTCTTCATTGCTGCTCCGCTCCTATGTGTCTTGGCGTAATGATACATAGCCTATAACCTTCCCTGATAAATGAGCTATATAACACTGAAAGAATTTTCCAAATCGGACCAGTAGTTCCCGAGATTACCCCTTACAACGTCACAAACTCACAAACCCACAAACTCTACCTCTTTATAATATTAGTATAGATAATATTTCATAGTACAGAAAATAGGATTTATCTTGGCCTCTGTATACTATTAAAACCTGATTAATATTATACGTTTTATAAACAGCAAGACATACATAACTTTTATTTGCTAAGCTATATATATAATTCCATTTATTACCTTGATACTTTCACGAGAAGCGGAAAACGAAAAAAGTGAGGTTTAAAAATCCGTTTCTATTCAGTTCTTAATTAGGCTTCTAGTAAGTATGGATGTGAAATAGTTAAGCTGGCGTGATAATATACTTGTATCTCTGATGGGTTAAATCACAAGCATGACTGCCTACCTCCCTTTGGAGAATCCTTAGCCTACCCCTTAAGATCGTAGTGAATCGTGAATGTCCTAAAGGCCTCATTCTGATTGCGAATCTAGGCTAAAGAACAGATAAACACTCCTAGAGTTATAAAAATATATAAATTTACGTCTAATCAATAATATAAGTCAGAATATTAAGCTATAATCTATACTTAATATTATAAAGCCGAAGAGTTTGTTTGCTTGAACGTGCTAATCTCAGAAACCACTGACCAGTAGACCAGTAGATTTGAACAATTCTTTCAGTGTTAGATAGTTCTTTTTTTTATTGTAGCACGGCAAAATGACTGCACTGTGCTTGATGGTAAGCACAGTACAATCTAAAAACAATGGCGACCACCGAGTGACAGAGTTACCATCGCCGGTCGCCGCTGTCTTGTCGACCTTTGAAAGTCTGGATATGCACAGGCTGATCCCGAAACGCGAATCACTATGACGGGCTTTTTTTCCATATACATGGTGGTTGCGACCCAGTCGGGCTGTAAAACCCTACCACCCCGTGTTCGCCATTGTCTCGTTCGTTATTCAGCAGGGTGCACCAGTTCATTTATCGAGGAAGGCTATAGGCTACATATCATCATGCTAATACCAATAGGGGCGGAACACCAATGAAGAATGTTTCAAAATCGTTTTTTTTTCTTTTCAGAGTTTCCGCTCCGTGTTAACGTTAGCCCAAAAGTAATTATTGTACGCGGGCGAACTCATGGGCAGAAGCTAGTGAATAATAATTTTATGATAACGAAAGGTGACTAGTTTACTACTATAATATCTCTTCTCTGAAATATCACATGCATCATTCAAATAAAATGTTTGGAAATGACAACAACACCAGCCTTATAGTGACTACACACCGCCTTTAAAGTGGCATCCAATAATTTTGTGAGGAGTTTAGGATGATAAGGGATGATTAGGTCAAGCCGAATCTCACTAAATCTCACGTGGGAGAAAGAGGGGCATTCGGCAAACATCACGTAATTTTTTCAGTAAAAAAATTAGTCAACAAATGTGAGAAAATCAAATTAATTTAAAGTTAAATATGTTTCTAGACTAAAATATTCCGAAATCTGACACGGTTCTTCTATATATTAAAATCCATGCTTAGTTGTAAAGTATTTCGAAATAAACATAGAAAAAATAATAAAGCAAATTGAATAAATCCAACGAATTTATACTCAAAACACATATTTTGAAAGGTCTCGCGTGATATTAAGGGTCGAGACAAATCTCACGACATATCATCATAAAGGTAGAAGGGGTTTACAAAAATCTCAAAACACCTTACGTAATTAACGTAGGACCCATAACCACTAATTAATGGATGCTTTAGCAATTCCGTCAACATTGTAATTACATGAAAATTATAACCTCAGTATATATAAACAATTAGCATAATATTCAGTAATCATATGATAATTCAAGTGTAACAAGTTAATAATTATAACGAACATGTTTAATTGGAATCCAGTTCTGTTATTTTGTAACTGTGTATAATTAAAAACAACAATTATTATATTAACAATTAAATTAATAATATAAATGGTAAATAGGTATCCGATTAATAATTTCGAAGATTTGCTTTTTAAACAGCGAACTGGTTAACGGTTACCAATAAGTTATTATATTGAATATTTACTTATACGAACAAATTACGATATGGAATTTCTATGTTTTTAATTTCTGAGGAAAATAGAGTAAATGGTAAAACGAAAAAACACATAAAATATTCGTGCTTAATTTTGCAAATACTTAGGTGATCTAGCTTCAATTTATTGGTGAAGGCAATAAATAATAGCATTGCCATTGATCATAATGGATGTAATCGTTTACGCTTTAAAAATCCAGGACATCGTAGAACGCAGGACAAGTCCTGGGAAAATAGACTGGTCGACAAACCTACTTTACACATACGTCTATTGAATTAATTAATTTGAATTACCTAATTAAACATTTATTCCCAAAATTGCAATACAAATTACTATTCCAACAGTAAACATTCCGTGGCAATGCGAGAGAAGCTCATACTCTATGGGATTTTTAATGGTGGTAGAGCCACGCTGGAACTATTACTAGTTTCAGCATGAATTGGTCGGCTCACCCGGGTAGTACCACCCTCTCACAGAACACCGACGTGAAGTAACAGTGCTTGCATTGTTGCGTTTCGTTCGGTCAGTGAGAGCGCCAGAGACCCATCTCCCCTCCCCCTTGCTTCCCTTCCCCTCTCCACTTTCCCTCTCGTCCCCTCTCCTCTCTCCTCTCCCTCCCCTATCCCTTCCCCCCAAATGGTGGCAACACACTTGCGACGCCTCTGGTGTTGTTAGTGTCCATGGACGGTGGTAATCACTTAACATCCGGTGACCCACCTGTTTGTTTGTCAACAATGACATAAAAAAATATATTATTATTATTTTATTCGTTAAAATTGGTTGCAAAAATAAATTAAAAAAAATACGATCGACGGTTAAATGATATGGATATTATTCATAAAAAACACTAAAATGGGAGGGTGAAGTTAAGAGAATAAAAGTTTGGGATATAGGTATTTTTTTGATGCCAAATAAAAAAAACCAAAAAAGAGTTTGTCAAAAAAAATTTTTTTTTGTTGTAGCACGGCAAAATAATTGCATTGTGCCTGATGCTAAGCACAGTATAATCCAAAAACAATGGCGACCAAGTGACACACTATCCATCGCCGGTTGCCGCTGTCAAGCCGGCCTGCGAAAATAGAATTTTATATTGCTGTATTGGACACTTTAATCGCATAGCGGTATGAAACTTTATGGCCTATTCTCAAACTTACCAAATGTACAAAATAAAATTCATAAAAATCGGTCAAACCGTTTCGGAGGAGTTCGACCACAAACACCGAGACACGGGATTTTTATATATTACATAAAGTTCATTGAACATTTAAAAACAGAACAACAACGAAGCTTTACAGGTTATAGGCCATGTTAAACGACCTGAATGGTAACAGACAGTGCGATTTCAAAGGAATGTCTTACTTCCAATGCTTCGATTGTGGAATGAGGTTTTCCCATAGTTATTAATAATTACCTGATAATGGGAACACGTGTACTTATAAGATATATTATTTTCTTTGTGACAAATCACTGTGATTTCACCTGTCTTCGTTTCTATATAGTGTTCTTCGCAAGTAATTAAAGATTAAGTTTCAGAAATTTGGTATCTTCATTGTACCCTCACAATACATTCTTTATAATTGAATGTATGCATAAACTGAAAACAGCTGGATATTCATCGATGGTGAATAAACATCGATATTTCCCTCAAAAACATCGATGTGTTGACATGTTTTTAGACATCGGTGTTTTGCTATCGCTGATTATCGTACATCGATGCTCATATATCGATGCTAACGTCGTCAACGTCAACATCGATGTTTTTCTAATATCGATCATCCCGTGTTCAAGCACCATGTCAAGCGGGTTTTGCTATAATCTAAAACGCTTGTAACTATAATGTATTATATAAATATATGTACACTTCATAGGTGGTAGTGGTAGAGCCACGCTGAAGCTATTATTGTTTCAGCATGAATGGGTCGGCTCACCCGGGGTAGTACCACCCTCTCACAGAAAACCGACGTGAAGTAACAGTGCTTGCATTGTTGCGTTTCGTTTGATCAGTGAGAGCGCCAGAGACCCACCTCCTCTCCCCTTCCTCTTTCCCCTTCTCCTTCCCTTCCCTCCCCCCCCCCCATGGTACTGCACTTGCGACTCCCTTTGTGTTTTTAGTGTCTATGGACGGCGGTGATCACTTAAACATCAGGTGACCAAACTATTCGTTTGCCTCATATGATTTATAAAAAAAACGCAAAAAAGATAAACCGTATCGAGTTTCTTGCTGATTTTTTTCGATGACTGGGTTGTTTTACGAACCAGTGTTAGTTTTGACGGTTAAAAAGGCCTTGCTAGAGTCTAAAGTGAATAAAGTATTTTTGATTTTATAACTCACTAGCTGTTACCCGCGGCTCCGCACGCGCTTTTTAAAAAATGTATTAAAGAAATGTAAAATTGTGAGTGGGTGTGTACATTACAGAAAAGCTTTTTCAAAAACATTTGTAACTACGACACGCACGTCAACTGTTATAAGTAACGTGTACATTAGATATAAGAATGCAAATAGTATATCGAATGGGATGGGGTTTATCATCAGCAACATACCTGGAACTTCAACCTACTATATACCAAACTCAGTGCTCACGAACACTATATAAGAAAGTAATGCAAATTATAAGCTATACATTATCAAACAATATATCTTAAATATTTAATTATATAGATAAGATATGCCCGTATTGTCGATATACCTAAGTTATTCTTATACGTTGCTATAATCACAGAGTTATGTAGAAGCAAAAAAAAAGTCCTCTGTCAGCTTATCTGTTCGCGATAAAGTCAAAAACTACCATTTTCACCAGTTTTTTACCATATTTTCATCAGTAGTTAGAATGATTATTCATGGGGACGGTTTCGGTTAGGTTAGGTATAATTTGTCAAGGTTTTCATTTTATTATCCGTCTCCGTCCGTATAACGTCTTCCGAGCCCGCTAGTTATCTGCCCGTGAAAGTCGGTCCAATCAATTAGGAGATAGAAGGATATTGCGGACGAAGTCTTGAGAAACAAAATAAAATAGTCTAAGTTACTACTTATAAGGTGAGTTATCTTCCAGTGAAATTCCAGTCCCGTGAAAATCAGTTCAAGCATTACGGATATTCCACTGCAGCCGAAGGTGAATAAATAATCTAAATTACTTTTTATGAGGTCTGCTATCTACCAGTGAATACCCCGTGAAAATCGGTCCAGCCATTTTGGAAATAGCCATGCGGACGAA
>MU158824.1:242082-281003 GCA_015888305.1 Antheraea pernyi
ACACTATGTAGTGTTTAACTGCTACCTGGGCATTCGTTCGTGTGAAATTGATCAAACATATGTTACAACCGCGATAGATGTGTACCTTACTGGACTCCGATAATAATAAATATACCTAATTGAAAGTCATATATTTGTATGTAATATGAATTATATCATCTTTTTGGTCAATTTGGCGGCCATATTGTTTTATTTACCGCGTTTGCTTCTACATAACTCAGCGTTTATAGCAACGTATAAGAATAACTTAAGTATATAGACAATACGGGCATATTATATCTATATAATAAAAGATTTAAGATATATTATTCGATAATGTATAGCTTATAATTTTCATTACTTTCTTATATGGTGTTAGTGAGCACTGAGTTTGGTATATAGTAGGTTGAAAATCCAGGTATGTTGCTGATGATAAATCCCATCCCATTCGATATATTATTAGTATTCATATATCTAATGTACACGTTACATGTTACAGTAGATGGCGTTCGTGTCGAAGTTACAAATGTTTTTGAAAAAGCGTTTCTGTAATGTACACACCCACCCACAATTTTATATTTCTTTAATACATTTTAAAAAAGAGCGTGCGGAGCCGCGGGTAACAGCTAGTATATAGATATAGATTATAATTTGTCTTGGTAAAATATTATGCATATTAAAAGTGCCTGTAATTACAAAACCCGTAAAAATACTGCCCACAAAGAATAGTTTAACAGTGGACTCTTTCAATAGGAGAATGAACAGGCTTTTGAACGGTTGCCAGCACGTATATTATGCTATGACTGTTAGAACATAATTCGCATTTATAACATTAGTTAGAATGACAAAGTGAGAACAAAAACTGATAAGCACAGTGCAATTAAAAACCAACAAAGAACTTCGAGTGACCATAGGCGGTCGTCGCAGTCATGCCGTCCTGCAAACAGGATTGCTTGGTATACAAAGCGCGAGGAACTAGAAACACTGATTGATTTACCAGAGTCGGTTGGATAAAGACCATCCTGCTTGGTTATTGCATAGATGAGCTAAAGCGGATCTCATACTTTGTGTATTGTAGTTCTAATTTAACCGGACACAATTATCATGTACTAAACATAACATACTTATTGATTCTAGAGGTCGCTCAGTGATCGAAATTCGACCATAACACAGAGTACAATGTTTTTGCTTCACTTATCTTTATATATAAATGTCTTATGTACGTGTGTATGTCACTGAACTCCTCCTAAACGGTTGGACCGATTTTGATGAAATTTTGTGTGTGTGTGTTCCAATAGATCAGAGAATAGTTTAGATTTAGATTTACAATTGGACCCTGTAGGTGGCGCTGTGGTTGACTTTTAGGATTTTTTTATTATTAAGGCAGGATAATGTCCGTCGGGTCCGCTAGTTGATATATAAATATAATTGTCTATATTTATATTTAATTTATTTCAGATTATAGACGTAAAAAGCATGAATTAAGACGAAGAAAGCCTTTTAAATGGAACATTTTGGTGGTATAGAAAAAAACTAATGCATTTTTTTTGTTAACACTAAAACTCGTCAATAATTATTAAAGAAATCGATTAATAAACACAGGAGACAAATGTAGTGTAGTGTTTTATTTCTGCTAATTTATATTTTAATAAATGATTGATATTCTAGTGCTCTGAATTGGAAAATAAATTATTAATTTTTGAAATTTCGTTATTCATAAAAAACAGGGTGTTTCGTAAAGACACACAAACTTTTGTATTATACAGAAAAATTTTAATTAACAAACTACGATATAAAGCAAACGTCACACGGTTTTCCCAGGTGGTCACCCATCCAAGTACTGGCCGCGCCCGACGTTCGCTGATATGACGAGAACAGGTATTTTCATCATCAACACAGTGTTTACCCCACCAGTTTTTGTCACACAAAAAGGTTGCCGGTGAAAATTTAAAAGTACTCCTATAGGAAGGTACACTTCAAAATATGAAATATTTTCCATATATCTTAGGTACTAAGGTTCGTCGATAGCTTCTAAAAAATAAAGATAATCGGTTGACAACACAGTAGGATAAGGTGGCGATATATTTTATCTTCATTTATTTATAGGTATATAGCTAAACCTTCCTCATAAATCACTTTATCTACTAGTGAAAACCGCATGATAATCTGTTCTGTAGTTTTTCAGTTTATCGCGAACAGAGAGACAGACAGACGTAGCAGAGGACTTTGTTTTATAATTTTTTGTTTTGTTTTATATTATAGGAGGCAAACGAACAGACGGGTTACCTAAAGGTAAGTGATCACCGCCGTCCATTGATACTAGCAACACCAAGTGTGTTGACAGCCTGTGTTTGGCGGAGGGAGGAGTCGGGGAAGGGGAAGGGGGAAGAGGAGATGAGCCTCCGGCACTCTCACTGACCAAACGAAACGCAACAATGCAAGCACTGTTACTTCACGTCGGTTTTCTGTGAGAGTGTGGTATTACCCCAGGCGAGCCGACCCATTCATGCTGAAACCAGTAGTAGCTTCCGCGTGGCTCTACCACCTTAACAATGCTATGTAGTTATATTACAAAGAACAGACATGCGCTAAATATTAGGCCAATAAAATCTGTTGACAACATTGGAAAAGTGTCCAGAAAATGTGTCCTGTTGTCAAAATAGAAACAAAGAAATATAAAGTGATGCTGAACTATACGTACATACAATAATTTATTAAATATTTCATTTCAACGCATTGGGATAGACGAGTCGCGATTAGTTTTATTGCATAACTTAATTCTCGGACCGGTGACCCACATTTCGCGGGCGTCTGTCTTGCAGTATTAAAAGACAGGGAACACCAACATTTTTAAAGTAATAACTTTTAACATAATTATATGGAGTATGTTTTTCAAATGTCATTTAAAACATGATTACAGATTTGTTTTACTTATATAAAAAAGTTAGGTACTAAAAATGAGTTAATTAGAATACTAATTATAACTTTCCTAACTGTCCATAATATTATAAATGAGTATGTGGCAGGGGGGCTAGCTAATTCGAGTAAAGACTTATTATCTCTGTTAATGACGACGTCCCGTACAGTTCCGACACACTCGAGAGGCGAGACTATAACGCCACCGAAATATTACCAGCGCCACCATATTAGAAATATTTCGGGGCAGCCACTATAGACCTGCGATACCGCGCTATTGACCATATCGGGGGTGCTACTAATGACGTCAAACGCTATTGATTGAAGTTGTCGGCTGTTCATTATTCACCCTGGAGTGAGACGTCACTGGTTAGAGTTCGGCATATAAAGGGAAAGATGTTGTTGACCTACACGCATACTTATGTGGAAGTTGTGCCTACAGAGTGTTATTGGTTTCCCTGACCGACCGCCTGACCATACGTATTTTGTAACACCTCACAGTTTTGTTCCAACTATGTATTTGCCATAGAAAATAAAAGTTACATTGAAAGAAACTAAATTTTCTAATTTGTTTTTGTTAGTGATCTTTTTGTTCGCAATATTTGACTACAATATCGCCTAATATTGAGAGAAGATTGAATATTGTATTACCGAATTAATGATTCTCGAACTATAATATATAGGTACTTGAGAACTGAACAGTTTAAGATTATGTTTTACAATTTAATTTTAAAACTTCGAGTTTATTCATAAAGTAAATCATTTTAATTAGTCAATACTACACGCTTTTCTAATTTAATCAGTTCAAAACATTAATATTTTGCATGCTATAGTGGCCAAGGTAGATTATATTTGATCCCAAGAATAAAAAGGAATTTTTAATGAAATATTAATATTAAAAAATATATAATGAACATTAAAAATGTTATTGATATATGTATGTGAAAGGTCAAATTATCATCTCAATGTACAAGGCTCGCAAGGTGCGTCTGCGCACCGACAATTGCACACTTAGTGATGTCTACGCTTCGATCAATATATGCTTATCGATAGTATATTTTATTATATAAAGTAGGATAATTGTAAAAGCTTATCCATTGCAACTTATGTATATTTTTAAAAAGCATGATTTTATCATTAAGTAATCAATTATATTTAGTTTCATTTTCCTTTACGATTTTTAAAATATTTTTTTTTATACAAACTCGTTTTGGTATGTGGTAGAGCCACGCTAAATCTATCACTGATATCAGCATGAATGGGTCGACTCGCCCGGGTAGTACCACCCTCTAACAGAAAACGGACGTGCAGTACCAGTGAATGCATTGTTGCGTTTCGTTCGATCAGTGAGAACCCCGGAGACCCACCTCCCCGCCTCTTCCCCCTTCCCTTCCTCCCCCAAGTACAGGATGGCAACGTATTTGTGACTCCCCTGGTGTTGCAAGTGTCTATGGACGGCGGTGATCGCTTAACATCAGGTGACCCACCTGTTCGTTTGCCACCAATGACATATAAAAAACCTTATCCTGGCGATTATACACAAAACAAACATAGAACTAACCAAAATGTTGGAGCGGTTTTGAAGTTATGTGCTTACATACATTCGGCAATTGATTTTTATTTGTATTTATTTCTTATTAATATATTTTAAATGAATATTACAATTATGTAAAACGGTATTTCATCATTTAAAATCAAAATCATCAAAAATATATAAAAGGAAATAATAGAACTTAAAGACAACAGTACGTTATACTATATTTTGCCAGTCAATCAATTGGCACAAAGGATTCTTTTTTATCTATCTACTTTACAAACATATTTTACTTTTTTTTTTCTTTTTTTTTCTCTTTATTTTGGGATGGGCGCACGTCCGTTGACAGGACGGCAAAACCGTGATCGCCTTTTTTCATTTGCTAGTGAGGAGGGTACATCGAGTTTTGCATGTTGTACAATAAATAATTTTGCCTACTTTCTTACTATGGTTAACACAAAAATAGAAAAAATTATAGACAATGCCTACATCCATGGATCGAGTAACATTTAAAAAATTCCTACAAGCTTGGTATTGAATACATTCCATCAAAATGTGGTGTACATCCTCAACCACACCACACACCGTGCAATTAGGGGATGCTCGTTTTTTCATAAGATGTAAAAACCTATTTGATGGAATGTGTCCTGAGCGGAGTCTGAGGGCTATTATTAGGTCTGATCTACTTAATAAGTTTTGGTCGATCCATGGAACATCGAAATGAGGTTGCGGTTGAATTGTCTTGTACCAGATTCCTTTTTCTAGTGATCTCTTATCAAAATATAGCTTCCACATATCTCTACAGTAACATCTCACGTGAGACAAGTAGTCAGTATACATTGGAGTGATATGCAAAGGAATTCCGTCATATGCAGCTTGGTTAGCCAATAAATCAACTTGATCATTACCAGGTAATTTAACATGAGATGGAATCCATTGGAATATAACTGTTTTACCGCTACATTGGAATCTATAGATTGATTTTAGTACAGAATAAGCTATCGGAATACCTCGTATCGACGAGGTGCACCGAGCCAAATGTTGTAAAGCGCTTTTTGAATCAGTCAAAATTACAAACTTTTGACTTTGTAGCGATTCAATGTACAGTAAGGCTTCATTAATAGCTATTAGTTCTAAACACATTATCGATGTATTAAAATCAACCTTTAGTTTTACATGTCTGTCGGAAAAAGGATCTAAAAATGCAGCACCATATCCACTACTACTTTTCGAACCATCAGTATAAATTTTATAAAAGTCGCCAAAATGATTATCAATATGCTCGATACATAAGCATTTCAATTGTATAGGATTATATTTATGTTTAGATAGAGTTACTGATGGAATATTAGTTTTAATTATTTCAAATACATTAATATTACTGAGCCATGTCTCAAGTGAAAACATATCCAGAACTTTAAAGTTATGAATAACATTGTTATGTAACAGATTATGTGTAGTAATTAATAGTGGAACTCTTTTATTGGTCCAGTATCGAGACTGGATGTTACGTTTTAAATCTTCTAGTAATAGTGTAGTTTTGTTATTGGAAAAGGAATTCGATTTTAACCAAAATTTTCCAGCTAAATAAGCCCTGCGAACGTGTAGCGGAGGCAAAGATAGCTCACTTTGCATGACGTGAATTGGTGTGCTTCTCAAGAAGCATCCGATAACTCTCATGGCTTGATTTTGGACTCTTTCTAATTTGAGAAGGTTGTAGATACAACAATTATCATATAAGAAACTGGCGTAGTCCATTCTACTTCGAATTAGAGAAATATATAATTTTCTTAAATGTTTAGGGTGGACGCCCCAGTTTGAACCAGCTAATACTTTTAATAGGTTAATAAATTTTGAAACTTTCTTTGTAATTTCACTTATATGAACACCCCATCGTAAACTATAATCCAAAGACATTCCTAAATATTTAACTGTATCTACAAATTGTAAGGGGCAATCATTAATCGTGAGTACAAAATCAAGTACAGATTTTCTTTTTTTGAAAACACACACATTACTTTTTACCGGAGAAATTTCGAGACCCAAATTTATTAGCATTTCGTTAATAGAATTTATAGCTATTTGTAATTCGATGGCTGCACGCTCCATATTTGTATCAGAAATATATAGAACAAAATCATCTGCATATTGAGAAATATCAACATTATTAACATTTTTACATATTTTATATGTTGCAATATTAAATAACAAAGGGGAGAGTGGATCGCCTTGAGCTAACCCTAAACACGTTTTCCTCGATATGCAATACCCATCACCAACAATACACAGTGATCTTTCTTTAAAGAAGTTCCATAAATAAGTGCATACTTTTGAGCTTACTTCTAATGTATCTAATATTTTAACGAGGCTTGTTATATCAATATTATTATAAGCATTTTTAATATCTAGAAAACATCCCAGAGTAACCATATTTTTTGAAAAGCCTGTTTGTATTTTAGTCACTAATCTACTTAAGTTGTCTAAACATGATCGTCCCTTACGAAAACCAAGGGTGTTCTCAGAGAATATTTCTTTAGACTCAATATACCATTCTAATCTTTTATTTAATATGGAATGAAAAATTTTGCATAGACAAGATATTAATGATATAGGCCGGAAAGATGAAGAAGAAGGTTCTGCATTTCGTTTAGGAACTGGTACTACTCTAATATTACGCCATTGAACTGGTACTACTCCTTCAGAGAGTATTTTGTTATATATGGTTAGCAGGATTATTTTGCTACTTTTAGGAAGATGTTTAATCATTGAAAAGGATATTTCATCACATCCGGGAGCTGTATCTTTGGATTTAATAGAACTAGTAAGTTCTTGCATGGATATTTCGCATTCTAGAATTGAATTTTTAGATAAAAATATTGGACTAGGACTAGAAGGGATACATAGTCTGGAGATAATTCACATAATAACTCCTGTGCAGCTTCACGGTTAATAAAACGTTTAGCTATAGGATATCCTTTCAACCATCTCATTTTATACCACAAATCACTACAAGAGCTAGACTCATCAATTGAAGAACAGAACTTTTTCCATGAGCTAGAATTAGCTTGCCGTATCAATTTCTGAGAGTTTGCAATTTTTTCTTTTAGTATGTTTAGATTTTGTGGAGTAGGGTTGTGCCTGAAACGGGTGAGAGCTAGCCTCCTCTCTCCAACAGATTTAGATAATTTCGGGGACCAATATGCTTTGGGTATAAATTTGTTGGTTACATATTGTGGAATTTTGAGGCACGGAATAGACCGAAATGTTATTATCTCGTAATAATCTAGCTAAAGCAAATTGTTTAGGTAGAATCTCTCTGTAAACCACGCTAACGTCGATTAATTCATTTGGACTGATTAGTTTACTGTTTTCTTCATCGCATTGCGTTACGGTTCTTCCCTTCTTCATAACCGTCGTCCAGTTTCCAATATTATCCTCTTCTCTCACTCTTTTTCGTGTTATTTCGTCGTTTATACTTGATGTCAATTCGTCGTCTCCCAATGTTGTTTCTCTACCCCTTAATAATGTTGTGTCTTCACTGTTACGCACCTCACTATTCAATGAAATACGTAATTCATAATCATCCTTTTCTAAATCGTCCATAATAATAATAATCGTTGAGCATATCTATCTACCGTACAAATCGCGGAACAAGTGAACAAAGCACGAAAACTGGTATGAACCGGTTTTTGATATCACTCACGCAGGTGCACGCGTCTAGTATGCGTCGAGTGCCGCTGACGACTGATATTTTACTTAAACAATCTAATTATTATTTCACACAAAAAAAATGAAAAGAGCAATGACATACATAGCTTAAATATTTATCAAGAATTTTGGAATAAGTTAATATTTCTCTACCAGTGTACATCAAAGCAAATTGTTTGTTAGATACTATAAATTATGGGCTATCCAGTGGTCGATATCGGATAATGATACATTAGTATTTTAAGTTAATATTATCATGCTTCCTTGTCAAACACTGAACAACTTTGTAGATTGTAGATATAATAAGTATGACGACTATACACTTATAAATAAAGGTTTCACACGTGGGTGGCATCGAAAAAGAACCAACTATTTCCAAATTGTTTGTTTGCTTGCAAAAGAGGAAAAAGTTCGTAACTGTAGATATTGTATTCATGTATATATCGACTTTTGAACTAGTTTACTTTTATCCCAATAAAACTGTGTTTATGATATAAACAAAAATCATATTCGATAACAATGTAAGGAAAAAAACTCAAACAACTGTAAATTGAAGGAAAAAGACCTAAAATAAAATCGTACATATATATCGATGTTCGTTTTATTATTTCACTGCGCCGCACAGCACTAATATTAATGCAACTAAACTCTATAAATTATACGCTACGAACTCGACTATACCGACGCAAACTTGTCCCAGTAGCTTTTATAATTTATTCGTGGTTAACTTTCCTTTGTATTTGCTTATGGGAACGTATCAATAATCTATCTATCTATATACATAAATTCTGCATGCATTACTCAAAAATACCTAAAAGATTTCGATCATATTCGAAGTGAGAACTTTGCCTGATGGTAAGCACAGTACAATCCAAAACCAATGGCGACCACCGAGTGACACACTATCCATCGCCGATCGCCGCTGTCATGCCGGCCTGCGAAAAGCTGGATATGCACAGACTGATCCCGAAACGCGACCCGCAGAAGCGAATCACTATGACGGGCTTTTTCGCCATATACATGGTGGTTGCGACCCAGTCTGGCTGTAAAATCCTACAAAGCGGGGTGCTTTCGCCATTGCCTCGTTCGTTATTCAGCAGGGTGTACCACGTGCAGGTGAGGTTGGCTTGGATGTCTCAAGTCTTAGATATTATTCGACGCCCTTTACACCAATTCTTCTTTAGACGCATTGAGCGGTATTTTTTTGGTAGGAGATAAACTTATGCGTCATTTCGCGTCATGACATGCTAGTAAGCGTGACCGACCGTATTGCGCTTGCGCGGCTTGCGTCAGGCGAGCGACGCGTAGTGAAGCAGCCTGTGTACATCTAATATTTATATGTTGTACTGAGATTGTGCAGCACATCATACGTTTGATGATTTAATAAGCTCTATAAAAATGTACATAATTATTGTTCGGGGTTCCAATAGATGTGAAAACCAGAGTAATGATAATAATATTAATTTACAAATTATGAAAATTGTACAAATCATACTATAATTATTAATTTAAAAATTCAAAACGGAATACATTCCATCGTTTTGAGTTTTCACTTCTGTCGGCAGTTCACAAGAACTGCGTCGACTTTTTTTTAAAGTTTTATACCATAGACACTGACTCTTTATTCAAAAAGTTCGAGTAGTTTTTAATATGGGGCCTCGTGAACCTGTCATGACAAAGTTTAAGGCTTTTGATATCTTTATTTTACCCCCCCCAATATTGGCCCTTCCTTGATAATGTTAATGTATGGTTTGTTAAACTTAAATAAGTTGGATTTAGTTAAAGACTAACGTAATTTAAACACTAGATACAATGACAAATTGGTCATTC
The DNA here is from genome assembly GCA_015888305.1 of Antheraea pernyi. NCBI lineage: Eukaryota > Metazoa > Arthropoda > Insecta > Lepidoptera > Saturniidae > Antheraea > Antheraea pernyi. The sequence goes on from MU158824.1 coordinate 252,050, forward strand.
CATGTTTGTGACACTTTAAGACCAATAATAGTATTTTAGGTAATAGTGTTAGATTTTATAACTAAGTCCAAAGGCACATTACCGATTTATCAGATAGTAAGTTCAAGCAACATTTCAAGCGGATTTTAATGGCTAAAGGTTATTAAAGGGTGAATCAAATGTGAACAATGGTGACGTCTGGTAATGACGGCCCTCTCTGTGCATCCACCAAAAACGAATGTAACTATCAACGATAAGTATGTACGTTCGTAAAAATATATTAAAGATAAGAAAAGACAAACCAGATCAAGTGTCTTGTTAGTTCTTCTCGATGCCTGGCTTGTTTGTTCGAACCGGTGGAAGTTTAAACACATTCTCAATGCCTAAATTAAATAAAGTATGTTTTGATTGATTTCACACAGAAAAAGAAACACTGTAATAAAGGAATCTATAAAAACGTGGGCAAAACCGCAGGCAAAAGCCGCTTGTATATGTTATAAATTTGTCTATATCACACATTTGTTAAAATAAACTATACTTAGTTTGATATCAAACGGTCGTGTTGCCAAAAAAATAAAAGAATAAAATATCTGACTACAAAAAACCAATAGAACAAAGTATCGAGTCCCTTCCCGAAGCCTCTAAATTGATTTGAATCGAGTGTAAATCATTACGACATAATAATTACATTGAACATCTAAATGGAATGTAATAAGCAGGCGCACGTTTTGAAATTTGACGATGATTACATAGCGCTTGTCATCCTTGTTCCCTTATTGCTGTCTCACATGGTATTTTATGTTATTAATTTATATATATATATATATATGAAGTCAATAAGTGCGCACTACAATTGTTAATCGATCAAAAACGTTACAGTTATAAGTCTACATCTCTATGGTAGTTCTCAAGAGAATTTGTACGATTCACTCAACAAACATCATTTATATATATATATATATATATTTGTATTTATTAGTAAGTAACAAGTAAATCCTCTATACAACAATTACAAAAAAAAGAACTGAACTACAAGTTGTAAGTGGCAAGGAACTTAAGAACTTAACTAGACTCATTATTTACTTTAAATAGTTGAAAAAAATAAACATGATATGATTATTTATGTGTGTATGTACATATGTATGGACATATTCTTATTAATCTTAATATTAATTTTACTTAATATTAATCTACACTAATATTATAAAGAGGTAAATTTTGTGAGTTTGTGAGGTTGTACGGGGTAATCTCAGGAACACGTGGAGCGTGGAGCCCAAAGAGGAGGGCGGTGTACTGGTGGTCGCACGAAATCGCGGAACTTCGTGCGGTCTGCTCCACGGACCGGCGGCTGTACGGGCACAGCCGCCGGAGACGGACCAACAGGGACCCCAAGGAGGAGGCCCGGCTGTATGCTGACTACAGAACCTGCACGAAGACGCTGCAGGTCACCATCAGTCGGGTGAAAGAGCAGGCATGGGAGGAGATGCTCCGGGAGCTGGAGAGGGATCCGTGGGGGTGCCCGTACAAGCTGGCCCGGAAGAAATTCCGCGGCCAGTCGCCCCCGGCAACGGAGGCTCTCCAGCCGGAGGTGGCTGAGAGGGTCGTGGGAGCGCTATTCCCCGGCCCTTCGGAACTCGCCCCTCCTCCCATGCCTCCTGCTCAGGTGGCAGAGGAGGCACCGGTTATTCCTCCCCTGGTTATGGAGGAGGAGATGGGGAGGGCGATTGAGCGCCTCCACGCCACTGGCCGGAAAGCACCCAGTCCCAACGGGGTGCTGGGCCGGGTGCTAACGATAGCGTTTTGGACCATCTGGCAGTGTGGCTTCGGGAGCTGTTTGACCGCTGTCTTGCGGCTTTGCCTAATAGGTAAAGAAGGCCGCCCCCCGGACTGCACATCCGCGTACCGGCCCCTAGTGTTGCTGGACGACACCGGGAAGGCGCTCGAGAGGATCGTTGCCTCCCGGGTTGTCCGGCATCTTGAGTAAATGTGGCCGAACCTGTCGAGCGCGCAGTTCGGCTTCCGGTCAGGGCGTTCCACGCTGGACGCCCTGACCCTCCTAAAACAGGTCTCCATGGAGGCGACCTCTCAGGGCGAAAGAATATTGGCGGTGTCCTTGGAAGGAAGTCGTCTCGCAGAAGGAGGCGACGGAGAGAGTCCGTGAGCAAGACCCTCAAAGTGGCCTTCTCCGCCAACGAAGGACGGGCAGGAGGAGGCGTCAGTTTTACCGGCAGTTTTACATTTTGCAAACAACAAATATATGCAATTTGGAAATCGATAAAGTATAAAAAATGCTAGTAATAAATTTAGATATCATAAAATATATTCATATTTTATTAAGACAAAATAAATTACAGGAATTATAAGTGTATAAAAAATATGTGTGAAGCCATTACGGCAGTTACTGGTCTGTATAAAAATGTTGATAGGTAGACCTATAAGTATTTTTCATCAGGATTTTTTTATGTTATACGTATTACTATACCTAGCCACTAGATGGAGGTGCTACAGATCAACATCTGTATCGCTCAACAGGACGTCATATTATAATGCGACGAATATTGTCACAATATCCATTTTACAATACATATAACACAAAAAAACGTGCTAAATGTTAGTTCATTGAAATAGGTGGATAGTACTGTTTTAAGTACCATCTAGCGGTGTAAAACGTAACAATATTTATAATTACCAACACCTTAAACCAATATTTTATGTAATGTCGTTTACTAAGATAGATGACGCTAGTAGACTAACTGAAAATATATATTTTTCATTCTGTTGTTAAATTATGATTATCAAACAGAGTATTACAGTTTGTTTATTATTAAAGTTTTATATTTTGAAGCGATGACGGCTTAGTGAGGGCATATTTTTTGCACTGTATAGAACAAATTAGATTTTATAAATTCAGCATATTACCATCATTTAATATTATGTGAGATTGTAGTCAAAGGCCTAAATAATAAAAAATAATAGCAATAGTAACAATATATCACGTTAAAATTAATCGATATTCAAGTACAGCCGCCAGGTCATTAATTTTAAAATAAGATGAGCCGAACGATGTTTACACAAACTGTTTCCGCCGCAATATTAAGCTAATTGTATTAGACCCGGATTCAAAAACCACAGTTTAATCTTGTATTAAAAGTCACCTGTGGACAAGGTTCGACCGTCAATCGTCTGTTTAAAGTTTGAACTTTATTGTGATTTAGATTGAGATAGAGTCAGATTTGTATGTGTCAATGATATTATCTACACTTTTTCACTTATAATATAACTAGCGGGCCCGGCAGTCGTTGTCCCGCCCTGATTATGAAAACATCCTTGACAAATTATATACTAAAACTTTTCTTATCAATCACTTTATCCACTGGTGAAAACCGCATAAAATCCGTTCGGCAGTTTTGGAGTTTATAGCGAACAGACAGACAGACAGACGCGGTAGGGGACTTTATTTTATACTATGTAATGATTGTTCTATGTACTTTTATAATCATTAGATATATTTTATCATAACTTTTAGTTAAGTCTGCGGCGGGCGTGTCTAAATACGTTATTATAAATACGTTAATATAACTTCTATAATAAATATTTCTCAGAGTAACTGTTTAACTGTAGACTTTTGTTTGCCATTCAATATGAACGTAAACAACGAATGTTATATGTGATTTGATATACCTACATATTGTTATAAATGTTAACATATTAATTATTATCATCACCACTGAAGGCCATAGGTCTCTTCCCAATAGAAGGTATAGCATATATGCCACATATATGACTTTATTTCTACTAACTATTTGTAGGGTGTCCATTATGTACTAATTGGCTTTTTTTACTTGGGTATTGTTCAAATCGTTAGTTTATAGCCAAAAACATCTAAGAAAAATATTATATGAACAGTTCTCATAACTTATAACCATATATTTAAAATAACACTACAAATAATCTTCGAGCTTCGTTGACAACCGCTTACGTACAATCATTTTAAGATCGCGAATGATATAACTCCTTACATTTGACATTTCCAATAGGCAATTCAACCTTTCGAAATATTGTACTAATGCAGTTTGGACACAAACAAAACCTTATACAGATGGTACACTCAGTTTTAAAATTATATTAAACATTTCATCGCAAGAATATACAGGTATAGAACTTTTGTTACGATAAAAATAATTTTTATTTCTAATTACTTTATTTAAACATGTTCTAAATGTATTATACTATTTGCTGTACCAACTACGCTGCTTATATGAACTACAATTTTTGAAATCAAAACTTTTCAGGGCGTTGAGCGTTCTTTTTGACAGGACAAAAATTTATAATTTATAAAAAATTTGAAATTGTGCCGCCTGTCATATATTAATTAATACACTGTATAAACATAGTATATTACAGTTATTCTAGTGTACTGAGTTTACACTTCTGTCGGCAGACCTTATGACTGCCTCGTTTTTTTTTCTAATATGGTTATTTTAAAGTTACATTTTTTTTATTGTAGCACGTTAAAATAACTGCACTATGCCTGATGGTAAGCACAGTACAATCCGAAAACAATGACGACCACCGAGGGACACAGTATCTATCGCCGGTCGCCGATGTCATGCCGGCCAGCGAAAAGCTGGATATCCACAGGCTGATCCCGAAATGCGACCTGCAGAAGCAAATCATTATGACGGGCTTTTTCGCCATATACATATTAGTTGCAATCCAGTCGCACTATAAAGCCCTACCACCCCGTTTACGCCATTGCCGCTTGGGTGTCTCAAGTTTTTTGATGTTATTCGACACCCTTATACCCCCCCCCCCCATACATTTAAGCTTATTAAACGTTACACCATTAATTTTATATATATGTATTTGTTACATGAGCCTTTTGTACAAAATATTTATAACGGGATCAATTTGGACGCACTAATAAACACACTAACAACCTGATATAAACGTTTCCTTTATATTCTGTACAGTATAATAATATAACCACTATGAATACTAGTATACATTATTCATACATAACTAATGTTAACAGATGTTATGTAAAATTCGATGATAAAGGTATATAAAGATATAATTGAAAAAAGTGTCAAAATATTACTTTTTTTTTTTTTCGAACTGACTACGCTATTGACCAAGCAAGGTCTTAACAGCTTCACCGGACTACAAAGTCAAAATATTACATTACTTAAGTGTAATATCATATGATAGAAGTGAAAACTTAAAAATAAATACGTGCACATATAACTTTATACAGATTTATCAATGTATATATGTAAATAGATAAATATAATATTTTAATATGTACTTGAAACAGTACAACACACACATTATTTTATTATTGTATCGTGTAATAATAAAAACATAATTATTAGAACAAAGCATTCTGTTAAATAGTGAACATGGATATTGACGGCTAGACCCGAGTACATACTATGCAATAGGTCACAGACTCAAGCGCGCTTAGTGTAGTAGAGTAAACCCGATTCTACTTTACAAATCCGAACGTGACGGTTCACTCTTATTAACTATTTGGAAAGAGTACCAAATGGACCAAAACAAATCTTAAGTTCAAAACATGCTTGCTTGAATACATACACTGATTGTAACTTAGTTTTTACACGACGTCTTAACATGTGTTAAAAAGTCACTTGTTATTATGCAACACCAAATGTCCACCATTTTATTTTATTAAACTCGTAGCTTCTATACTTTGTAATTTTAATGTTCATAAATAAAGTGATGGTGCTGTTACTTCAACTTTTTTTTATATCATAGGAGGCAAATGAACAGGTGGGTCGCCTGATGTTAAGTGATCACCGCCGTCCATAGATACTAGCAACACCAGAGTGTCGCAAGTGCGATGTCAGCCTGTGTTTAGGGGAGGGGAGGAAAGGGAGAGAGGGGAGAGGGGGAGGGATGGGGAGAGAGGGGATGCGGGGAGAGAATGGGAGAGAAGAGGGAAGAGGAGAAGGGAAGGGGACTCTAACTGACCGAGCGAAACGCAACAATACAAGCACTGTTACTTCATGTCGGTTTTCTATGAGAGGGGTGGTACTAGCTAGAAATGAGACGGATATCTGGTATTATCCGGTATCCGGCCTATCCGGCCATGTTTTAACGGATAGTAATTCAGTATCCGGCCGAATTTCGGATAGTAAAATTTTAAAAAATCTCATGGTTATACAAAAAGTAAATAATACCATAATAGGTTATGGACAACTTTTATTTTTATAATCGCACGTCAAAAGTAATTGTTTTATTAATTAAATTGTTTAATACTCAAAATTAACGAGGGGTTGTTGTGGTGAATAAATATCAAATTTTCCGCATTTGCTGGTAACAGACGACTCCGCTTGGCTTCGTACCCGCTTCTGAAAATAGTCCTTCGCTGTAAACGCTACTGCCAGGTGCTGAAAGATAAATTCTAGAAAACCTTGACTTGTATGGGTCGTGATTTCGATTGATCCGAGATGTCTTTAAGAAAAAGTCAATCTTGTTAGCAATTGGATTTTCTTTTTCTTGATCGTGAAAATCACTATTATTATCCTTTGCCTTGACAAAGTCCCAAAAAGTGTCATAAGCTTCACGTGTCTCCAGTTTCATCTTTCATTCGTTTAGCAGGCGTTGATCTGTTACCGTCAGAAGAAGATTCGTCGTAAGAGTTTTTTATATACTCTATCATAATTCTTTGTCGGGTTTTTTCAGTTTCAAGAACTCCTAAGTAGTCTGACTTGAACCTTGGGTCTAAAAAGGTAGCAATAGCTAGTTTGGATTGTCTCCTATGGACTTAAAAAAAACTCTCCAATTCAGCTTTCAAAGAAGCTCTCATACGAACTAAGTCCAGTGTTCTTTGTGCAGTCTCGTTTTTGTCTAAATAGTTTTTTAATGCAGAAACATATGGAATCACCTCGGATATACACGAGAGGCCAGAGCTTGTAATTTTCGTTATTTCTTCAAATGGTTTTAAATGATATACGAACTACACTATTGATCTAGCAAGGTCTTAACACATCGGAACAGGTGAAACTAAATAAAAGCTTGTATAATGAAATGACACATTGACCAAAATGTATTTATACTTCAAGTTTTGTTTGTTTATTAACAAAATCATTTAAGGAATATAAGAATATTCATGTTTTTTATTTCGTCTAATAAAAGCAAAAACATAACCTCAAAAATTTACGTTACCTGCCTTTTTTTCACCACCCCGAGAAATTTAAGCCTGACACACAAAAATAAACTGACACGCGCGAACACTCGAACGCCTCCGAGTCGTCGTGATCTCCGCTCACGTGCGACAACACCCCAACGCGCACGAATATTTCCGAAAGGGTCGAATATCCGGCGCTCCGGCCTCGCAGCTTGCCGAATATTCGGTATCCGGTATCCGGCCAAACCACCATCCGTTTCATCTCTAGTACTAGCCCGCGCGAGCCGCTACCCCTTCATGCTGAAACCAGTAATAGCTTCAGCGTGGCTCTAACACCTTCAATCCAATATTTTAAAAAGAACAGACGTTATTATTCGTGACTTATATTGAAAGAACACAAGAGGACATTTATCATAGTGTTTATATAAATTTTTGCAATTTAAGTTACCAAAATTTCGTTTTTTAAGTATTTTATAGTAAATTAATTAACTTTCACGGTTGAAGCATAAAAGAAATCCATATTTACGTTCGTGTTAGTATTCGTTTTTCAATAGCATTGAGAGTGATGCATCTGCATTTGGCTTTTTTTGTAGTCTCGAAACTATTATACGCGACGACAATGTTGTTTGCAAATGCAATTGGTGTTTCATGCAAATTTCGTAGGGAACCTGTTTTCTAGTATATGTCGCTGCGATATTTAAAAAATTGAGCGTAGCATCTATAAAATATTTGTCTTGTAAAAATTATTTCAGTTATAACGCGTATATTTCACTTTCTTTTTGACAAACAATCTTCTAGACTATTATTGCTATTGTCGAGTAGGTATATTACAAGTTTCTTGTAAAAAAATGTAATGTTTTTTTTTTTTGTCATACATGGCAAACGAACAGATGGGTCACCTGATGTTAAGTGATCACCACTGTCCATGGACACTAACAACACCAGAAGAGTTGCAAGTGCGTTGCCACCCTTTGGGGGAAGGGTTAGGGGAGGGTAAGGGAGAGGAGAGAGGAAAGGGGATGGGAGGTGGGCCTCCGGCACTCTCACTGACCGAACGAAACGCAACAATGCAAGCACTGTTACTTCACGTCGGTTTTCTATGAGAGGGTGGTACTACCCCGGACGAGCCGACCCATTCGTGCTGAAACCAATAATAGTTTCAGCGTGGCTCTACCACCATTGATAAGATAAGATGTTCGATAAGATGTTGGCTCCCTTGTTATAGTACTTTCCAGGGAGTTTTTTGTAGCATTTCAGAATACATGATCTTTGGTATTATTTCCCAACCACTTCACTTGGGCACAATTACAGAATTATATTACATAAAATATCACCAATATTACAAAATATAGAGTCTAATTACATAAGAGTATGAACAAAATATAAAAGTCACTGCATGACAGGCTGAGATTCCGCCAAAAACTCCTTCCCATCTTGGTATTTCTAACACTTTACTCATTCTTGCTGATTGATTTGGCACGCATTTTAATTCGCAATAACTAAGGCTCTACACTTTTAAGAACTTTTACAACTTTATATAGCTCGACGGCAAGTTCAGTTGAAATGGCAACCGTAAGGCTATGGTAAGTGGCAAACCTTGACTTGGGCTGTTGATTTGTGTGCAAATACCGCGAAATAGAATTTAACTAAGTATAATTCCTCTTTGCATCCTTCACTTGTTTTATTCAATTTACTCTTTCTCTCTTCGGCAAGTACCTATTTTTCGTTCTGTTTACGCCCTTGCAAAAAAAAACATTGCATTAAAACTAGAAATTCGACTTTTAATCTAACTACAATCAAAACATTTTTAGGATTCTTTGGTATTACTTTTCACTCTTATGACCTCCAAAACAAGACCCTGGCTATATATACGGCCTTAATTACAGTAGTTAAAATGATTACATTATTAAATTAATAACAAAATCAAAAGAGCGTGCACGCAATACCATACTTATTACGGCAAATTTGACAGGACGTGTTATGTGTTTCGTCAGTGGTGAAGCTATCATACAAATATGTTAGACTAGTTGTCACTCGTGACTTCGTCTGCATCGTTAATTATATTAGTAATAAGTTATATGTACAAAAAAAAACATAACCACCACATCGCTTGCCCCACTTCTTCGCGGCACGAAAACACATCGCTGTTCGCGCTATGCCAATAGTGCTTATGAAACTCTTAGTAAAACAAAAAAATTATAATCAAAATCCATCAGCAGTCTTTGAGTGATGTATAGCATAATAAATGTGTAGAATAATTTTGACCTATATTTATTTAATACTAGCTTCTGTTCCCGACTACGCTCGCGTGGAATAGTTACTTTGAAAAAGATTTTCAAACATTCTTCATTTGTGCTCCGTTCCTGGCCGTTCTTAGCCTCTGTCGATAAACGAGCTCTCTAACACTGAAAGAACTATTCAAATCGGATCAGTAGTTCCTGTGATTAGCGCGTTCAACCAAACAAACAAACCCTCCAGTTTTATAATCTTAGTACCGATAAATAACGAATTTAATTGCATGATAATTAAATAGGTGCAAATATCTGTAATATTATCCTGGCCAATATTGTAGATTCGAAAGTGTGTCTTATTCTTATGTATTTAAAATTATAATGACATTTTGCACACACTTTTTATCAAGTACAGAAAAGAACACAGGATACATTTCATGCAGAAATAATATTGTCCCCGATAGGTAAATCAAATGTACATTAATGCAAGCGAAGCCATGAGCAAAGACTAGTCCGTAATAAGCACAACACTTGATTCTATGTGTTATCCAACGCGTTACCTAAAAACATATATCATGCATATGTATATCGGCTAACTGCTAATATACTATATGTCATAGAAATTATTTCAAAAGTATTTTTCTTCGCTTATTGAACGATTTATTGATTTTAGATGTATACAAACAGTAAGTATACATGACACATTAATTAATCGTTACATTTGATTACAACATTACCTCTAAAATGATTACGTGGCATCTTTAAATAATAATTGATTGCAGCTCTATTATTTAGGGCTATTAAATATTCGATAGTCGAATGTTTAATTCATTTTAATAAAGAGACATTAATTTATCCTAATATAATAAAGCTTGGAGGGTTTGTTTGTTTGGTTGAAGGCGCTAATCTCAGGAACTACCGGTCCGATTTGAAAAATTCTTTCATTGTTAGCTATCTCATTTATCGAGGACGGCTATAGGCTATATATCATCATATATATTAATACGTGAAACCTAAACTTTGTATCCCTTTTTAACGGAACATTCGATCCCTGGACTGTCCAAAACAATGAGTCTAAGGTCCAGACAAACGAATGCAGACTCTATGCACTGGTCAAAAAACGGTTGCCTGAGTAAGTTTTGAAAAAATACAGTGTTTATTACAAAATTTTAAAAATCTGAACCTAATAACAAATTATGTAATGTACAATTTTTTTATTTGCTAGACATTTAAAAGCATGATCCGCCATTTTGAGATCTTAAAAAAGGTCTTAAAAAACACGTATTAGAATTTTAAAGAAATAAAAAAAATATTTGTGTTAAAAAAAACATTGCATGTATCAGTGTGTACATGCGGAGGAAGTGAAACTTCTTTGTATTGTATGTATATTATAAATTACATATATCTGAGAATGCTCAAGTGCTCAATGCTGTAGTATCAATACTTAACTATATATTGACTCATTTTGGTGTATTATTAAACCCAGACATACACTTATACACGTACACATAAATACCTAGCTTACATTTAAAGCGTAACGAAATGTCTCCCCTATCGCGGTATAAGAATTTTCACTTAAAAATATCTCAGCGTTACAACCCTATTACATGCTTATAGAGGTAGCTGCCACACGCAACTGTTTGATCACACACCGGCAACACGTTTTTTACTGATAGATTAATGAATGCTATTAGACATTTGATTGTAAATAGCTTTCGTGTAAGTAGCGCGTACAATATATCATCATGCAAATTTTAAAACGTTATTTATTATAATTTGGTTCAAAGGTCCCTTTTGTTTATCATACGTAGCCAATAGCGTTACTCTGTATATGTACTCAACGGACATGTACAACTATAGGGCCACAGGCCCGAGCATCATTTTTTTTTTTTTTAACGTGGGGAAATCCCTTATGGATACGCCACCCTCCCGGGGGAGAGAGTGGGTTATGTCCGAGTCGCACGGACTAAAACCCCACGGTGTACCGACAGACCGTTTTGTGGGGGCGGCAAGGGATCGTTCGAGCTAATCAACCTTGTAGAGCCGCCCCCACGGTCCGCCCGGCGGAAGTTGACCGCCGGGCTCCTACTTATAGCGGGACAGACCGGGTACACACCGGCTGCCCCCCCTCGTCCGCCGGACCCGTGCAATGAGGAGATGGGCCCCGCGGCCCATCCCCTCAGGTCCGGCTACGGTGGCAGGAGGAGTTGGGCGAAGCGCCTTCTCCTCCTGCCTGTCCTCCTTTGGCGGAGACGGCCACTTTGAGGGTCTGCCTCGCGGGCCCTCTCCGCCTCCTCCTTCTGCGAGATGACCTCCTCGCAGAAGGAGGCCATCGCTCGCCAAGCCTGTTCGCTGCCGAGAATGGCCGAAACCACGCTCGGCAGCGATAAGTCCGTTCCCACGGCCGCCGCCAGGATGCGGCGCTGCTCCCCCCACGCAGCACACTCAGACAGCGTGTGCTGCGCGGTATCTTCCTCAGCGCCGCACTCGTGGCAGGCGGCCGTCGGCTCCCTGCGTGCAATCCGGTGCAGGTACCACCCGAAACAACCGTGTCCGGTGAGTACCTGCACCAGTCGGAACGTCAGGGAGCCCCACTCCCTGGCAGTCCACTCCCGCAGGACCGGGCGGACGGCGTCCACTGTGAACCGCCCGAATCGTTCGTCCGCCAGGTCCTGCTGCCACCTTTCGACGGCGTCCCCCCTGAGACGCCGTCTCTTCACCTCTACCTCCCTGGGAGCCGGAGGCTCCCCCTTTCGTTTCCTCGCCACCGTGAACTCGTACACGGCGGCGAGAACTACAGGCCCGAGCATCAGTACTGAGTTCAGGCAACTTGTAATAACCGCCCTTTAAGAGCCTAAACTAAATAAAGCACTTTTTATTTCTGCTAAATATTTGTCCATGGAAATGTGCAATTAAATAAACTCATATATGTATATTATTCTACCGCTGTAAGAAAATTGGAAAGCCTTTTGCGTGCGCTGAAGTAGGTACGTCTATTTCATTTTTTTTTTGGTGAAATTTTAGAACAGCACCTCAACACACAAATGAACAAAACAATACAATTAGATGCACCATTCTTTCCTGATTTCGAATTCGATATTGTAAAAAATAGCCGATGTACCCATCTTTCTTTGGACAACAGTATTACTAATTCTACATAATATATTGGATCTCATCTTAAATAGTTTGGAAAGAGAACTACTAAATATCCATATTTTGTATAAAACAGATAATTCAATGGTAATATATATACAGGTCAATGAAGTGTAAAGGAGTTACCCCTTTAAGTAAACAAACATAAGGGCGAATTGTGTAGAATCTGCCTTACAGTTGTACCCACTACTTCTATTTCAAGGTTTGTTACAAATTCCTGCAAGCAGCTGCGTCTTCCTAACATCAGGCGTACTGTATGTATACCTATATCTATATGTTCGCCACTCTGTATCTTAGAATTCCGGGATGACATAAACTATTAGGTTAGATGTACACGATAATTGGCTTTGATTGCATCGCGGTCCACACACACCAGGCGTAACACCTAGTATATTGGTACGTTTAGACCTATTAAGTACCTCGGTTCGTTGGCGGTTTTCGATTTTTTTTTGGTATAAAATTGCATTTTTTGCAAAATACGCGGTAGCGTGTCAAGCCTAGTTGAAATTAACGGAATGGCGAGCGTGCGCTACCGTCTATAATATTACACGAACCATTTGGAGCCACTTTTCACCCCCTCATATCTCAAAAACTATTTCATATAAACATATGATTCGTATGTTCGAACTAGACAAGTCAAACCTTGGCCTTCAATATTATCCCAAGTTATTAGCAGAAATGATATTTTAAGTTTTTATAACATACTTTATGTTGTTATAAATAAATTTCAGGACTGACCAATAAACATGACACACCTTTAGATTTCACTTATTTTGTCGTTGAAGGTAACAACCAAGGCGTATATCATAATATTGACCTTGACTCTCATTTCACATTTTTGTTTTTGATGAGATATTTAGTTACGAATTACACTCTGTGTGTCTATTTTACTTAATATTCCCTACGGAACCCTCGTTTTTTAACTTCAACCGAAACCGATGTGGAATGGCTTCTAACTGGTATAAGCAATTAATTGATCCACGTAGGTCGAATATTTTAAAATGCGTATAATTGTAACATAAACTTCGTACCGCACGATTTTTATATTGTATCTAATTTGTGTATGAATTCATTTTATTTGCTTAGACACATCGACCTCAAATACACGGCGATAATAAAACGAAATACATCGTATTTTATTTATGATAATATATAGTAATCAATTTGGAAATACATTCGAGCCGTGACCTACATAGCGGATTTGGAATAACATCATCTATATATTTTTCTATATTGGAACACGGTAATGGGGCCGTTCATTAAACAGGTTCGGTTTTTGGCAGGATCTTAGTGGTCACGTTGTGGCTTTAATGTTGAAGTGAAAATTTCTTAAGGCGCGTTGAGTGGTATTTTTTTGGTAGGAGATAAATTTATAATTAAGTGTTAAGGCCGGCCTGACAATGAACCTAACTAAAACCAAGATTATGACAAATTCTAAACAAGCTACTAACGAACCAATAACAGTAAATAAGGAACACATAGAATATGTAAATGAATATATATATTTGGGTCAACTTATATCTACAGATAATGGTATGAATAAAGAATTAGAAAGAAGGATAACTAATACATGGAAACGGTTTTGGTCTCTCAGGGAAATAATGAAGGATAAAGAGATGCCAATGAAGGGAAAAAAGAAAGTATACGAAATATGCATAATGCCATGCTTACTATACGGATGCCAGACATGGGCGTTAACACAACTACAAGAAAATAAATTAAAAATCTGCCAAAATTCAACCGAAAGAAGTATTTTAGGTATAAAAAGAAGAGATAGAGTGAAATTACAAGAAATTAAAAAGAAAACAAAATTTAAAAAAGCACACACAGCTTACAGGGCACTCAAATGGCGTTGGGCGGGACACATGTTAAGGGATAGTAAAGAAAAATGGACCAAGTTAGTAACTGAATGGTATCCAAGAGATAGCAAAAGAAATAGAGGCAGACAAATCGAAAGGTGGAAAGACGACTTTAAGAAAATAGCTGGTCCGATATGGACCCGTTTGGCAAGAGACAGAAATACATGGAAATCTTTAGAAGGCCTTTGTCGAGGGACAAGCTGTTCTACACAGACACCCCGTTGCCGATTATTCAAATGCGAATTGATTAAATTAATTAAGTTTTAGTTTTAACAAGTAGGCAAAAAATTATAAGGAAAGTAACAGCAATAAATGCTATTCTTTTTTTTTATATTAAATTTATAATTTCGCGTCATGACATACTAGTAAGCGTTACGGACTTTATTGCGCTTGCGCGGCTTATGTCAGACTAGCGACGTGTGGTATAAGGGCCTATGTATATCTAATATTTTTATTTTGTAATGATATTGTCCGGGCTGCACATCAATCAATGTTTGATGAATTAACAAACTGTACAGAAAAGTATAAAATTGTTATTCGGAGTGCCAATAAATGTGAGAGAGAGACTGATGGTAATAATTTCAATTTACAAATTATGAAATTTAAATCATTCACACTATAATTTATTTAGAAATCATTGCTTTGAGTTTTCACTTCTGTTGGCAGTCTGATTACTCAACTCCTCAACTTTTTTTATTCATTATCATGTGTTCTTAGGTTCTATATTTTGTAATATTGGTGCCATTTTACGTAATATAGTTCGGTTATTGTGCACAAACATAAGTGAAGTGTGTGGAAAATAATACCACGGAACATGAATTCTGAAATGCCACAAAAAACTCCCAGGAAAGTACTAACAAGAGGGCACCATCTTGTTAGAACATTGAAGTTCTCGCAGTACACTTGTAATATTATTATCTACTCGACACTGGCAGTAATAGTCTGGAAGATTTACGGAGGCCCACTTCCTTTCATCCCTCCCCCCAAACACAGGCTGGCAACGCACTTGTGACTCTCCTGATGTTGCAGGTGTCTATGGACGATGGTGATCACTTAACATCAGATGACCCGAGTGTTCGTTTGCCGGCTCTGTTATAAAAAAAAACGTCTAAAGTATGTTGGAAAAAATTCTACTGAGAGTTCTTTTGTTGAGTGCGTTGTATAAATTTTTAAAATTACACGCTATATGGTGTCATTATATGCAAAAACAAGGCGAGGTCGCGGGCAGCTGCTGGTATTGTATAGTTATGTTCCGTGTCCGTTACACAGTTAATGAAGAAATCTATGTTACGAAAATTGTATACCAGAAACGTAAAAATGTTTTGACAACTTATCAAGTCTATCAGACTGACTATAAAGTCTTACAGATCACTCGTCAGATACCGAAAGTAGTAGATAGTTAAGTATATTAAAACTTGCCTTATATGTTAGAACAAAATTAAATACTATCGCTGTTCAAATCCAATAAATGTAGTAATATGTTCCAAATCAAAAAAATCAATAAATGTTTAAAGCCAATTACATGAAACGACCTTTCATTAGATGACCTGTAAACCCATAACAATATATTTCTAAGTTCAGAAACCTTTATTTTGAAGGTAAGAAAATAAAATGTCGTGAACTTTCCACTTATAACCAAATAGCAATGCCTTTACTGTTATATTAGTTGGTTAATGTATATTAGTTGAGTAATATAAACTACTAGCTACGGGGCCACGCGTTGTTGTGGTTCAGTTATTTACTTACTGAATTACAATTATGATAAAGTATTTGGTAAGGTAATATGGGATAATAAGTCTGCTAAAAACTTGATTTAGTCGGTAAAGCTGTGAAGGTACATCAGGCCAATAGCGTAATCAATACGAAAAAAAAGATCAACGTACTGTCTTATGCCTCACGTTACTTACGTTTTATATGGATTTTTTAAACGAAATTTCTCACCAACCCGTAGGCTTTTTCAAAAAATTTCTTTTAAACAAACATTGTCCTGACAATTACAACACACAAAAAATAACGAAACCGGTGCATGCCTTTCTGAAGTGACTCACTTACATACATTCGACAATTGATTATTATTTTAAATATAGATAAATGAAAATCATAAATACTTTATTCAATTTAAGCCCTAGAAACGTCAAAATTACCACCGGTTCGGAAAACAACCTAGTCATGGAGAAGAAATGGCAAGAAACTCGATCCAGTTTCTCTTTTTAATATATACATTTGACATACACTACACGTTGCAACCGTTATTAGATGCACAGAGAGAGGAGTCTACCAGTCCAGACGTCACCATCGTTCATATATTGATCCACCTTTAAATCAATACCAGCTTGGTATGGTGCTTAAACTTACAGTCTGGCAAATCTACAAAATGCTTCGGGACTTTGTTGTAGAACAACATTATTACCTAAAGAACTGTTACTGGTTTTACTGAGTCTGATACATGGAAGATAGATATATAGGTAACGCGTCAATTGGATACACAGTGACTAAGTCTCGGATGCGAGAGGTAAAAGAGAGTCATCGTGTCTCGCATATCACTATGTGAATATCGATTGTTTTAGTAATTCTGTTAAAGAGAGTCTTTTGTCTTAGTTAATTGTGATACTATTTGGGATAACAAATAATCCGATGTTTAATTAAACAAAACCGCTAATTAAAAAAAAAACACAAAGCGTCTTTAAAAATAAAACTCAGATAAAATAATGCGTATGAATATATTATGAAATTAATTACTTAAAACTAGTTCTACACTTACTATGTAAATTACTTCATAAATGTTTTTATAATGGTTATGTAAACTTCTTTACGATTCTGTATAAAAACATAACAATGTAATTTAATTATGAATTATCATACTAGAAGAGATAACAAAATTGAATTAAATTATTCTTTTTCGCTTTACGTACTTATTTCGAGGGCTCTCTGGACCGATTTACGTTTATAGTTAATACTCTACTACTCCTTATTTGAGATCTAGACTATAGAGTCAAGTCGCATTATAAAACATATTACTGAGAAACGGATAATCTAACACAAAAATATCTCTCCAGATTTATAAATCGTGAGTTTAGCGTGTTTAAACAAATTAACTAGCTACTACTTTTAGTAAATTTCAGAAAGTGAAATGTAATTAATATTGTAAATGGTTAGTTAGTGATGACGCAACCGTTAAAGTAATATTAAGAACCATCCTCATTACATTAGCCTATAAGGGAAACACCGTGGAGCCCATAGGCTTCTTTCCGAACGAAGATATAAGCATAATCATCCTGTAAGCACACGACGTAATGTAGACTTCAAGCTCCGAGAAATTCAGTTTTATATTTCCAACATACGGCGGTAATATAAGGATATTTCTCAGCTTCAGGTTTTCTCATAATGTTTTTTTAAATATTACTTTTGGTAGATTCTTCTAGTAGATTATTACTGCCATTGTCGAGTAAATAATGATATTAGAAGTTTCATGAGATCATTTCAATGAACTAGCAAAATGGTGGCAGTCTTTCCAGTCTTTCAAGTTTTTGTGGCACAATAACCATACTATATTACGTAAAAACCACCAATATTTCAAAGTATAGAGCTAAATAACATAAGATTATTAATAAGCTATTAAATCCACTACATGACATTCCAAGATCCTGACAAAAACTTCTTCTCATGATATTCTCCTTCACCTTCAACCGGTAGTGTTACCAATTTAAATTAGCAAATCTACGGGAATTCTTTTATTTATTTTATTGTAGCACGGCAAAATGACTGCACTGTGCCTGATGGTAAGCACAGTACAATCCAAAAGCAATGGCGACCACCAAGTGACACACTATCCATTGCCGGTCGCCACTGTCATATCGGCCTGCGAAAAGCTGGATATACCACAGGCTGATCCCGAAACGCCGCCCGGAAAAGCGAATCACTATGACGGGCTTTTTCGCCATATACATGGTGGTTGCGATCCAGTCAGGCTGTAAAACCCCGCTTTCGCCATTGCCTCGTTCGTTATTCAGTAGGGTGCACCACATGCAGGTGAGGTTGGCTTGAATGTTTCCAGTCTTAGATGTTATTCGACACCCCTTACACCCCAATTTGATACCTGTACCTGTGAACATTTACTTGATATTGTACTAGTAAAATATCTCGACCACCAGGACTTTCCATTATTAAAATTGTTGACATTTAATTATTTTTTTTAATTATAATACGTCGTTGATGTTGTTTGAATATGATGGAGAAATTGTGGACGGATTTGTGAAAGGTCTCACAATTCGTCCTCACATTAATTATTTTAAATCCTTGGCTTGCCAGACGATACAGTAATTCGACAATTTAATATGTGTAGGATCAGAAACTCCCACGATCCTAGTGTGAATATCTGTTGTGTTTTGTTTTTTGACCTGCCTTCCCGCTTTTAGTCTGACTATCCTGCACATCTTTACAAGGCTTTCGTTACGAGAGTTTACGGCACTCAGCCGAACGATTACTAACTAAATGGTGTTAAAGTGGCCAGATCTCTGATGAAAGCCATAGCACGAATCGATCTAAACGTACCATGTGAGCTAATCTAAACATACATGTATGCGTTGGTAAAATATATAATCGCACCTTCTTATGTGCTGCTCAAATGCGAACAAGTATTTTAAAACTGATAATTTTGATTAAAGCCAATTTACCAAAAATGTCCATTTTGTAGAATTTATGTATCTACTGTTCGCGCGTAAACGTATGTTGGGTGCAGGCTATTCTCCTTTATTTTCATCTTCACCACGTCCAACCAGTGTTTTTTGGCCTGCCGCAAGACCTTGGGTATATTAAATAAACTACTACCCTCCACTCTGAGGGATCGAATCTAGGCTTGAAACGCTATAGAGGGGTGTCGCGTTGGATGTGCAGGAGAGAAGTTAAGCGCTCGTCTACGATGGCGTTATCTGTGGTTTAGTGGGCGTAGGTGCGAGCACGCTCTGTTTGAAGAATTCGTCAGGTACGAATCGTTCGTTGAACCTATGAAAAGTCGCTAGCGTTAAATATGGGTAGTATTTATATATATTCCTTCTATGTTAGCCCCGTGACGTCACACAAAAATGTATTTTAAACACAACGGGGGTAGATTTATTATGTTTTTGACGGTGGATATACGTTAACATATGGTCTTATTTTTCGCATTCGTTCATACTAAAATGTATGTATATCCATTGTCATAATTGCATAAGAATCCATAAACATAAATAACATTGAAATATCTTTTGCTTGTTAATATAACTACATTATAAAAGAAAATGTTTTTGAAAATATGTCGAATACAAATACAATCAACCAGTTAAAAATCGCACTATGGAATGATTTCTTTTATTTTGTATCCAAAGTAATTAGCTATGAAACTGATTAACATTTGCGAATTTTAATTAATCTTCTTTTTATAAGTCGCCGCACCGTTTGAGTTTACCTTCAACTACGACGCATTAACATAATAATGTAAATTAAAAAAACCAGGAAATACTAGATTGGAAGTGCCTGTTTTATGTCCACAATCAGACTATGTAGTTAAGCTTACAAAAGGTTTGTTAACACGTAACCTATCGATATTAATTTGTGTAAATAAAAACTCATATATTTCGGAGTTACAATTACCATTAAAGAGTTTTGGCGGGATCTTTGTCATGTAGTGGATTTTATATTTTATTCATAATCTTGTGTTATTTGACTCTATATATATATATTTTTTTTAATGTCATAAGTGGCAAACGAACAGGTTAGTCACCTGCTGTTAAGTGATAACCACTGTCCATGGACACCAACAACACCAGAGGAGTCGCAAGTGCGTTGCCACCATTTAGGGGGAAGGAATTAGGGGAGGGAGATGGAGAGGAGGAGAGGGGAGGGAAGGTGGGCCTTTGGCGCTCTCACTGACCGAACGAAACGCAACGAAACGTAGCACCCGATACTACCCCGGACGAGCCGACCCATTCATGCTGAAACCAGTAATCGTTTCAGCGTGGATCTACCACCATAGATATTGGCTATACCATCTATATTTTGTAATATTGATGGTGTCTTACGTAACATAATTCGGTTATTGTGCACCAGTGAGTAAATGGAAAATAGTATCACGAAGCATGAATTCTGAGATGGCACAAACACTCCCTGGAAAATTGTAACAAGGGAGAAACCATCTTGTTAGATTATTGAATTTATCACAAGACACTTGTAATATTTATTACCTACTCAATAATGACAGTAATAATCTAAAAGATTGGTTGCCAAAAAATAAAAATACATTGTTAATATCATATTTACATAACATCTACATATTATAAAACAAAGTCTAATAAAATAAACTCATAACTACTGAATGGATTTTCATGCAGTTTTCACTTGTTGATAAGTTATTCATGAGGAAGGTTTAGGTATAGAATTTGTCAAGGTGTTTTATTTTTATTATCAGGGTGGAACAAATATCCGTATCATCCGTATGTCCGTAATTCCCGCTAGTTAATCCATAAAACACTTACTGAACTATTTGCCCATTTCAGCAACATTAAAACAAAAAATGAAAAGTATTAATAATAATGCTTAAACAAATTTTGGACAAAACAAGTACATACTATTTATTTATAGCAACGATTTACCTCACAGTGATAACTTCGTTGCCATAACTATAAAAAAGTACCTTTAATCGTTATTGTAAAAAAATATAAAATTATCTTCTTTTATCATATCCGCAGCTTTCTCGGCGATCATTATAGTTGGGGCGTTAGTGTGGGCGCCTGGTATGGTGGGCATTACGCTTGCATCGACAACTCTAAGATTGGTCACGCCCAAAACACGCAACCGTGAATCGACTACCGTTCCCATCGAGCAAGTTCCAACGAGATGATATAATGTCGAACTACAACATAATACAAAACAACGCCAAAACTGCTTACTATGTCGTGGTAAATCATCGCAACCACACGCAGTAGGTACTATCAATTCTGCACCGCCGTTCCTAAAGAGGGTTGAATTTTGTAATTTCATGAAATCTTGGATGTACTCCACTAGATTATCCAAATCAATATCACTTGCGAAATACGCTGTATTGATGATGGGTGGCTCCTTTGGATTAGTACTTCGTAACAATATGTTTCCTCTTGATTGTGGATATAGGAGAGATATACTTGTAAACAAAACCTCCCTATCTTTATTTTCATCTACAATATTTTGACATATATCGTTATTAAAACCATAGACAATGCTGCAAACACTGGCCATAACATCTGGGTTATTCAACGGTATGCTTATTTCTTCATAGTCTGGGTATCTCTGATTATTGTTAAGCGTTTTGAAACCTAATATTAATGGAAAAGGGAACGTATGAGGGTTTACTGGTTTAGACCTCATCGTCGTTCGATTCATTCTGTGACATATAAGCGTGTTCACATGATCTTGTAAATTCTGACCAACAGGCAAATCCGAGATCACATTAATTTTCATACTCTCCAAATTAATTTTTGGTCCGATCCCAGAGAGCATAAGTAACTGGGGACTGTTTATAGCACCGCCTGATACAATTACTTCTTTTCTTGCTTTGAAGGTCATTGTTGTGTTATTTTCAATGAGGGCTTCGACGCCTATAGCACATTTATCATCGTTGAATAGAATTTTTGTGACCAACGTATTTCGAAGAACATGAAGATTTGGTCGATCTTTAATCGGAGCTATGAAAGACTGTGCAGTACTCTGGCGCATACCATCAGCAATAGTAAACATAGCTTCAGTAACACCTAAAGGATTTATTGCGTTTATATCATTAACAACGTTATCACCGATTTCAGCGTGTGCATATAAATATTTACCTGCTTCTTTATTATAGGACGTAGATATTCCTAAATATCCGTTCCTTCCATGATAAAATCTCTCAAATACATTCAAAAATACTGGTTCTCTTAAATTTTCACTTTTTATGAAATACGGTAATACGTTCTCCCATTTCCAAGTAGGGTCGTTAGTTAAATTAGCCCATTTATTATAGTCATGAAAATTTCCTCGAGTATAAACCATGTAGTTTAGGGAACTGGATCCGCCTAGCATTTTCCCACGCGTTAATTCAGCAGATTTATATTTGTGTTGTTGATGCGTATATCCATCTTTTTCTGAATAATATTTCCAGTCAACTTCTGAGGCTTTCATAAACAACATGAGTCCTGGAAACTAAACGAAACATACAATTATATTTAAAAAATACAATCAAAATATATTGACATGATGATTCAACTTTAATTAAAGTATGCTTTTGTTTTCTCGGTCCGTTTTTAGTTATCTTGTCCTGTTATATATTTTCAATTCGACACTAATTTTTGATTTTCTTGGTAAGATTTCCTAGTGAACTATATCAAACTATATATAACTATCGACGAAATCATCACAACCCATCTGCTGTATGCTAATCTTATAAGACTAGAGGCATACGTAAGGTAAATAACATTCATGTAAAAATTCTACAAATTTGACCTCTGAAGTCACGGCATCGCCTCATAGTTAGCGTTTTCTCTCGCTCCTATAATATTGGGTTCTTAATTGCAACAGTCAACATTGACTACCTTTATTTCTTTTTATTTTGGAAATCCAGCAATGTAATCTATATTGTAACAAATTTAGTTTCTAGACTCATAAGATCGTTGGCTATAAAATGATTTTGAGTTGGGTGTGTACAAACAAAACGTACTATAGATTCTACTGGTGGGTTTCCACCAGCTTCAATGAGAAGTACAGATGTATCTTCCATTTCTGTCAGTCTGTTAGCGATCACACATCCTGCTGAACCTCCTCCGGCGATAATGAAGTCATATTTAGCACCATCTAGGAAAACATTATAATTATTTATTATTTGACTGAAATACTTAGAGTATGAGAAATTGAAGAATGATTATGTAATACGTATACGATTGCTTATGGAAGAACAAGCAATGCTATCAGACTACGTATTTCAAAAATTAGACATGTTTATGGGCTCATTTATTACGTTTTATTCATTAGAGAAATTTGGGTATTGTTTGATTAGTAAGTAATATTTTCTTATTTAGTTAATTCTACAGTTTATTTTGTTACTTTTAAACGTTTTTCGTAGGTGATAGAGCCACGCTGAAGTTGTTACTGGTTTCAGTATGTATGGGTCGGCTCGCCCATGGTAGTACCACCCTCTCAAAGAAAACCAACGTGAAGTAATATTGATTGTATTGTTGCGTTTCGTTCGGTCAGTGCGAGCGCTGGAGGCCCACCTCCCCTTTCCTATCTTCTCCCCTGCCCTCCCCACTCTCCCTACCCCTTCCCCTCCTTCCCCCTAAACACAGGCTGACAACGCACTTGAGACTCCCGTGATGTTGTTAGTGTCTATGGACGGCGGTGATCACTTAACATCAGATGACCCGCCTGCTCGTTTGCCTCCTATGATATAAAAAAAATTCTTTAACTGTATTAAGCACGAATGACAAAAACATGTGAACCCAACATTAAATATTATAGTGGTTATAATATATACTTTGCACTTCCAACTTTCCACACTTTGGAATTGATTGATTTGATTGCTTCTTCAATCGAATATGAACCCAAATTTTATTCAAATAATCCATTGCCGTTTTTAATGTATTTATCACCAGCTTATGTCTACGATTCTTATTTAATGAAGAAGGTTATTCTATATTAGTTCAGTATCTGTATATTACCTGGATTAATTCAGTGCTGTTTTTATTTAAAAAAAATATTGTAACTTTGTCACCGTTACTTAATCCCTACCACCTCTTATCGATTTAAGTTATTTGATTATTATTAGCCTTTGTAGAACAATGTAGATAGTTCCCTAAAATGTACATCTAAGGTTAAAAGTGTCGTGAAAAACATGCAAACTTTATTTATATTTATTGTATTATACGTAACCCCGTTTCAGTGTTATATATTCATAGGCATTTAAATTTACTACGGTCTAGAGAACTTCGTACAAAATATTTATAGAACCAAGTTCGCTAAGCTTAAACAAAGGATTCTATCCACATGACAATATTATGTTAAATACCAACACCAATGTTTCGAAATACCTTGAACTTGTGGTTGTTCTGGCCACATGTATCCCGTCAATTGCAATGCACTCAAAACTTGTAAAGCAGTTTGAAATGTATTAAAATTCTTTAATATGTCCGTTACATTCATGATTATTTCTTAATTTTAATTAACGTCTGCTAATGTTGGAAAACGTTTGTACATTGAATAACGTTACTTAATATAACCTACAATACAATTAAGATGTATACTGATATGAAAAGCTAAAATTTGGTTTGTTTGTTTGAACTCGCTTCTCTCTGAGAGTACCAGTCAGATTGGAAAAGTATTTTATGGTATTTATTTTATGGTCATTTTATGTAGGTAATTTATTTGATTGAAGAAGGCGTTTTTTTTTTCGAACTGACTACGCTATTGACCTAGCAAGGTCTTAACAGCTTCACCGGACTACTAAGGCGAGCGCTTAAGGCACTCAGCCGATTTTATTTTGACAACTAGCTCAAGGGTGCACGGCACACCTCGGCTTTGGCTGTTGCCTGATACATGCAAGTCTCGACCTATGTGAGCTAACCTATAAGCTATTCATACATATATGAGTTGTTGAAACATATATGTGTACCAAGCATACATAACTCAACAACTCTTATATATATTTCGTATCGGATAATCCCGACGTGAAGTAACAGTGCTTGTATCGTTGCGTTTCATTCGGTCAGTGAGAGCGTCGGATATCCATCTCCCCTCCCAATCCCCCTCCCTCTCCCCCAAACACAGGCTGGCAACGCGCTTGCGACTCCACTGGTGTTGCAATTGTATATGGACGGTGGTGATCACTTAACATCAGGTAACCCATTTGATCGTTAGTCTCCTATGACAGATATAATTTTAAAAATCACGTAAACATAGTCACGGGTTTTGCTACAGTAGAATAATTCGTTACTTGCACGAATTATTCTTCTGTTTCAACTAAGTTCGATCTTATCAAGATACTTCTTAAAAATGATTATTCATTACTTTTTTGTGGTATACTCAATTTTACTTAGTTCGTTAGTATTGTTTAGTTATAAGCAATATTCATTATTTAAAATATTTTTTCTATTTTAATCGTTATATATTTCAGTTTATTTATTTATTTACTAGCGGTCCCGGCAGACGTTGTCTCGCCCTGATTATTAAAAAATCCTTGACAAATTATATATTAAAACGTTCCTCATGAATCACTCTATCCACCGGTGAAAACCGCATGAAGATCGGTTCTGTAGTTTTTGAGTTTATCGCGAACAGACAGACAGACAGACGCGGTAGTGGACTTTGTTTTATACTATGTAATGATTTGCATAAAGTTGATAGAAAAACTGAAGTTGTTGGCGACGCACACGATAAGTAGTTTATAAATAGTTTTATACATAGATTTATTGATATTTTATAGAGAACATATATATAGATTTATTGACATATACTATAGATTTTTAGATAATTCACTCGATCATAATAGAATAGAGATATAGAATTGTAGGTATGTTGTGTGTGTATTGAGTTATTGAATATGGAATTATAGATGTGACATTTATAGGATTGAATTATGGATATGTAGAAGCATGTATAGAATTATTGAATATAGATTGATATATGTTTCGATTTATATATAGAATGATGTACTTGTATGTATTGATTTATAGAATATGTGAATTATAGGTAGAATCATGTAGATTAATAGAGAAATAGGGACTTATGCATGCATAGAATTACTGAATTATGGATTATATAGAATTATGTGTTAGTATAGGGTGACTTATAGATTACATTCGCATTAAGTAGGGAATTACATGATAGAATAGATTAAAATTATACCGTATGGAACATATAACGTGTGTGTATGGAAACATTCGTAGAGAGAACATAATAGCATTACACACATTATATACTATTGAATATTACGTTACGAGAATTATACGATCATATAGAACGGCAAATATGGAAGATTGTATAATTTAATATAGACAAACGTAATGGTTATAGAGGTACAAATTTTACAACGGTTACCCGTAACGGATGTCTTTTATCTCAGGATTTTAGTAATTACAACGGTTTTTAAGAGATTTAATAATTATATGGACAAGGACAAATTTTATGCCGGCTGCCCTTTGTAATACTATTTCCTAGAGACTAGGTGGTGGATTTTGCCTTTGAATAAAGCAATATACTTGAATAGAGTCCGTTGATAATATTTGTTAAGACGTTACGGTATCCGAACGAGCCCAATAAAGCAATATATTTTATTTTAGGGTAATTGTACAAACAATTGTCGAAAGATGTAACTCCAACGGGATTTTATGGCTTTTACAGTAAAGAACCTACAGGTTCTCACGCAACGGCGTTGTAAACAGAAATTTCTAATTTTATTATGTATCGTTGTGAAATAAAATATGAATGAAATTAATATTATAACAAGGAATATATATGTATTACTGGCGAACATAACGTAACGATATGTAATATATAGAGTAAATGTGAATGTGAATATAATATATAGAGATTAATTATGTCACCCTATACAGATCGATGTAAATAACACACTGAAAATAGATTTACATATGAATATAAGTTAAGGTTTATGTAATAAGATTATTATAGAGTTATATAGAATTATAGAATAGAATATAGAGTTTAGTGCAAACCGGCACTTAATATAGAGATAGCTTTATTCATATGTAAGATAGATATAAGATGTAAATTTTATAGTATAGATTGCATGCAAATAGATGATAAGAAATTGATATTATAGATATTTGATATATAAAAATATGATAAATAAATAGGAACGCGATATCCGAGCCAACGTATAGAGTCACGACGGCGGGGTACCGTTAGTCGCCGGCCCGATTTGCTTATAAGCACGTCCGCGCGGTACATAGATCGTAGTCTGATTCAAGAAGGCATCATAGAAACATAGAGTAGTCTGATCGCGCATCTTATTGAGTAACATAGAGTATTCTGATCGCGCATCTTATTGAGTAACATAGAGTATTCTGATCGCGCATCTTATTGAGTAACATAGAGTATTCTGATCGCGCATCTTATTGAGTAACATAGAGTATTCTGATCGCGCATCTTATTGAGTAACATAGAGTATTCTGATCGCGCATCTTATTGAGTAACATAGAGTATTCTGATCGCGCATCTTATTGAGTAACATAGAGTAGCCTGATTGCATATAGCGTCAAAGTAACATAGAGTAGTCTGATCGCGCAACTTATTGAGTAATATAGATTTATTGACATATACTATAGATTTTTAGATAATTCACTCGATCATAATAGAATAGAGATATAGAATTGTAGGTATGTTGTGTGTGTATTGAGTTATTGAATATGGAATTATAGATGTGACATTTATAGGATTGAATTATGGATATGTAGAAGCATGTATAGAATTATTGAATATAGATTGATATATGTTTCGATTTATATATAGAATGATGTACTTGTATGTATTGATTTATAGAATATAGGCAAATAAGCCTTTCCAAATTATTCTTGAAGAGTAGTGAACTTAGATGTTGACCTTAGAATTATTACTGTTCATATAACTGCAGTCTTTCTAACAGTTATAGGCTGTAATGACCTCTTCACATTGAATAAGTTGAATCCTCATTTGCTGTTAGATAATATCCAGAAATGGCTGATAGCTTATTAAATATTTGCATAAAATTTAGTAGAGCGAAGGTGACAAAGCCATAATCAAATCAAATCAAAAATACTTTATTCAGTTTAGGCCCTTATGATAAAGCGCTTATCTATTATATTATTAAGCGCTTAAATAAATAAGGCGCTTATGAACGTCAAAACTACCTCCGGTTCGGAATACAACCCAGACATCGCGAAGAACCGGCAAGAAACTTGATCGGGTACATCTTTTTAACATCTATATATTTCGAATACATTATACGTTACAGTACCCTTTTTAGTGGATGCACAGAGAGGAGTCAATTCCAGACATCACCATCGTTCACATATTGATCCACTCTATAATAAATAGCCTTTCGGCACTAAAACCTGCTTACGTTGGCGCTTAAATTTACAGTCCGGCAAATCGGTAGTATGTTTTGGGACTTTATTGTAAAACCTAACACTATTACCTAAGAAACTATTACTGGTTTTGCTAAGTGTGCAACATGGGAGGACCAGTTTGTTACAGTTTCGAGTATTTAGATCATGCCGGTCCTTTACAAAATGCAGGTTTTCAAAGTTTTTACGCATATACATTAAATTATCAAAAATATATTGGGAGGGCAGGGTTAGGATACCGAATTCCTGGAACTTCGTTTTTAATGTTTCGCGAGGTCCCATATCATATATTGCTCGAACTCAGCGGGGTGGTAGGGTTTTACAGCCTGACTGGGTCGCAACCACCATGTATACAGCGAAAAAGCCCGTTATAATGATTCGCTTCTGCGGGTCGCGTTTCAGGATCAGCCTGTGCATATCCAGCATTTTGCAGGCCGGCATGACAGCGGCGACCAGCGATGGATAGTGTGTCACTCGGTGGTC
>MU158824.1:282798-314597 GCA_015888305.1 Antheraea pernyi
ATATGTAATATTGAATATCGAGTGAATGGAATACATATAGAGATTTTATGTCACCCTATACAGATCGATGTAAATAACACACTGAAAATAGATTTACATATGAATATAAGTTAAGGTTTATGTAATAAGATTATTATAGAGTTATATAGAATTATAGAATAGAATATAGAGTTTAGTGCAAACCGGCGCTTAATATAGAGATAGCTTTATTCATATGTAAGATAGATATAAGAAGTATAGATTGCATGCAAATAGATGATAAGAAATTGATATTATAGATATTTGATATATAAAAATATGATAAATAAATAGGAACGCGATATCCGAGCCAACGTATAGAGTCACGACGGCGGGGTACCGTTAGTCGCCGGCCCGATTTGCTTATAAGCACGTCCGCACGGTACATAGATCGTAGTTTGATAGCACATCTCATTGAGATAACAACGTAGTTTGATTGCACAAGGCATCGTAGTAACATAGAGTAGTTCGATTGCACATAGATTCACAGTAACATCGTAGTTCCATTGCACAAGGCATCATAGAAACATAGAGTAGTTTGAGTGCATATAGAGTGACAGTAATATAGAGTAGTCTGATCGCGCATCTTATTGATTATCATAGAGTAGTTTTGATCGCATAGTTCATCGCGACAATATTGAATAGTTAATCGAGAAGTCTTCATCGTCAGTAGTAAGTGCTCTGTTGGCTCGGGGACGCGGTCATTATACGAGAACCACGGTGTTTTCTTGCGACCACCCCGACCTCCGCTTCAAAACCACCACCTTCATCGGCTGACTCGTGCATCATTGCACATCACCGAGGCACCTTCAAGACATCACCGGCATCCGACTGTCGCCACCGAGGCGGGCTACCGGCGCTCTCGCTACCACCTTCGAGAGTTCTACGCCCGCCCACCGCCGGGGAACGTCGCCTCGCCTCACGTCTCGCCTCATTTCCACCTTACCCCGCCTAACTGCGGGCCGGGGACGTACGAGGGCGAGAGGTGTCGGCATATTGACAGGCGGCGGCCCCAATAGAAGTATTCTAACAAAGTTTTAAAGTGATCGATGATAAGTTTACATTTATAACGTTGGCCTATAAGTACTACAGTATGTACTTGAAAAATAAAAAATCTGGTGTCTTATAATACATATGTGATGAATAAAATTCTATACATAATATTTGCTCTTCTGTCTTGTGTTTTCTTTCGAACTGACTTTTGCCCGCGGTTTTGCTCACGTGAATCTGGATTTATATATATCTGAGGGAGCAGTACTTTTCCCAAATAAAAAATACAGTATGTTCTTTTTGGGTACACCTGAAAATGTTAATGTAGAATTTCATAATGGTCAATCGAGTTAAGGCTTCAAAGCGTAACAAAGAAGCGAAAGAATGAACAAACTTATTTTCGCGTATATAATATTAGTTAAGAGTTTAAATATGACGATGAGTTTTCACAATTACACATTGAAATGCTTTATTAAAAAAAAGAACTCCTATTTTTATACTTACGCTTTTACCACAAGATAAAATAATCATTTGTATAATCATTTAAATTATAAATAAATTAGAATAATTGGAAAATATAATGATAATATAAATAGTCTCTGAATAAGCATACCAAAATAAACAAAAATTCAATCAACATAAAAATTACGGAACTGTGGCTTTTATTTGGTGTCCAATGTAATTAACTGAGGAACTCATTAACACTCATAAAACGATTGCGAATGTTAATTAATCCTATTTTTAGTGGTCGCCATTGGGATTTACTTTCAACCACAGTGTGTTCATATTATAAAATTAATTAAAAAACCAGGAAATACCATGTTGGAATTACTTGTAACGATTCCATGTATCGGATTATAGGTACAGTTAACGTTATATAAGGTTGTATACTGTTGATGTTAGATTCTATACATAAAAAGGTAGTCCGGTGAAGCTGCTAAGACCTTGCTTGGTCAATAGCGTAGTAAGTTCGAAAAGACCAGTGACCGCCGAAATCCTCATCCAAAAAAGCCAAATTAAATAAGAAAAAACAACTTATTAAAAAGTTTTTTATTTCTTATTTAAGCTTTGCTGGAGACATTTGTATGGAAATAAATATGATTAAAGTACACTCTAGAGCCCGCTTTTGCTAAATGTGTCTTTTTACGTGAGCGTCTAATCTTTGTTGCTTTCTAAAAGTGTACCTCTTTGCTATGGACTTACGTTTCAAAAATGTTTACTCATCTCTTACAAGACAAGTTAATAAATAACATACCGTGACTGCACCAAATAGTTTGTGGAAGATTCGCAACTAAAAACTGGAAAAGCCGTGTTTGGCCGACCACTGCCATAGACCATTTAGTAAGACTTAGTACAAAAAAATTAAGAAAAAATTAAATCCATTTCATAAAAATCGAATCTAAAAAATGCATCCTAATATCTTCACAGTCTAATAT
Source organism: Antheraea pernyi (assembly GCA_015888305.1). Classification (NCBI taxonomy): domain Eukaryota; kingdom Metazoa; phylum Arthropoda; class Insecta; order Lepidoptera; family Saturniidae; genus Antheraea; species Antheraea pernyi. The sequence continues at coordinate 285,243 of MU158824.1, forward strand.
CTACCTTTTTTTTCGCGGGGGAATCCTCTTGGAGATTTGCACTTAGCCGAGCAGCACAGGTGAGAATGCCAGATTTCTACTGACTAAACCCCCTCGGTGTTCTTCTTGTCACCATTTAGCCAGGCGGGCAGGAACGGCCTCTGCAGTACTTCTACCCGACCCGTCAATATCTACCTACCTTGTGTCGGATTGTCATAAAATTGCCAAAATTTCAATCACTATTCATTTTTTATTCGATTTTCAGGAACATCCTTATATATCTACGAAATTCAAGATTCAATGCCAATGAAAATACAATGGTATTTAAAAGTATGATCTTAAAAAAAAAAAAAAACAATTAACAAACATTAAAAAAATACACAATCGAAAGGAGGATGTCCTTTTTGAAGTCTTAATAATATAATAATAAAATTTACATTTTGAATGAAAGAAGTAGGAGTATATGTGTGTGATAATAAAATTGTTTATTTATATTTTGGCTACAGTTTACCTCGCAGTGAATACTTCGTTACCACAAGTACCGCAAAGTGCTTTAATTCTTCTCGTGAAAAAATATAGAATTATCTTCTTTTATCATATCATATCATAGTTGGGGCGTTAGTGTGGGCGCCTGGTATGGTGGGCATTACGCTAGCGTCGACAACTCTAAGATTACTCACGCCCAAAACACGCAACCGTGAGTCGACCACCGTTCCCATCGAGCAAGTTCCAACGAGATGATACAAAGTCGTACTACAACATAATACAAAACAACGCCAAAACTGCTTACTGTGTCGCGGTAAATCATCGCAACCACACGCGGTAGGCACTATCAACTCTGCACCAGCATTTCTAAAAAGGGTCGAATTTTGCAATTTTATGAAATCTTGAACGTATTCCACTAGATTCTCCAAGTCAATATCACTTGCGAAATACGCAGTGTTAATGATAGGTGGTTCCTTTGGATTAGTACTTCGTAACAATATGTTACCTCTTGATTGTGGATAAAGAAGGGATATTCTTGTAAACAGAACCTCTCGACCTTTACTTTCCTCTATAATATATTGACATATATCGTTATTAAAACCATAGACGATGCTACAGAAATTTATGATAGATTCTGGGTTATTCAAGGGCAAACTTATTTCTTCATAGTCAGGGTACCTCTGAGTCTTGTCAAGTGTTTTGAAACCTAATATTAACGGAAAAGGGAATCTATGTGGGTTCACTCGTTTAGACTTCATTGTCGTTCTATTCATTATATGACCTATGAGAGTATTCAGATGATCTTGTAAATTCTCACCTACGGGCAAATCCTAGATCACGTTTATTTTCATATTCTCCAAATGAATTTTGGGTCCGATCCCAGAGAGCATAAGTAACTGAGGACTGTTTACAGCACCGCCTGAAACAATGACTTCTTTTCTTGCCATGAAAGTCATAGTTATATTATTTTTAACAAGGGTTTCAACACCGACAGCACGTTTATCATCATTGAATAGAATTTTTGTGACTAATGTATTCCGAAGAACATGAAGATTTGAACGATCTTTAATCGGAGCTATGAAAGACTGTGCAGTACTCTGACGCATACCATTAGCTATTGTAAACATAGCTTCGGTAAAACCTAGAGGATTTCTTCCATTTATATCATTAACAATTACATCGACAATTTCAGCGTGTGAATGTAAATATTTATTTGCTTCTTCATTATAAGATGCGGACACTCCTAAATATCCATACTTTCCATGATAAGATCTGTCAGATGTGTTCAGAGTTGGTGGTTCTTTTAAATCTTCACTTTTTATGAAATAGGGTAATATGTTCTCCCATTTCCAAGTAGGATCATTAGTTAAATTAGCCCATCTATTATAATCATGAAAAGTTCCTCGAGTGTAAACCATGAAGTTTATGGAACTGGATCCGCCTAACATTTTTCCACGTGTTAGTTCAGCAGATTTATGTTTGTGTTGCTGATGGGTGTATCCGTCTTTTTCTGAATAATATTTCCAATCAACGTCTGACGTTTTCATAAACAACAAAAGCCCTGGAAACTAAAGAAAAATTAAAATTTATATTAAGTCTTGAAAATTAAACGGTACAATGTGGTATGTATTACAATATTTATGAAATGTACTTTTAGTTTTAGAATAGGTTGCTGGATCCACTACATTTTACCCTTTTTATATTTAATATTTTCAAATGTAGGCACGATTTCAGTTTGCTCTTTAAACAACTTAAGCTATCCAAGAAATCACCAAAACCAATCTGCTGTATACGGCTGGTCTTATAAGAATAGATAAATACGTAGAGTATAGATACATCCAAAATTGCTATAAACTTGTACAGCGGAATCTCCTCATGGGTAGTGTATTCCTTACCTCCTACAAAATTTGATTCTTCAAATGAGCTGCTAAAAAGGATTTTTTTGAAGCATGGCGTCGACTGCAGATTTAGCTTGTTACTCAAATGTGTAGATTGTACTCTATACCTTTTATCAAGTGCTCCACAGTGATCTTCCTGTGACTAACCCTTTTACTATGCAAGTAAAACACGATCCCTTTTCGCAACAGTTTCATTTTTGTTTTATAAATTATATTAATTTTAGATATAAAGCAACGTAAATAGTAACAAATTTGATTTTAAGAACCATTCGATCACTGCGTACCCTTAAATTACATTTATTGTAGTGCGTACGAACTCACTATAGATTCTACGGGTGGGTTTCCTCCAGCTTCAATAAGTAGTACAGAAATGTTTTCCATTTCGGTCAGTCTGTTAGCAAGCACACACCCCGCTGATCCCCCTCCAACGATAATGAAGTCATATTTAGCATCATCTAGGAAAACGGTAAAGTGTAATATTATTCGTTTAAAATACGAAATAAGTATGAGAAATTGAAGAAATGTTACACGAGTACAACTGCTCATTGAAGAACAATCAATTTTGTCATATAATGTATGTAAAAACTTTCGACATTTCTATGAAAGTTAAACAGAATTTGGTTACGATGCCGTGGCTTATTTATTAGAGGAATGTAGGTACTATTTGATGAAATATTTTGCACATTTGTATAAATTATGCATACTACCATTTAGTTCTTTCGTTGCTTTCTATAGTTGCTTATATTTGCAAAATTTATTAGATAGTCCTTTGATGTACCTATTATTTATATCTCACCAGCTGCTTCTGCGTGTGATTTTTTTAATCCACAGGAAATCGTATTTTATCTAGTTTTCTTGTGACCTGTCCACTCTTTTTTTGCATGATAATACTTCTTTATGCGCGTTGAGAAGTGAACGAAATTAAACCGTCAGTCGACATTAAGTGCGCTCGAGTCAATGACTACCCCCCGATAATTTTTTTTTTTTGTAATAGTCAGTATAGTATTTCAAGTGTATGTTTATTAAAACTGTTATTTATTTTCATATAATTGAAGATAAATTTATGTAAACTTTAACGTGCATGTATTTATTTACACATTTCACTTCTATGGTCTTGGCAAATACACCCATTTTTTTATTGTAATTTTGTCCTTGTTACTTAAACCCTATAAACATTTACTGATTTTAATTTAATTTTGTTACATCTATTTGCTATTTCTTTGCTCTTATAGAACAGCTTAGATAAGTCTCTAGTCTTTTATGTATACTTCTATACTAATTTTATAAAGCTGAGGAGTTTGTTTGCGTGAACGCGCTAATCTCGGGAACTACTGGTCCGATTTGAAAAATTATTTCAGTGTTAGATAGCTCATTTATCTGGAAAGGCTATAGACTATATATTACACAAGACTAATAGGAGTGAAATACCAATGAATAATGTTTCAAAATCGGGGTTAACGTATTATTTCAAAATATTTTCACCATCCTCGTAAACGAAGTCGCGAGTTAATGTTAGTGTTCGCCCAAAGCAACTCTTCCACGCGGATAAAGTCACGGGGAGAAGGTAGTCTAACAATAAAATTTTGGTGAAAATAGTTCAGACTGGACAATCAATAGACACTTGCGGGGTGGTAGGGTTTTACAGCCTGACTGTGTCGCAACTACCATGTATATGGCGAAAAAGCCCGCCACAGTGATTCGCTTTTGCGGGTCGCGTTTCGGGATCAGCCTATGCATATCCAGCTTTTCGCAGGCCGGCATGATAGCGGCGACCGGCGATGGATAGTGTGTCACTCGGTGGTCACCGTTGTTTTTGTATTGTACTGTGCTTACCATCAGGCAAAGTGCAGTCATTTTGCCGTGTTACTATAAAAAAAACTTCAATTATATTCACATGTATTACACATTACTCCATTTTAGCACGTCTGTATTCGTGTTCATAGTAATTTACTACGAGTTTGAGAACTTTTTACAAAATGTTTATAGAACCACATTCGCCAAGCACAAACAGCGAATTCTATCCATTTGAGAAAATTATGATACAAATACCAAAAAGAATGTTTTGAAATACCTTGAACTTGTGGTTGTTCTGGCCACATATACCCCGTCAATTGCAACGCACTCAAAACATGTAACGCAGTTTTATATGAATTAAATTTACTTAAAGTTTCCAGTAAATTCATGACTATTTCTAAACTTTAGTAGACGTGTGTTAATGTTCCTTTTATAACAAATATTAATGTACATATTTGCATATTAGTATTGTTTTCACATCAATCTATAAGACAGTTATAATGTGTAGAGGTCAAGCGATAGTTAGTGTGTTTGAACGCGCTTATCTCTGAAAGTACTAGTTAGATTAGTAAAATTCTTTTAGTATCTCATGGACGGTTAATAAAGGAGAATTATATGTTTCATTACCCTACGATCCTTGCGAGACGGGTCACTTATAAAGTATAATTTATTGAAGTTATACTTCTTTTGGCGCGTTAGGGAAAAATTATGAGAGTACATTTTTACGATGCGCGCACACTGTCACGAAAAACCGACACCCTGAAGTTATTACGATGCGCGCACACACCGTCACGAAAAACCGACACCCTGAAGTTATTACGATGCGCGCACACACCGTTACGAGCAACCGACACCCTGAAGTTAGCAATAGTCAACATTTTGTTTCTTTGTATTTGTTGTTTGTATTTCTTTGTATTATAACTTTCAATGTATTAAATGCCTTTTTCTATTGTTGGTGTCGTTTTTCCTACAAAAGTAGAATAAGGCGAAAGATAACATTTTTGAAAAGATTTTTATCCTGTTACGCCAAAGAAGTATAACTTCTAACGCGTGTACACAAGTACACACACACTTTTTTTATTTGCAATAATTAATCCTCTGTTTCATGGTTCAACAACGTCAAATAGTAAATAAATTAAAAAAAAAAATCATTATTTGGCGAGATCTTGGAAATTCATGTAATCGATTTTATGTTTTATTCATAATCTTCGTTTATTTGCCTCTATTTTGTAACATTAGTGGTGTTTTACTTAATATAGTTTGGTGTTAATATTATATTATATTAATATAGTTAGTGCATAAGTGTAATGGATGGAAAATAATACTACGGTGTATGGATTCTGACTTGCCACAAAAACTCACTGGAGAGTCCTAACAAGACGGCCACCATCTTGTTAGTTCAGTGAAACGATCGCAAGAAATTTGTAACATAAATTACCTACTCGACAATGACAGTAGTAATCTACTAGAAGATTGATTGATAAAAAAATGATTGTTCATATATTTTTTAATATACTAAATTTTAATTTGTGTCACTATTAACCGGTATAATTTTCATTATAACTTTTGTCTAGACACGCGGTAGCCAAGCCAAGTTCAAGCTAACTGAATGGCGAGGGCGCCCTACCGTGTGTAATATTATTGGATCCACTTTTCACTCCCTCATATCTCAAATTCGGCTCATGCATTGAGACTTACGAGATATATATGTGCTCCAAATTTTATAAACACACATCAAACAATTATTTAAATATTAACGTCCAAAAATTGTCGTTTTTATCACTCACTGACCTATAAACCTTAATTCTAAACCAGTTCCAGATGATTTAGAAACATAAAATTTGGCAGCTAGACAGCTAGTTGAGTGAATAAAAAGGAAAAATCAGAAACTAGTAATTTTTTAATCAGTATTATAACTTTTCAATTAATTGATTCTATTAAGGATATTTACTTATATCGCCTGTAATGTAAGAATAGCAATCAAAATTGATGACAGTCGGTCTTTATGTGGATTTTAAAGTATTCATGAATATATAACGAGCGTATTACCATCTTTAATTTTTAATCCCAACATATCGGTTTTAGTACTTATAACTACTTATAACTAAAAGTATATTTCAAGGTAAGAGTATAGTTCAACTTATATAAATATTATACGTCGACTTTCGTATTTATTTCGTTATTAACTGGGATTCAGTATTGGAGATTTACAAAAACCATTTGGTATTAATTTTATTATGAATAAGCAACTACTAACAATTTCTATACAAAAAGTAATGGTGTTGTGAAGTAATGAACTCTGTGAGAGTTCGAACTAGCCAAGTCAGACCTAGGGCTACAATTTTATCCCAAGTTATATCTAGAAATAATATTTTAGGTTTTTTTTTATTGTAGCACGGCAAAATGATTGCGTTGTGCCTGATGGTAAGAACAGTAAAATCCAAAAATAATGGCAACCACCGAGCGACACACCATCCATCGCCGGTCGCCGCCGTCATGCCGGCCTGCGAAAAGCTGGATATGCACAGGCTGATCCCGAAACGCGACCCGCAGAAGCGAATCACTATGACGGCCTTTTTCGCCATATACATGGTGGTTGCGACCCAGTCAGGCTGTAAAACCCTACTACCTCGCATGTTGTTATAACACATTCTATGTTGGTATAAATCAATTTCAGGACTGACCATTCAACTTGGCACCCATTTAGATCTCACTTCTCATGTCGTTGAAGTTAACAACCAAGACATATATCATTTTGATGGGGTATAATGAACAAGACGGAGGGCTGCCGATGAAACAATTTTTTTTCTTTTTACATTTTAGACATGGCGTCCTTACCTTAATAAATAATATATTACATTAATCACGTATAGTGTCGATGCAGTCAGGAATGGCAATAAATACTCCGTAGATACTGTCACTATTTATTTGGCCAGAGCTTCGCCTTACAATACTTGTTATATAAGAAGTGCGTAGATATCACAGACATCTTGCCTTTTAAAGGCCCAGTTATATAAGTCAAAGCGATTACTATTTACACATAATTCCGCAAAATAGTTTAAGCAACACATAAATAATAAAGTATGAACAAATTAATGTTATTTAAGCTATAGAACAATTTTATATAATTATCCTCATTTATGTATCTCAAATGTCTTGACTAATCTGTGTCGACATGTAGATCAGCGACATCTAGCCTTTCATGGGCGAACTATGAAGTCAAAGAATATACTATTATTAATAATGATCAAACTAATGATTCAATTCTATATAATGATATCCATTCTTATTTAAGTCCTATTAAAATCTATATAGTATTAATAATTCTTATTTATGTATCTTTAATATGGTGGCGGTAGTGTTAATGTGTCTCTCTAATATGGTGGCGCTAGTATCAATGTGTATCTCTAATATGTTGGCGCTAGTGTAGATATATATTTATAATATGGTGGCGCTAATATCAATGTTCCGGTCGGGTTGTAGTCTCGTCTCTTCAATGCGATGCAGCGGCACCGGAGGTGGGTGCTAACAAATAATAACGATAAGCAAAGTATATTTTTGATTCCAATACTTTTTTAAATGTTTATGAAATATGTTGTTATATATAATAAATAATGCAAACGAAGTTGCGAGCATCAGTTAATTATTTTGGTATCGGCCAGTGTATATCACAAGTTTTCAGTTTTCTAAACAGTAAACAATGCGCTTTTGAAGTTTGTGCTGTTGTACTTGTTCGTAAGCAGCGGTGGGTACATTCGGAAATATTTATTGCAGACCAATTTTGACGTCAAAGTTAGTTTTTTCTACCATATGGTTGTCCAGACTGACACACATCAACGTAAACACTGCTACTTTGCTGCAGAAACCTGCAACTCTACTATATTCATTAGTTGTCGGCCGTAAAAGCGTAGATATCATCTTACTAGATGGGCTACCCAGGATGTAACTTTCAATCATTAAAATCATTGCCATGACTCCTCATCTACACACGTTAAATCCTTTTGTTTTACTTCTTTGTATGATTTATCGTTTGATAACTATCGGACCTTATATTAAACTAGCGGGCCAGGTGGACGTTGTCCCGCCCTGTGAATCACTCTATCTACTCGTGAACCGCATGAAAATTCGTCCAGTAGTTTTTGAGTTTAGCGCAAACAGACAAACTTTGTTTTATACTATGTAGTGATGACGAAGTGATCTAAGATGGTAACATGCTAAACGTAAACATAAATTGGGACAGATTCTGAAGCTCTGCTTACACTACTTACACTCTCTGAAATACAACTATTGTTAGCTAACCAGGCCAGCATTATAAAACGCCTTAGCATCAAGCTATGGTTTCCTCACGATATTGTCTTCCCAATTACAAATCTTCGTCGATCACAAAGTTAAAGTTCTCTAGAAAGTTTCTATCGTGTCCACTAGGGTTGTGGAAAAGGTTACCCGGTATTGTTTTCCCCCAGGGGTATGACAAGGTTCTTTTTAATAAAGAACTGAATTCTAACTAAGAACTGACCTAAAGTCGGCAACATACCGATAATACCTCTAGAATTCACGTTCTCTGAAGAGTATAGACTGTTTCTAAAACCTCTAATTTCCAAAAATCAACTTCATTTCACAATATGAAACTATTATAGGCACGAATTTACCAATGTTTGCTACAAACTGCCAAATCAATCACTTGTATTGGTCTATGTATCACGTAACTCTTTATCAGTTAACATTATGTTGGTTTGTTTATTAATACGTATACTATTGAAATTGTTTTTATAAATAAAAGTCAGATTTTTTGGAGCGAAAATTTTGTTATTGTATTTATTGATGAAATCCTTACTCTGCCATAGTTCACATAAGCAACGGTAGTACAAATATTTTTAACAACAAATTACACAAACTTCTTAATATTCTAATCTAGAAAATGCACCAGAAAGTCTTTGACTCTAGATAGGTACCTTCTAAGTTTTGGATTGTCATAAATGATGTCATGTCATTTTGAGAAATTTCCTGGTATATCTTAGAGATTCAATGATAAATTGATTGATAACAGAATGAAATTACAAAAGGGAACAAACATAAAAAAAATACATTTGAAATGTAAAGGAGGAGGTCCTTTCGGAAGTCGGCTAAAATTATTATTCTTCAATATTTAGCTATGTTCAAAAAGAAGGAGGTTTAAATAATACTTTATTTTTGGACACAACAAGTATTTATAATAAAATCTTTTATTTATTTTTATATGTTTACTTGTAATACGTTTTACGTTACATGAACAACTTCGTTACCATAAGTATCGCAAAGTGTTTTTAATTTATCTTGTTGATAAATATAGAATTATCTTCTTTTATCATATCAGCAGCTTTCTCGGCAATCATCATAGTTGGGGCGTTAGTGTGGGCGCCAGGTATGGTGGGCATTATGCTTGCGTCGACAACTCTAAGATTACTCACGCCCAAAACACGCAACCGTGAGTCGACAACCGTTCCCATCGAGGAAGTTCCAACGAGATGATATAATGTCGAACTACAACATAATACAAAACAACGCCAAAACTGCTTACTATGTCGTGGTAAATCATTGCAACCACACGCGGTAGGCACTATCAACTCTGCACCGACGTTCCTAAACAGGGTTGAATTTTGCAATTTCATGAAATCTTGAACGTACTCCACTAGATTATCCAAATCAATATCATTTGCGAAATATGCTATATTAATGATGGGTGGCTCCTTTGGATTAGTACTTCGTAACAATATGTTTCCTCTTGATTGTGGATATAGGAGAGATATACTTGTAAACAAAACCTCCCTATCTTTATTTTCATCTACAATATTTTGACATATATCGTTATTAAAACCATAGACAATACTGCAAAAATTGATCATAAATTCTGGGTTATTCAATGGTACGCTTAATTCTTCATAGTCTGGGTATCTCTGAGACTTGTTAAGCGTTTTGAAACCTAATATTAATGGAAAAGGGAACGTATGCGGGTCTGCTGGTTTAGACCTCATCGTTGTTCGATTCATTCTGTAACAAATAAGCGTATTCACATGATCTTGTAAATTCTGACCTACAGGCAAATCCGAGATTACATTAATTTTCATACTCTCCAAATGAATTTTGGGTCCGATCCCAGAGAGCATAAGTAACTGAGGACTGTTTATAGCACCACCTGAAACAATAACTTCCTTTCGCGCTTTGAAAGTCATTGTTATATTATTTTCAACGAGGGCTTCGACACCTATAGCACATTTATCATCATCGAATAGAATTTTTGTAACCAACGTATTTCGAAGAACATGAAGATTTGGACGATCTTTAATTGGAGCAATGAAAGACTGTGCAGTACTCTGGCGCATACCATTAGCTATTGTAAACATAGCTTCCGTAATACCTAGAGGATTTCTTGCATTTATATCACTGACAATTTCATCGCCAATTTCAGCATGTGCATGTAAATATTTATTTGCTCCCTCCTTATTATATGATGGGGATACTCCTAAATATCCATGCTTTCCATGGTAAACTCTGTCAGATATGTTCAAAGACACTGGTTCTTTTAAATCCTCACTTTTTATGAAATATGGTAATACGTTCTCCCATTTCCAAGTAGGGTCATTGGTTACATTAGCCCATTTATCATAGTCATGAAAATTTCCTCGAGTGTAAACCATGAAGTTTATGGAGCTGGACCCACCTAGCATTTTACCACGTGGTAATTCAGCGGATTTGTGTTTATGTTGCTGATGCGTGTATCCATCTTTTTCTGCATAATACTTCCAGTCCACTTCCGAGTTTCTCATAAACAACATGAGTCCTGGAAACTAAAGAAAAAACTCAAATTTATTTTAAACAATGTGATAACTGACTTTAAATTTATCTTTTATGAGGATATGCAATATTGTCAGATGTCTAGGCGACTTGTAAGGTTATTCTATACAAATGCTTGGTGAGCTGTACAAGAAATTATCAAATCCATCTGCTATATTCTCATAGACTTATGAGAATAGACGTATACGTATGTTAAATTATATCTATATAAATATTGGGGGTGTGCGAATATCTTTCGAATCGAATATCAATATCAATCGAATAGTTCGAAAAAATCAGATAATTCGAAAAATTTCGAATTCGCGAATTAATGAAATATCTCTGGATTTTCAGTTGTTTCTATTTAAATTCCTTTAAATCGTCGAAATATTCTACTTACGAATAATATATTTTTCGTTTAAAAATCAATTATCCAGAGAATACAATTGCTCATTTTCAATATATAATAAAAAAAACTATAATAATTGTTATATTTGTGTAACTATATTTCAATGTTTGAATATATATAGACTGTATATAGACTGATAGATAGATATATACTGTTAAATTTATATTTAAATGTTGAACATAAGAAGCCCTGAATTGAAAATACTCGATAATTCACTAATAATTTAATAGTTTACGAATAATTCGGAAAAAAACCGAAAGTAAACTATGTCTAAAACTGCTAGAAATTTACACTGTGACATCGGGAAATCGCGTCATGGCTAGCGTATTTCCTTCTTCCTACGAATTTGGATTCTTTAAACGAGCTATTAAAAGGAATTTCTATGGTTGAGCATGAGGTATATTATAGATATAGTTATTTTTACTCTAGTCTATGTATTGTAATTTTATCAAATACTATATTATATATCTTCTTATGACTAGCTTTTATACACTATATAAAAAAATCTTCTTACGCAACAACGACGTTTTTCTAGCACAATAATTCTTTTTTAAATTTATTTTGGAAATACAACAACGTAAATCGTAATACATTTTAAGTATCATCACATCGTTGTGAACCCTAAAATTATATTTACTTTAGTGCGTACAAACAAAACTCACTATAGATTCTACTGGTGGGTTTCCTCCAGCTTCAATAAGTAGTACAGAAATGTTTTCTATTTCGGTCAGTCTGTTGGCGAGTACACACCCCGCTGAACCTCCTCCAACGATAATGAAATCATATTTAGCACCATCTAGGAAAAAGTTAAAATAAATTATTATTTGGTTTCAAATACGTGAAAGAATATGAGTAATTGAACAAAGGTTTTACGGAAACGACTGTCTATTGAAGAAGTAACACTACTGTTATACCATGTATATAAAAACTTTGGATATGCCTATGGAATTATTTATAAAAGCTAAATAAAGTAAAAGGGTATTTGTTACGATGGCATGGCTTATTTATTAAAGAAATATGAGTAGTATTTAATTGATGAAATATTTTGTAGAATCGTAAAAATTATAATTAAATTATTTATACCGTTATTTAGTTCTTTCACAATTATTTTAATTACTTTAATTTGTAAACTTTAATAGAGTATCACATTTAGATAGTCAATTGATGTATCTATTAATTATGTCTCATCGGCATCTGCTCGTGATTTATTTTATTATTTAGGATATATGACTTCTATCGATTTATATGTGGGCTCTCTTTTTCTTTTAAGAGAGTACTTCTTGACCAAATTTGATCAGTGAAGGACTGAACTGTCACATTTTGCTCGATAATGCTGAATCGGGTTCGTTTATCTACACATAACATTAATCACGCTTGGGTAAGTAACTGATTAAATTACACTTCTTTACTAATATTATAAAGGTGAAGATTTTGTTTGCTTGAACGCACTCAGGAACTACTGGTACTATTTCAATTCTTTCCAATTCTTTCAGTGTTCGATAGTTTATCTATGGAGGAACGCTATAGGCTATATATTATCTCGCTAAGACCAATAGGAGCAAAGCACCAATGAAGAATGTTTCAAAACCGGGCTTAATGTAAACGCAGTCGCAAGTTAAAAGCCAGCGTTAGACCAAAATAACTATTCCACGCGGACATATTCGCAGGCGGAAGCTAGTAATATGATACCTTCATATGCTTTTTTGTGCGTAACCAGCATAGTATTTCAAGTGTACATATTGTGGCGTATTTAAAATTTGATTTATTTACTTTGATTTATGAACTTCAATATACATGTATTTTTTATACGATTTCTGTTCTATTAATGCATTTATTGCAATATTGTCCTTATGACTTATTGTTATAACTCTTAATTGACTTTAGTTTTACATGGATTCGTTTAATCATTATTTCGTAGTTCTTATACAACGGCTTAAATAATTCTCTAGTATTTTATCTAACGTTAAAAGTATTGCCAAGATAGGTAACAGAATCATCTATATATTAATACGTTAAGCCCAAAGTTTGTATCCCTTTTTGAGAGAAATGCGCGAGCGGTTGAACGTGAAACTTGGCATAATTAAAGTTTATATGGAGGAGAAGTGCAGAAAGCTATTTATTTTATATAAAATGCATTAGAAGTACAGTTATTTAATTAAAATATGCATTACTCACACTAATGCTTCAATTTTACACAACATATACACACATGTAAATAAAAAAGACATTTTGAGATCCGTCAATAATAGACTTCAAAAAAGGTTGTGAAGGAGGTTGCTATGCTCGACTGTATGTATTATTTTACTCTTACGTTCCAATTACCCTTTTTCATTCTACATTCTACAATGATATTATAACATAATAAATAACCCTTTGACAAAAGAACCCTAATAAAATTCAAACTATAAAAAATCAATAAACTATGGTCGAATGGTCAACCTCTGGGCGCCCACTAGTACATATAAAAATAACAGAGACATAATTTTTATTTATATGTATCAACAATTACTCCATTTTAGAACTTTTAAATTTGTGGACATATTAATTTACTACGACATTGATAACTTTTTACAAAATATTAATAAAACCAAGTTCGCTAAACTTAACATAAAATTATAACCATAAGATAAATGTTTTCAAATACCTTGAACCTGTGGTTGTTCTGGCCACATATATCCAGTCAATTGTAATGCACTCAATACTTGTAAAGCGCTTTGATATGAATTAAATTTACTTAAAATTTCCAGTAAATTCATAATTATTTCAAAACTTAACCAACATGTGTTAATGTTCCTTTTATAATAAATATGATTTTAAATCTTTATATATATTATAACTATGTTGTGATATCAAATTACAAGACAATTACGATATAGCGACATTATAAAGGTCACGCGATTATTTGTTTTTTTTTAAATGCGCTTATCTCTAAAATACTAGTTAGATTACAAAAATTATGTTACTATTTTATGGTCACTTTATGAAGGAAAGTTATATTGTCATCATGTTACGAATTTGATGAGGCAGATCGCTAGTTTGTTATGGGCCTCGGCGAGGGCCACAACCTGAAGCCCATATAATGGCGCCCGTATCAGGGTGAGGACCCAGATGAAGTATCTGAGCCTCATGCTGGACGGGCGTTGGCTGTTCGAGCCTCATTTTGCGGGGCTCGGACAGGATATTACTGGGGCGGAGGCAGCGTTCGGCCGGCTGCCTCCCTAATATAGGAGTCGTATGGGCGATGGCCATCTGCGGGGCATCGGTATGGGCCGTTGCCCTTGGTGCCACCGATGTGTGTGCGCTGCGCAATCGCAGCGCATTGTGGCACTGAGAGCGATCCGACTCCCTGCCCCAGGAGCTGGAGGCGGGAGTTCTCGCTGCCGTGTATGAATTCACGGTGGCGCGGCGAGAAAACGTAGCGGAGAGCCTCTGGCTCCCAGGGAGATAGAGGAGAAGAGACGGCGGTTAAGAGAGGAGGCCGTAGATCGATGGGTGCAGGACCTGGCGGCCGCGTGATATGGACGGTATACCGTGGACGCTGTCCACCCGATCCTGCGGGAATGGATGGGGAGGAAATGAGGCAGCTGGCGTGTACCCAGTCTGTCTACCTATTAGGTCTGAGCACTGGGGTCAACTTCCACCGGGTGGATTGTTGGGGTAGCTATACAGGGCTGAGTAGCGATTACGATCCCTTGCCGCCTCAACAAAAAAATGGTCTGTCGGTACACCGTGTGGTTTATTCCGTGCGAGTTGGACATAATCCACTCTCTCCCCAGGGAGGGTGGCTACCCATAATGCATTTCCCCACGTTAATAAATAAAAAAGGTCGCTATATTGTTACTTGTAAAAATATTCTTTTGTTTAATAATTTAATGCCACACAGCAATGAATTCTTAAAAAATGTTGTTCGTAATATTTTACTGTGCGAAATTTTTAATATTAACCCTTTGCACTCGAAATTGTCTTTTCATTCGTATTACCAGCAACTCGAAACCGCGATAGTCTGTTGTTATCGAGAGCGTAACAATCCGCGAGCCGCGACCCTCATTTGTTACTAATATTTTTAATCGCTCCAGAGCCCTCGAGTGCAAAGGGTTAATAATTATCATTATGTATACTATAAACAAATTATATAAGTCTATTGTTATACGCGCATCGCGCAAAAACTACTGACATTTTTTTTGTTTTACGTCTTAGACACTAGTGTAAAAAAACAATTATCACGATATCCTCATTTAATATAAAGCTATTGACTTATTGACATTTATTGAGTTATTCAAGAAACTAAGTTTAAACTTTTTTTGTGATGATGTGAATTGGATTCTATAAAACTAAAATGTGTACCGATAAAGATATAGCTATCAATGTGTATATAGCTTTTAGGCTGCGAGAGAATGAAATAGTATATTATTAATACTCGAAAAATACACAAAGAGGGGGAGAGAATCATTGAATCTATAGCATATTATTTTCGGTTGGATCTTAATGGCTATCACACATTCATAAAAAATATTCTGTACTATTAACATTTTTAATATATATTAACATATTAAAAAATAATATCGAAAACTAATATTTACCAACCCCATAGTATATTCATCTCATTCTGTTAAAAACTAATATGAATATTGAATTTCACTTCTACCGCATGTGAACTCACACACTTCTTTTTTTATAGACGTTACAAATGACTAAAGCCACTTTCTTAGCAATATATACACGGTGATTGTTTAAAGGGTGACATCCTGTGGTATTTCATGGTTACATTTAACATATAAAATAATAATATAAAACAAATAGTAATAAACAACAAAGAGAAACTTAGTTAAAGTTTGTTCTAAAACTTTTTAAAGTTTTTGTGTAAATCATTTGATGTTGGTTTGGCAGCGTTTGGGAAACTCAGAACTGTTTTCTCTTCCTTAATACCCCAGTGCTTGAAGACTAAAGTCTTCAACCAATGCGTGTTGCCAGTGATGACTTACGGCACTGAGACGTGGCCGCTAACTGTGGGCCTCATAAGAAAGCTCAATATCACCCAACGAGCGATGGAAAGAGCAATGCTCGGGGTTTCTCTACGTGATCGAATCAGAAATGAGGAGATCCGTAGGAGAACTAAAGTTGCCGACATAGCTCACCGAATATCACAGTTGAAGTGGAATTGGGCAGGGCACATAGCTCGAAGGACTGATGAGCGATGGGGCAAAAAAGTCCTAGAGTGGCGACCACGCTTCGGAAAGCGCAGCGTGGGACGGCCCCCCACCAGATGGACCGATGACATTATTAAGGTCGCGGGGAGCCGTTGGTTACAGGCGGCACAGAGCTGTACGCTGTGGAGAACGTGTGGTGAGGCCTTTGTCCAGCAGTGGACGACTATAGGCTGAGATGATTTGATGTTGAGTGTATATCAATTTTGCGTTTCTCGAGATAATTAGTTCAAATGTTAAGCACCTCTTCTTTTAATTGATCTAAAATCAGAAACCACTACTCAGTTGCCCCTATGAATATACTCTTTTGATGATGATGAATTCTAAGGTATCGGCTAGTTTTGAATAAAATATGTATATTTTTTATGTGCATAATTTATTAAGGCCTGAAAAAGTTTTTCTTCTAAACTACTATATTGATGAAAACAGAGAAAGGACTATTTAACCACCTCGATTAAGTTAAATGCAAATCTAAAAAAAAGGTGAAAAAGTTTGCTTTCAAAATGTTTAATGTTTCCCATGATCACGCAAATTTTCGCAAGCACTCATCGTGTGCCGAGTTATGCGATGTAATTGTTAGTTATGTTCAAAACGGAAACTGGTACAAGGATCCCAATTAATTAGACTGTACTAACTTGAACTGTAGTCATGTACGTACATCGTTTTTGATAGATAATCCGCGTTGTGTTTTTTTATGTTTTAATATATAAGATTTTTAAGATATGATTTTTATATTTTATTTAAGTGAAAACTGCTTTAGGTGGGCGCGTTGAGCGGTATATTTGGCAGGACTTATGATTTCGCATTAGCGACATGCTATTAAGAGTGACCGACAGTTTTGTGCCCGCGCGCCTTGCGTTACACTAGTGACGTGTATCATATGTTTGATTGATTAATAGAGTCTTGTGAAAGTGGTAGTGATGATCACTTACCATCAGGTGACACATCTGTTCGTTTGCCGCCGAAAAAAAAAAGTATATAATTATTGCCTCGGGTACCAATATATGTGATAACCAGACTAATGTTAATAATGTCAGTATACAAATTATGAAATTTCAATGTTGTAATTCTCACTATAAGTAAATTAAAAATTCAAAAGACAAAACAGTTATTTCATTATTTTGAGTTTTCACTTCTGTCGGTATTCCTTATGACTGCCTCGATTTTGAGGTATCATTATCAAGTCTTTTTTTTATAGTAGCACGGCAAAATGTCTGCACTATGCCTGATGGTAAGCACAGTACAATCCAAAAACAACGACGACCACCGAGAGAGAAACTATCTATCGCCGGTCGGCGCTGTCATGCCGGCTTGCGGAAAGCTGGGTATGCACAGGCTGATCTCAAAACGCGACCCGCAGAAGCGAATCACTATGACGGGCTTGTTCGCCATATACATGATGGTTTGCGACCCAGACGGGCTGTAAAACCCTACCACCCCGCTTTCGCCATTGCCTCGTTTGTTATTCAGCAGGGTGCACCACGTGCAGGTGAGGTTGGCTTGGGTGTCTCAAGTCGTATGATGTTATTATTGTTGTATTGTATTGTTATTATTAATGCTATTACAACGTCTTAGCTTCATTCGAATAGGGTTCTACTTAGATGCTGTGGCAAATACCTATGTTCTGGCAACTATTTTTCGTATTAGTTATCGACTCTCTTTCGATGTTGTTCTTGTGACAACTCGTGCACACGCTTAAAAAATGCTTAATTCCTCAGAAATTAGCGGATGAGTATTTGCGGTAATAATTTTACGAAGCACTATTAATATAATAAATAATATTCAGAAGAAATATTCAGTGGAACAATTTCCCACGCCACGGTGCGAACTAAATAACGGATAACTTTTGCCAGTTAAAAAAGCGTTTCACACTTCTTGACTTGAATAAAAGTTCAAACTGTCATTGCGTACACATTAGGATCATTAACAGTCTCAATGTTTTTTTTTAAATGCGTCCATTAATAACAGACGTTTGGTAATGACCATCAATCTGTTATATTATGCAAGTGTTTAGATCTTATGCGAGTTCATTGTGGTTCGTACATCAGGAACATCCATTACTGAGTAATTTGTTTAATTTGAGGTTATATACTTTTGACAAAGGACCTACTTTGTTTTATTTTTGTAATAAACTAACATATTAACGAAAACATTGTTTAATATACTTATATTATTTATTGTATTATTTATTTTATTTTTTATTATATTATTATTTATTATTAGTTTATTGTATTCTATTATTCTAGTTTATTGTATTTTTTATGGTGGTAGAGCCACGCTGAAACTATTACTGGTTTCAGCATGAATGGGTCGGCTCGTCCGGGGTAGTACCACCCTCTCATAGAAAACCGACGTGAAGTAACAGTACTTGCATTGTTGCGTTTCGTTCGGTCAGTGAGAGCGACGGAGGACCACCCCTCCCCTTTCCTCTCTCCTCTCCCTCTCCCTCCCCTAACCCTTCCCCCTAAAGGGTGGCAACGCACTTGCGACTCCTCTGGTGTTGTTAGTGTCCATGGACGGTGGTGATCACTTAACATCAGGTGACCCACCTGTTCGTTAACCACCTATGACATAAAAAAAAAATCTATATCATTAAATTATATCTTAATTTGTCTGTTTACGTATATAACTAGCTTCTCATTTTCTTATAAATAATAGTTTAAAGTTATTTATTTATTTACACCTTTGAACAGATAATCCTATAGCTATCTAAATGACACATGTTTTAAAACTATACTTATAATAATAATGTAAATCTGACATGTCTGTACTACTTTCGATTTTTCGAAAAAAAAAATTGCAGGTGACTAGGAATAAGTATAAAATAATTAAAAAAAATATCAGTCTATCTGTTTGTATGAACACACATCACTGCCAAAGTACTGTGTTCACAATAAACGCACAATAAAACCTACCAAGAAAATCATAAAGCATATCCTCCAGAATAACTCAGTTTATTTTAAATTCAAATCGGTCAACTCTATCAAAAGTTATTTTAATTTGAATGACGACTCGAGTTAAGTACGAGAGAAAAGTAAATAGACTTAATAGATTCAAATGATTTTATTAATCACTATTGTTGTACATAGGGTTCCACGCGGATGCAGTCGCGGGCACAACCAGTATAACATAAAAATAAGAAAATTATATATGAACAAATAGAAATATTACAACACAATCAGACTCTACTCTCATTTATCTCTTGGTGTAACCATACATCATTTCCTGCTACTGAGTTATCAAAATATATTTTATGTTAGCACACTTCTTTTTACAATGATATAGTCGCTAGTATTTGCACGTGGCTGCGCTCGGATTAGTGTAAATCTCACTTATATCTAAGGATCAATGTTTTCTTCTATATAAAATGCATCGTATGTAATTGTGTATCCTTTACAATGTGTTCTCAAAATATCATGTGTTCGATTTAGTAGTTAAAGCGAGGAAGCATAACAAACAGATATACTCACTTTTGTATTTATAACATAACAATATGTAGTAAGCAAGTAAGGATTAGGTTTTATTAATGTTATTTTTAATTTGATTTTATAGCATAAATCGTTTTAGGAGCTTCTGGCCGCGTTATTAGTCCGCCATGTAGTAGTGGATTTTACATTTTATACATAATATTGTGTTATTAAACTCTATATTTTGTAATATTGGTGGTGTTTTACATAATATAGTTCGGTTATTGTGCACTAGTGAAGGGAATGGGAAATAATATCACAGAGCATGAATTATAATAGTGAAGTAATAGTGCTTCCATTGTTGCGTTTCGTTCGGTCATTGAGAGCGTCGGAGGCACCCCTCCCATTCCTTTCCCCTCCCCCCTCTAAAGAGGCTGGCAACGCACTTCCGACTCCCTGGTGTTGCTAGTGTCTATGGACGGCGATGATCACTTCAGGTGACCCCTCTGTTCGTTTGCACCCTATGATATAGAAGAAAAATCTGAGATGCCACAAAAACTCAATCGACAGTGACAAGGGGGCCACCATCCTGTTATATCATTGAAATTATCACAAGACACTTACCTACCTGTCTACTCGACAATGGCAGTAATAACTTGGAAGATAGATTGTCAAAAAAATTAATTGTGTATATACGTTGTGTTCTCTTGTAGTTACATTTGCATTTAATAATAAATGTCCTATAAGTGCGAACTTATTTTCAAAGTAGCAGTATAGGAAATGAATTTAGGAGGACTGTATCCACCACTCACCCGCACTAGGAGATCCTCTTCTTCGGGGTACCCCGGCTTGGTTCGTGGCTTAGATCGCTGGTTTGTTAATAGTAGGACACAAGGTCTACACTGGCACTTGATTTCTTTTAATGGTTTGTTAGATATCTGTACCGGTTTTGAAATGTTTATTAGCGCAGATAACTTTGTTATGTAACTTTGTTTTGTTTGTTGCTAGATTCAAAGGTTACCTTAGAGGGCAGCACTTGCGAACGTTTTTAAAGGTGCGTTCACGAAAACTAGTGGACAGATACATTCCTTTTAAACGATAAAGTAATATAAAAACAAAAAGATTTGTGCTAACATATAAATTATTACAGATAACAAAACTACGGAATACTAGCTGTCCCGGCGACTTCGTTCGCGTGAAGCCATATAAGGTTAACCACATAAAACGGAAATTAATAAAGTCATCTGAATGTATTAAGTTAATTTAGTTGTCTACTTTCTTCTCGTACTAAGTCGAGTCGTCAGTAAAATTACAATAACGTTTTATAAAGTAAACTGATTCTGAAAGACTAAATGTTACTGGAAGATATGCTTTATGATTTATTGAAGAGGTTTTATCGTGAATACACTATTTGAGCAGTGATGCTTGTTCAAACAAACAAACAGACAGATTTCTAAAAATTTCTAATTTCTAAAATTGTTTGAAATATATTTTATTACTTATTTCTTGTCACCGGCAATAATTTCTTTTACTAAAATTTATAAAGTACAGAATCATTATTTTCTTTCTAATTATATGTATATATAAGATTTATAGATTGCAAACACTATTCAACATAATCAAAGTGTATTTTTACTCTACATTGAGTACAATGAAAGTTTTACACTGTACACTTCATATGTCGTAATAATTAAGCCATTCATATAACCAATAGTTACTACATGGTCGCTTAACTCATGGCATAATAGTTTCTGAGGCTACAGTGACCACTTAAGATCAAGTGGAATAAGTGCTACTTTATGTAGTAGCCGTAGTAGCAGGGCAGGCGGACGTTAACCCGGCCTAATAATAAAAAATACCTTGACAAATTATATATCTAAATCTTCCTCATATATAATCAATTTATCTACTGGTGAAAACCGCATGAAAACCCGTTCAGTAGTTTTTGAGTTTATTGCGAACAGACAGACAAACATGACTTTGTTTTATAATATGTAATGATAACGGGTACCATTGTTCATCACTATATCCTTTCGTAGAAGTTTTTAATTGTTTTTGAAGTGAACACTTCTTTAGCCGCGTTGAACGATTTTGTAAGTAACATTTATTTGGCAGGGACAAAACTTACTGGTTCGCGTCACGTATGGACCTTACGTATTGCACTTGTACCAGACATTATACTCGACTCTATCATAATTATGCGTGTTTGAATTTAGACGGGTAAAATCTTACGATTTCGCGTCAACGACCGTCACCAATGACGTTGACATGCTCTTGACGTATTGCGCCTGCGTCAGACTAGTGACGCGTAGCCACTATACTACACATACAGTAATATTGTAACGCCACACTGTTTTAGAAAAAATGTGGAAGCAAGATGGCATATCCTCAATATCGGTTGTGAAAAAGAAATAGTTATATGTTGCTTAGATACGGGCGGATTGACGGGGCAGCCGTCAATAATAAGCTAGTTAGCCAAGTGTTAACGCGACGCTGTCGAAGCCTTTACACGTATCTACAGCTTTATAGTTATAATATCATTGAAGCGCTTCGATCAACAATAACTAGATATCAAGTCGGCGCGAAAAATACGTCTCGGTAAATAACAGCTCACTTGAAATGTAAGTTTTTATTTTGTGTAGTTTGTTTAAAACACAGCCTTTAAATATAAATTTGCTTTTCGCCTGTAATGGGGGAGGTATATTATTCCAAATTTTTGACGCCGCATATTTGAAACTACCTTCATAGCCTACTGATTTATGTTTAGGAAGGGATACAGTGTTATATTTTAAGCTTTAAACTAACAAATAATATCAAATTTTGAGCAAAATTACCGATTTTAAACCTGTGATACAAATGTTTGGCTTCGCCCCTCACAAACACGCACAATAACGGGAAAACGTACTTTATTCATTACGTATTAAGGTTGAATTCACACTAAATGTTGTTTATGTTGTCTTTTCATTTTGAGGGGAGTAATTTATTGCTTTGCTCGTTTTATCGTAAGTATTTGATAATATTTTTAACATTTGTGACTTTATTACTAGGTATTATGGTTGAACTTAAAACTGTTTTAAACTTTTTTTTCTCCCTTTCTTAGTAAACAAATAGCTACACATAAGTATATATTTACGCGGACAATTTTTAGCATCGATTTTGTACGTGACCCTTTATCTAGTTACTAGCCGACCCGTGCCCACTTCGTTGGGCGGTAATAGGCATTGTCAAGCTACAACTTTTCTCTAGAACATCTCATAATTAAGGCAGTATTCGTAAGAAACGTTTTCGTTCGACCATTTTTCTCCGACTCCCCAGATATTACACCCTACAACCTCACAAACTTTACCTCTTTATAATATTAGTATAGATTACAGATAATATAATAGTAATATAATTAGTTAATAGCTTCTGCCCGCGACTTCACACACGTGGTATAGTTATTTTGGGCTAAGACGCAGCGGAAGCACTGAAAAGGAAAAAATACCCTGATTTTAATTCATTTTTCATTGTTGCTCCGCTCCTATTGGTGTTAGCGTGATGATATGTAGCCTATGGCACTGATAAATAACGTGGTTTTATATTGGTAAAAGAATTTTCAAAATCGGTTTAGTAGTTCCTGAGATTACCCCCTACAACGTCACAAACTCACAAATTTTACCACTTTATAATATTAGTATATAGATTATAGCCCCTAACCGCGACTTCGTCCGCGTAGTAATAGTTACTACTCTGGGCTAACGCTGACACACAGCAGAAGCTCTCAAAAAGAAAAAAACATCTCGATTTTGAAACATTTTTCACCTGTGCTCCGCTCCTATTGGCCTTAGGGTGATGATATATAACCTATAACCATTATCGATGAATGAGGTATATAACACTGAAAGAATTATTCAAATCGGACCAGTAGTTCCTGAGATTACCCCTTACAACGTCACAAACTTTACCTCTTTATAATATTAGTATAGATTGTTGATCGAAATTGAAGCGCATACTTTAGATATACTGCACCTATTTGGTTAAATAATATTTCGGAAGAAACAAATTTAATTACCGCCACAGATCCGATTTAGGATTTGACACACGATCCATAATTTCTCATGGTTATTAAAGACATCGTACAATATTGAAGGAAGGACGAAGCCAATTAAATTGAGGTAACTCGAGCCTATATGCATTATATCTATATTTATTACATCCGTCTGTCTGTATATCCGATGTTTTTTTTTTTTGGCAACCAAACTTCTGGTAGATTACTGTTATTATCGAGTAGGTATATTACAAGTTTCTTGCCATCATTTAAATGAACTAACTTGAAATTGAATTAACTAACAAGATGATGGCCGTCTTATTAGAACTTTCCAGGGAGTTTTTGTGGCAAGTTAGTTTCCATGCTGTGGTTTTATTTCCGATCCGCTTTACTTGTTCACAATAACCAAACTATGGTACGTAAAACACCACCTATATGACTTAATATGGAGTCAATTAACACAAGATTATGAATCATTACATAGTATAAACAAAGTCCCCTGCCGCGTCTGTCTGTCTGTCTGTTCGCGTTAAACTCAAAAACTATTGAATGGATTTTCGTGCGGTTTTCGCCACTGGATAAAGTGATTCATGAGGAAGGTTTTCGTATATAATTTGTCGAGTGTTTTTTTTATAATCAGAGCAGGACAGCGTCTGCCGGGCCCGCTAGTAAAATATAAAGTACGCTAGATGACATTCCAAGATCCTGGCAAAAACTTCTATATCCGATTATTAAACCGTGGAGGATTTAAAAGCATAACGGTGTTATTACATAAAAAGTTAAATACGTATACGAATACTTGCTTTAAAAAGGTTTCGAATTAAATGCACCGCGGTCGCTGAATATTCGCCATCTTGCTCTTTTGTCTCGCTTTGGTTACGTTAGACTTTAAATTAGGTTAGGTTAAAATCATAATATTTATGTAAAATGTATTTGTTTTTAATTATTTAAGGTGTCGTGGATTTCAATAAATTAAAACATGATACACCATTTTGAGATCTGGGTCTTAAAACATCAGTCAAGGAGTTAAGTTATTATAGGGAGTTATTATTATAAGTGAAAGGACAATAGATCTGTAAAAGCGCTAGGCAACTAATTTTTAAAGAACACCATATTCTTGGTCAGAATGTTGCCCTATCTACAACACTATGATTTCATAAACATATATTTAGAACCTTGCTAGAAAGGGCAGTGTATAAAAGAAGTCGAGGTTAATAAGAGATTCATGCCAGCCGATCCCGGAATATAACAAGCATCAACTTGTTACTACTATGTTGTGTGTACAATGGTTTATTTATATGGCTTCACATTTATATCAATTAATTCTGTGGAATCATTCCAACTATTTAAAACAAGAAATTAGCAAAATGTTTAAGCTTTGTAGTCTATAGTTGTATATCAACAGTATCGTAATTTAATGCCAGTAAATAGGTCGATACGTCAGAGGATTGAGTGGGCAAAGATCGTATATTAGTTCATGTTCCAGACCACTCTTAAGGCTATGTTGTGCTACTGAACATGCTAGAGTAATCACTGCTGGTGTACGAAAGGAATAGATGACGATGCTGTTTTTACTACTCTTATTTGCAAATCTACTAACGATGAATAATAAATTTTAAGGGGACTATAAATGCACCTCAGATGAACTTGTTTAACCTTCAAATTGTTTATGGCTGAAATTGTAAATTATCGTGAGTTATTTAATTTAATCCACGCCCATTCTCCGGAAAAGCCTCTGTGGAATAATGACATACTACGGGCAGATCGTGATATTATTATATATTTATTTAAATTAAAAATACTTTCTGGAACATACATATATTGCAGCTGATATAATTTCACTGTAAACAGATATGCCGGCAGCATCCGTCTACGCAAAGGAAATTCGTTAAAATATTTCATACAAAGTCACGAACGAAAGTTAGTCGTGCAATAAAATTCCAATGTAAATTATTCGCCTAACTATTATAATAAATAAAAATAATCTCTAAAATCAACTTTAAAGCACATACGTTTACAGAACCGAGTTTAAGGAACGCGAATGCTTTTCGACAAAATATAAAGCGATCGGGGCAAGTATAAAACGCGGCAGATTCACAACGACAATCACAGTTTCTTATCATCCTTGTTTGGAAGACGACATCGCAATGAAATCTGTTAGTATAATGTGCAATATCATTTAGTGATATATACAGTGTGTGTTCCCTTTCTATTTGCATATCACGAATATGTTTAAGTGCGTTGCGTCGTGGATTTATTATCAGTGCTTTCGTAACGTGTCTATTATCAAATTTTGAGTGTTCGGGTTTAGACATGAAACCTAGATTTTTTTTTATTTCACAAGAAATAGTATACGGTTTCATTAATAAAAAAAATTGACATATGTCAGTCACTTGCGTAAAATTAAATATAATTTTATGAAGTGACAATTTCTTTAGGCGCGTTGAGCGATATTTTTGGCTGGAGAAAAATTTATCATTCCGCGTCATGACATGGTAGTAAGCGTGACCGACTGTATTGCGCATGCGCGGCCTGCGTCAGATCAGCGACGCGTAGTATACCGGCTTGTGTACTTCTAATATTGATATTTTTTTATTGAGATTGTGCAGCACATTGTAATATGTTTGATCAATTAATAAACTGTATAAAAAGGTATATATATAATTATTATTCGGAGTGCCAATAGATGTGAAAGAGAGACCAATGTTAAGAATTTCAATTTATAAATTGTGAAATTTAAGTAATTAACACTATAATTAAATAAAAAAATGTAAAGTGAACACAATTAAAATTCTATTGTTTTCAGGTTAGATTTTTATAGAGAGTCCTTATGACTGCTTCGCCTTTTTTACCAACAGTTACGTGAAATTTATTTTGCAAACGTAAATATAACTGTACGATTTTTTGGTTTACCTTCTCTATGTATAATATTATCGTGTCTGTATGATCGTAATTATTCTCTTACGTTTAACTTAGCCAATTTTGATGTTAGTTTTTACCTAAATTTAGAGCCGGTGAGTGGCTTATTGAAGTCTAGATCTTGTTCGTTATTTTCCAATGAATTTTGTTTAAAGAATGTTTTAAATTTCATCCGCTATAAAACATATTATACCAAATTTTAAGTCTCCAACCACCTTGCAATATATTTTATATTGGTGACATGTTAAAGTCCGCTATAATGTTTGCCTATTGGGGTCATTAGCATTTGATATTAGAGATGGAAATACTGTGACATTTTAATGATGCGATTGTACTATTTAGCTTTGTAACTTTGACCTTAAACGTCATCATTTAATGTAAATCACTATCTTCATTACATAGTATAAAACAAAGTCCTCTACCGCGTCTGTCTGTCTGTCTGTTCGCGATAAACTCAAAAACTACTGAACGGATCTTAATGCGATTCCCCAGTGGATAAAGTGCTTCATGAGGAACGTTTTGGTATATATTTTGTCAAGGATTTTTTGTATAATCAGGGCGGGACAACGTCTACCGGGCGCGCTAGTAAAAGTATATTCCATTGTCTTTTAAAATATATGTCTAAATTATTTATGGGTTTTTTTATCGTATACTAGCAATTTTCCGCTTTTTTAATCATCAGCCTGTAAGAGACCCACTGCTAGGTCATAGAGCTTTTTCCGAATGTAGGTATTACATCACCATACAAGCCCACGATGTATTAGTGATTTCAAATTCTAAAAAATCTACAGTTTATATGTTTTCCCACATACAGTATTACAAGAACATTTCTCAGGTTCTGGTTTCCTCACGATGCTTTCCTTCATCGTCAGCCAATACTGTTTACCAATTTAGAATAGTAAATGTATGCCGGGGTTCAAATCTGCTTCAGATCACCACGACACTTAGGATAGGACTTTAGAATAATTCTAATATATGCAAAATTGCACAGTAATGTAGAGATATATAAATTAAATCTACCTTTTATTACATTTCGTTAAATTGTACTACCAAATATTAAATCATTCTGTATCACTACATATTATAAAGAAAGTGCTCTGCTACGACAGTCTGTCTGTCTGTTCGTGACTTCGTCAAAAATTACTAAATAGACTTTCATGCGGTTTTCACCAGTAGATAAAGTGATTAGTGAGGAAGGTCTTGGTATATAATTGGTCTAAGTTTTCTTAGTTTCACGTAATTTTTGGCGTTAGTTTCCCGTAATTTTGAAATTAATCGAAAGATATGTGAAGCCAAAGTAAACTGCATTCGTGGGAGTAACTTCTTAGAATAATTAGTTCAAAGTCAGTCTGAACTTTACGTATAATATATGTAATCATATTTTATACACGAACGAAGCGGTTATGTGGGTGTGCCTTCAAGTGCCAAAGGCTTTCGTGTCACCGTATATTTTATCTTCCAATTGGTTTGAGTATTGCATTATTTAATACTAGTTGCTGCCTGCGACTTCGTCCGCGTGGAATAGTTACTTTCAGCTAACTAACACGCAGTGGCAGGTCACAAAAGGACAAAAACCGATTTTGAAACGTATGACCTACCTCTCGAGGGTAATATTTTACTGGAAGAAATATAATCCCACATCAGATATAAAGAACATTACATATTGTTATAATAGGTACCGTATGTCCTTTTCTATATCCCAGACAATGTGTATTCACTTTTACGATGATCGGTTTAGTAGTTATGGCGTGAAATTATACCAAACAAACTTATTTCATTACATAGTATAAAACAAAGTACCCTACCGCGTCTGCTGTCTGTCTGTTCGCGATATACTCAAAAACTACTGAACGGATTTTCATGCTGTTTTCACCAGTGGATAAAGTCATTCATGAGGAATGTTTTAGTTTTTATTTTGTCAAGGATTTTTTTACAATCAGGGCGGGACATCGTCTGCCGTGCCTGCTAGTGCGAATTATATTATCATTAGTAAAAATAAAATTATAGCTTTTGACTTAATCTCGTGAAATGTTGAAACAGGAAACTTGTCAAAGTATTTTTAGATTTTTTATAGAATCTGACCAGTAATTAACAATGTAGGTAGTGCAGCTTTTGACTTAATCTCGTTAAATCTTGAAACAGGAAACTTGTCAAAGTATTTTTAGATTTTTTATAGAATCTGACCAGTAATTAACAATGTAGGTAGTGCAAATACACAATTGTGTTATAAAAAGTAAATTTTCAAAAAAAAGTATTAACCGACTTCAATATCAATCAAAAACCCATAAGGCACTAAAAAGCGGAAAATAAATAGTTTATCAAAAATAAAACATATGAATATGTGTGCTACCTAGAGATGTATTGGAAGTCGGTGCCAACCAAACCGAAAATCATATCATCTACAGGTACAAAATTTAAGTCC
>MU158824.1:315530-478777 GCA_015888305.1 Antheraea pernyi
AAAAAAAAAAAAAAAAATACAGACGAATTGATAACCTCCTCCTTTTTTTGAAGTCGGTTAAAAATAACCTATTTTCCACGTAACATTAAAACCATTATAAATAGAAAGAGCTCGCGGAAGTGTACTAACATTATAGTGAAATTGACAACCCTGAATTTAACTAAAGTTCCTTATGAAATTGAATCATGCGTTGAGTAAATGTGAGAAAAAAAAAACAATAAATTGTTTATTTTTTTCATTGACACACCGAAATTCGGTCAAATTGTTACCACTTGCGTTTGGCGTTAGGCAATTTTTTTGGTGTGAAAATAAATTATCGCAATTTGAAGCGATAATGCTTAGTGGTTAGCGTCAAACGCGTCGATGGACGTCAGTTCGAATCCTTGCAAATGAACTGAAGCTCACGATGACAGAAAACATAATGGTGAATTATAAAATTATATTATAAAATCCATATATCTTTTTTTTTATTAACGTGGGGAAATCCTTTATGGATACGCCACCCTCTCGGGGGAGAGAGTAGGTTATGTCCGACTCACACGGACTAAAACCCCACATTGTACCGTCCGCCGCATTGTAGGAGCGGCCAGGGATCGAACCTTCTGTCTTGCTGAGAAACCGACTCTGCGGCAGCCTGGCGAATGAAGGCCAGGCTTCGTCCTACTATAGAGAGACTACTGGGTACACAACCAGTTGTTTCCCCTCGTCAGCCTCACCTGTGCAAGGAGGAGATGGGTACCTCCATCTATCCCCTCAGGCTCGGCTCGGTTATGGGAGAGGGCGAACGTTCCGCCTCCCCCTCCTTCCTGCTCTCCTTTAATGGAGAGGGCCACTTCGAGGATCTTCCTCGCGAGCCCTCTCCTGAGGAAGTCATCTCGCAGAAGGAGGCCATAGCAGTCCACCCGTCCTCGCTGCCGAGCATGGCCAAAACCACACCCAGCAGCGAGACATCGTCCTCTACTGCCGCAGCCAGGGCGCGGGGCTGATCGTCTCAGCGCCGCACTCGTGACATGCGGCGGGTATACCTAACTACTACTGTACTGTTTATCGCGAATAGACAGACAGACGTAAACAATAAGTTTGTTTTGTAATATATAGTGATAATTACAGTCTACGTTTTATTCCGATGTATAACCTATATCAATGTAAAATTTTATAAAAATCCATTCAGTAGATTTTGCTTGACAAAGTAACAAACATCTATCGATTCTAACAACACACAGTCACGGTCGATTGATAGTTTAATCTCATTGCGCATAATATCTTTAAAACTGAAAACTGTATAAGCAAGATTGCATTAAAGCATCCATCAATATTGCATCGATCTTCATACAAAAGCGTCACTTTTAAATGCATTACGCTCTCGAATCGTTCATAAACTGTGCTAATCAAAGGAGGTCGCTATACAGTTTATCGAATTAAATACCATTATGAATTGGTGAACGTACGTTTGGATATTTCGTCACGGAGTAACTCGAGCGCGAGTGATTGTCGAATAGAATTTTATGGAACTCACAACTCGTTAGGCGAATAATTCGCATCCATTTATATCGTCGTCTCGCCTTACATAACTAACTTATGCTTCATTACAGCTTATAAAAAGTATCGAGTAATTGAGAAATGTATAGTGCACAATCTCGGCGCTAGATGGCGGTATTATAAAAAAACTCGTATTAGTTTTCTATGCGATTTTAGAATATTTTGTAGTCATTTTTTGATACCATTTTTAGTACGTTTCAAAATCATAACATGGAAAATAAATATATTCTTGAGAATTTGATGTACGCCCGGAAAAACTTAGATAATCTGGATTTAGTAAAAGACCGACATAATGTAAATACCAGAAACCATAACAAACTGGTCACTCCATGGTTCAGGCTTACTAAGACCAGTAACAGTTTTTTAGGTAATAGTGTTAGATTTTATAACAAAGTCCCAAAACACATTACCGATTTGCCGGATAGTAGGTTCAAGTGTCAAGCGTGTCTTAATACATAAAGGTTATTACAGGGTGGATCAATATGTGAACGATAGCGACATGTGGAAGTGACGCCTGTCTCTGTGCATCCACTAAAAACGAATGTAGCTAGCTCTATGTGTCTATTATGTTGTAGTAATCAAAAAATATGTTAGTTATTATGAAAAGATAAACCAGATCCAATTTCTTGCCGGTTCTTCTCGATAACTGGGTTGTTTTCTGAACCGGTGCTAGTTTTGACGTTCATTAGCGGCTTCTCAGGGCCTAAATTGAATAAAGAGTATTTTGATTTGATTTGAATAAACTTGGAAAAATCTGCCTAGAATGATGTAGTACACGGGCAATCATTTTTTTAAAACAATGAAGTTATCATAAGAAATCATAAAACTAAAGAAATCGTCAGAGCTTTCGTTCTCTTTTCTTTCACTATAGAATTACCGCTTTATTATGCAATATTGAAAATCACGAACTATCTAATTAGGTAACATTAAGAGCAACTCGGTATTCAAAACCACAAAAGGTGCTACAAGCGAAAGGGACTGACTGCGTTTAACTTAGTTGCTCTGACTATATGAACTTATTTTTTAGAAATTTTATTATTAGGTACATACGGTAGTATAGGCAATAAGAGAGATCAATCATCTGTAAAAATCAAATACTAACCACTAATATAAGAAAATATAGAAAAATACTCTAAAGACTATGCCTGCCATTTTTTTTTATGTCATAGGAGGCAAACGAATAAGTGGGTCACCTGATGTTAAGCGATCACCACCGTCCATAGACACTTGCAACATCAGGGGAGTCGCAAGTGTGTTGCCATCTTGTGTTTGGGGGGAGGGGAAGCAAGGAAAGGGTTAAGGGGAGGGGAGATGGGCCTCCGGCGCTCTCACTGACCGAACGAAACGCAACAATGCAAGCATTATTACTTCACGACGGTTTTCTGTTAGAGGGTGGCGAGCCGACCCATTCATTCTGAAATCAGTGATAGATTTAACGTGGCTCTACCACCTACACATGTGAGCAAACACGATGACAAATGTCTACAATATTGCTAACTATCTACGAAGTGTGGTGTGGATGTTTGGCATATTTGCAAATGGTTGGTCAATCATTTGCACTTTGTCGTCTTGTGTTGGTTTTTGAGCGTACATTAAAATAATGTTCGTGAGTGCAAATGTATATGAACAAATCTGGTAGCTAAAATTAAAATATTAAAGGTAGAAGGTTTGTAGGTGGTAGAGCCACGCTAAAGCTAATACTTTTTTTTTTTTAACGTGGGGAAATCGTTTTGTGGGGGCGGCAAGGGATCGTTCAAGCTAATCAACCTTGTAGAGCTGGAAGGTGACCGCCGGGCTCCTACCTATAGAGGGACAGAGATGGGCCCCCCGGTCCATCCCCTCAGGTCCGGCTACGGTGGCAGGAGGAGTTGGGCGAAGCGCCTTCTCCTCCTGCCTGTCCTCCTTTGGCGGAGACGGCCACTTTGAGGGTCTGCCTCGCGGGCCCTCTCCGCCTCCTCCTTCTGCGAGATGACCACCTCGCAGAAGGAGGCCATCGCTCGCCAAGCCTGTTCGCTGCCGAGCAATGCCGAAACCACGCTCGGCAGCGGTAAGTTCGTTCCCACGGCCGTCGCCAGAATACGGCGCTGCTCCCCCCATACAGCACACTCAGACAGCGTGTGCTGCGCGGTATCTTCGTCAGCGCGGCACTCGTGGCAGGTACCACCCGAAACAACCGTGTCCGGTGAGTACCTGCAACAGTCGGAACGTCAGGGAGCCCCACTCCCTTGCTCTCCACTCCCGCAGGACCGGGCGGACGGCGTCCACTGTGAACTGCCCGAACCGCTCGTCCGCCAGGTCCTGCTGCCACCTTACGACGGCGTCGCCGTCTCTCCGCCTCTACCCCCCTGAGAGCTGGAGGCTCCCCCCCCTCGTTTCCTCGCCGCCGTGAACTCGTACACGGCGGCGAGAACTCCTGCCTCCAGATCCCAGGGCAGGGAGCCGGCGAGCGTGAAGGCCGCCGCCGAGGACACCGTCCGGTACGCCCGGATTGCCCTTAGTGCCACCGTGCGCTGTGCATTGCGTAGCGCACGCACGTTGGCGGCACCGAGGGCATCAGCTCAGACTGCTGCCCCGTAAGCGGCCATCGTCCGCACGACTCCCATGTAGAGTCGGCGGCACCCGACGCCCGGCCCCCCCACGTTGGG
This sequence comes from Antheraea pernyi, assembly GCA_015888305.1. Taxonomy (NCBI): domain Eukaryota; kingdom Metazoa; phylum Arthropoda; class Insecta; order Lepidoptera; family Saturniidae; genus Antheraea; species Antheraea pernyi. The sequence goes on from MU158824.1 coordinate 319,715, forward strand.
GAGTAACCGGCCGAGTGCCGCAGCCGCCCCAGAAATTCGCGGTCCGAGCCCCGCAAAGTGGGGCTCGAACCGCCAGCGCCCGTCCAGGGTGAGGCCCAGATATTTCACCTGGGTCCCCACCCTGATCCGGGCTCCCTCCACCACAATGTGAGCCCCAGTAGGTGGCCCCCGCCGAGGCCCATAAAAGAGTAGGGCCTCGGTACGCTGAAGCTAATACTGGTTTCAGCATGAATGGGTCGGCTCGTCCGGGTACTACCACTCGACACACAGAAAATCAACGTCAAGTAACATTGCTTGCATTGTTGCGTTTCGTTCGGTCCGTGAGAGCGCTGGAGGCCCACCTCCCTTCTCCCCCCTCCCATAAACACAGGCTGGCAACGGACTTGCGACTCCCATAGAGTTGTTAGTGTCTATGGACGGTGTTGATCTCTTAACAGATGACCCACCTGTTCCTTTGCCTCCTGTGATATAAAAAAAAATGTTTTCTGATGTATTTGGTGCCGGATCTAAAAAAGTCCATCTAATGGTACCATAAATTCTGCTTCGAATTAAAATTATTTTGTCAAACACAATGTGGTATGTTCCATCAGCCTACTTAAGAGTTAAAGCCATTTCCGAATTTAATGTGTAACAACTTAGTCTACAGCATTACTAAACATAAAATGAAATTGTGGTCAACCATTAAGCTATATAAAATAAGAAATACGTGACCACAAAGTAATTGTCCACTTTGATTTCTTAATAAAACTGATCTTAATTCATAAGTTAAAATTTCGGTACAAGGACTTATGACATTAATGCTTGCGATTACTCATTTCAGTTCATAGTCCTCGTAGTTGCGGCTCTTGGAGTAGCAGACCGCTTAGATCACGTGCATTTACCGCCCAACGCTGGGTCTTCTGGTGGTCCAGCCGCTGGCCTTCTAACACCTCTCCGTGGGCATTATGACCACGCTGATGACCACAACCACGCGGCAGCCCATGCGGAAATCCTGCGTTATGAAAACGAAATAAACGATGAAGGCTACCATTACGCTTATGAGACTAGCGATGGCATCAAAGCTGAACAGCAAGGTGAGGGTCATTCCTATCTGGTTTTAGTAATCTCGAAAGCTATATCGAAGCTTTCTAAACAAACTTATCTTCAAATCGTCTATTAATAGAAGATAAACCTGAAACATATTCCATACATGGCCCGCGACTTCATCCGTGCAACCGTATGGAAAAAACAGTATCGAACCTATTATAATAAAACAAACACTAAATGTTACTCAAGGATATGTGGCAGGATTGGAAAAAGTACCTTTTTCTGCATGAAATGTATTCCATCACCTTTATGTACCTTTAATAGCCTATACCTATACACAATTTCATGATGATAGACCGAGTAGTTAAGGTATAATAAACGTGAAACATACAAACAAATTAACGTTCGCATTTACAATATTAGTTAGGATTGTTATATACGTGTGTTTCTCATTATTCTTAAACGGGTGATTTTTTTTTGTGTTTGAGTGGTCCCTGGATTCAGTTACATAATTGGACCTGGCAGTTGGTGCTCTGATTTGATTTCCAGTTTTTTTTGTTATTAATATACGTTAATCTATATTAAAAATTATGTTATTGGTGGTTTAGGACGCGTTATACCGGGACCTAAACCAGAGGAAGGCTTATTGAAGGTCTCAGGGTCGTATTCATACGTCGGAGAAGACGGCCAGACGTACACTGTTACGTATACAGCTGATGAGAATGGATACCACGCGGAAGGAGCACATCTGCCGACTCCGCCACCCATCCCGGAGGAGATCTTGAAGAGCTTACAACTAACCAACACCAGAAGTGGTATGGGTTTTAACTAACATATTTTATCAATTATTTTAAATCACAAATAAATAAAATTGTTGTTGTTTCGGCTAATCTCATAACGATTGAACTAATTTTGACAGAACTTTCAATGGCAGATAGTCATTATTATTAGAAGTACTAGGATAATTTTATTTAAAAAAATATAATTCCTGGTAAATATAATAAACTAAGCAAGCAGTCTCCAGAATCACGCGCACTCCATGTGCATCTGTTTATTAAACTATTTTTTTAACCTGATTTCCACATGCGTGAAGTTGCGGACATCAGAGAGAAAATGAAGTCTTTGCTTATAAAAATTAAACTTTTTTTATAATTTCTTACTGTATGTTACATGTATCGAAAAAAACGTAACAAATAAAAATATAACAAAATATAGGTCACAGAATCAGATAGAGAGAATTACATGGAGGGGGAAAACAGTTTTTTCTTACGTGACGGAAATATAAAAAACTTAATCTCTATATCAAATTATATTCGTAGCAATTTAGTTGTTGAGGGTTTCCCCTGATAGCACAAATTTTCTCATTTGTTCATTTAGTAGGCTGTATGAAACTGGCTTTTACTTACGGTTTCTAAGCACTAATGTTGATTTAATCTATCCCTCCACAACAGGACATTTTTCCTGCATGAAAGGTACAAAATTTCATTATAATAGGTTTAGTAGTGTACCCATGAAAGTGTATCAATAAAAGAAACAAACAAACTCCTTTTCGCATTCATAAAATCTGTTAGATTTTAAGTAAAAAGTTTGCACGTAAACTTTTATCAGGCGTTTCATTCAAGTTAAATTGGTGACATAATTAAATATGCATGGAATTTCAATCACTTATTACAAGTACTTTCTACCTTATTGCAAGATTTTTTTCAAAGATTACGCTGCTTGTATCTGTAAATTTTCATTAAAATTGTTTAGCGGAATTATTTATTAACAAATAATTGTTAGCAAAATTTGCTAATAAAATTTCATTAGGAGTTCTATTTTTCATTCTTGTAAGTAATATGGGTTTTCTTTATAATGAATTTATTTAATCCTATGGCTCAATAGGGTGTCCATCTTTTACTATCGTCGATCGATGAATCGCTCTATTTGTCACTGCGATGTACAATTTAAGTAGAACAGTGCAACGGGCAAACATTTGTTACTCTTTAGCAGCACCCGAGAGCACGTGCAGGGGAATGAGAGATACACTTCCTGTGGATTCGAGTAACATCAACCGCCCATTTTAGCCCCATTAAATAGACGATATATTTTATTATAACACTTGTATTCACAAATTTCTTTGAAATGGTTACAGACCAATACAACAGCCGGAAGAGCAGCTACGATGCAGACGCCGGATATTAAAATAATTTAAGTATATAATTATAAATCTTCGAATCTATCTCGAAATTGAACGTCAAACACTTATACATCTACATTTTTTTTACTTTTGTACTTCTACCTATACTAACGGAGTGCCTTAGATTGGACGACGCGGCCAGTATGTATATAGATCTAATTAATTTTTATTAACTGTTAAATAAAGTTGTAAATAAATAAAATTGTTGTTTGAATAATTTCCTTAAAATGTTTTCTGTTGCAAAAAAAAATGACACCGTATGTTTCACATTTTATCACAACCACACATCAATTGTTAGAAATAATGGAGCACTTGAGTGGTGTATGATTTATCTATGATGTTATATATGATGGTGGTAGAGCCACGCTGAAGCTATTACTGGTTTCAGCATGAATGGGTCGGCTCGCCCGGGGTAGTACCACCCTCTCACAGAAAACCGACGTGAAGTAACAGTGCTTGCATTGTTGCGTTTCGTTCGGTCAGTGAGAGCGCCGGAGGCCCACATCCCCTCCTGTATCCTCTCCCTCTCCCTCCTCTAACCCTTCCCCCCAAAGGGTGGCAACGCACTTGCGACCCCTCTGGTGTTGTTAGTGCCCATGGACGGTGGTGATCACTTAACATCAGGTGACCCACTTGTTCGTTTGCCACCTATGACATAAAAATAATAATAATAATAAATCTGAATATATAAAGTACCATAAATTAATAGCTTATATACCATTTAAGATTTACATTTTCAAAGGTATACAGTACAAGGTCATTAGTTATAGCATTGTCTCAAGTTAGCAGAATGACATCACAACACAGTAATACATAGCACATAGAACACAGCTAACTATTCATTATAGATTCATCACGGTACGTGTATTACAGATATTTTGTATACAATCTATTCTTATATGATAATATTGATTTCAAATCAGAAATAATTATTTGACGTCTCCTCTATAATTATTGTTTCATACTGTGAAATCAATTTACATGCTAATAAAATACACATAGCCTATTGAATACTTTAAACGTACAGTAATTCAGCATAATTTGCAAAACTATATACACTGTGCTGTAAATATTTTGATGGGGCTACCTCACAAACAAAGTAACATGAATTGAACGCACAAATAATAATCTAAATATACACGTATTGTTCATTTTAGCAAACTATAAATTTTTGAATGGAGGTTTCCTGCCTTGCATGTAAATGTTGTAGTGTCATTAAACTAACTTGTATTTTCTTTACTGCAATTTATTATACCATATTAATTAACGAATAACATACATAAGCTTCGCAAATTTGTCCTAAATATACGTGAAGCACTTTTTGCGATAAATCAATACAAATTAGATATACGACATTTTTAGGTTGTTTTTAGGTCATCAATGTCTTTTAAAGTTATGTATCACAAAATTAGATGCACAGACAGAACTACAGCTTTATTAATATACATACATATATTACGAGAGCTTCGTAAACTGCTAAATTTTTTCTGGCAGAAAATCATCCAATACTGATTGATATAGCTCGTGCACTCCTTGCTACTAAAGGTTCATGTCCAAAAATATAGGAAATACAGAAATACACTGAACATATTTCTAGACAGACCCGCGTTCAACAAGTAGTTAAAAATAGTATCTAAATGACACTGAAAAATGTATATACAGTTCATTGAAAATACCTCTTCACCTTGAAGTCGTACGATAGCGGTTTAGCACGAAACTGAAGAATCTAAAACGACAAATCGATAAAGTTATTTCTGTAATGCTTTATCAGTAAAATGAAACATTGTTTCGTATTTGAAACAGCGTTTTTGGGTTAACTACCTTAGTTTATGTAAGCCTAGTACTTCTAAATGTTTTCTTAAGTTCTGTTTCCATTTAAAAAAAATGTATATATGTTGACTGATTTTTTACCATTTACTGAGTTAAATATTTATTGTTCTATGTTTTAATATATTTTGATTATAACGTAGTACATGATCTGAAATTATGATGTGACACAAGACAGAGGACACGCCAACCCGAGAGCTGGATCTCAAGTGCATTTGCCGGAAAATATCTACATGTGCTTGGCGACCGATTTAAAAGGAAACCTACACTCTATTTCTATATACACTAGCATAGTAACATTTAATTACATAAAGGTTAATAACGTATTGGTCAAAACTTATCAAATAAACTACATTTTTTATAATAACAATTAAAAATAAACATGATCACTCTAGGTTATCCTTAAGAAATGGACATAAATTATAATATAATATAACAGATTAGTAGGTTTTTTTTTTTTCGAACTGACTATGCTATTGACCTGGCAGGGTCTTTACAGCTTCACCGGACTACTAAGGCCGAGCGCTTAGGGCACTCAGCCGATTTTGGTTTTGGGTAACATACACAAGGGTGCACGCACACCTCGGCTTGGGCTGTTTCCTGGAAAATGACAAGTCTGTCCTAGCTAACTATTCTAAGCTATTCATACATATATACATTTGTGAACCATACAATCGAAATTGCAGTATTCACAAATGAATACGTGTATATCGGATTGAAACGAACTTAAACTATTCGATTCAGTTCGATGAGGGAAAAAAAAAACAAAACCCTCCCACCATGTGTATGTATGTGCACGTGTGTGAGAGAGATGATCTCATATGTGTGTTCAAGTGATGTAGGTGAGTCACTGTATCGCGAAAATAATATCAAGAGGGCTCCGCGCGGGGACGACCTAGGCTCGAGATATTATTGAGAACCGCGAAGTGTGCGGGAGCTAATAGGGATCGATTACAAAAGCGTGGGCGCAACACGCATTTTATAAGATTGAATTTAAATTTACTAACGGTGACGGCACCGAAGTCTAAAAATAGACATAACAAAAATTATTATTATTGTTTGACGGTTATTTTTAGGGGAAGATAGACGTAAATACGCGATTTACTCTATCTTATTTGAGTTATTTATTTTTTAACAGCTGCGCGCGCGAGCCGTTGTAGTGTAGCCGCGATGGCTGGAAATCTATGGATTGCCGTGACGGCACCTAGTAGCGGATTACGAGAGCACTCTTCGTACGCCGAGATCTCCGAGATCTCGTGGAAAATGAGTAGTTGACCTGCGTAGTCAATACTCGATAGGGAAAAGGAGTATGCGGGGTCATCCTGTGAAGGATTAGCCGCCGGAGGTTTGGGAGTGTGCTGGGACGCGGGTTTAGGAGCCCACGGGGCCTGAGGGGCCCGGTAGGGGCGGGGGGGCGCACTAGTCGCGGGTACGGACGCTGCCGGTGCACGAGACGTGCCCGGCAGGTTCGGGAAGGCCTCTCGAGACATGAGAGGCGGAGGTCGAGGACGGGCGGGGGCAGCGGCCGTCTTAGACGGCGACGCCTGCCTGGGGTATCGAGGGCGCTTTGTGCGCGGGGCGCGGGGACATCCGCGATAATTCGCGGTATGGCCCACGCCGCGGCACAGAACACAGCTCGGAGGGTCGGAGGCGTCTTTCGTGCGAGAACACTCCCTAGTGGAGTGGTCGCCGAGGCACTTAACGCACCTGGGTTTCAGGCGACAGTTTCGTGCGGAGTGTCCGTACACCTGGCAGTTGTGACACTGCGAGGGCACAGACGTTTTGCGCGGCGGCTCGACTATGACGCCGGAGAGGCCGCAAAGGGATGTAAGATTAAAAATCGCTTTCCCCTGAGGGGTGCGATCGAGGACAACGAGAACCATATCATATGGAGCCCTGGTGCGCGGAGAGCGCATACGATGAACCTCGCGAACAGGAATCTTCTGTTCCTTGAGGTCGTCTGAAATGTCGTCAGTCGGGAGTTCTGAGGGGACTCTACGGATCACAACCCGTAGTTTACGCTCCTCTTCGAGAGAGTGCGTGAAATAGCCCCACTGGTTGTCCCGAAGGAAACGAGTGAGGTTGCGATGGGCGGTGGACGTGGCTACCTTCACCTGAATACCTACAGCGGTATTCACGGCGGAGGTGTAAGGGATACCTGCCGTTTCCAGCAGGCTAGAAATCTCAACCCAAGACGCTTTGTCTTGGATCGTAACGGGGGGCGGTGGGCGGGGCTTCTTGCCCGAAACTGCGGAACCCGCAGCCACGGGCGAGTCGGGTCTAGAGGGCGCTGGTGTCGCCTTTGGCACTTTCGCGCCATCGACGTTTGCGATCTTTTTAGAGGGCAATTTGTCCTCCGGATCGGAAGAGGAGTTCGAGCGCTTCTTGCGCGGTTTGCGGTGCGTGACGGTGGTGAAGCCATCGTCCGCAGCAGGGGCTTGCTCAGCCTGAGGGGCTTGCTCGGCAGGGGGATCCTGCTGAGCAGGAGGGTCTTGCTCCATGTCGGAGCCGGAGTCGGAGTCGGAGTCATCGCTATCGCGATCGGCTGGGATTGGGAAGTTGTTGGAAGCCTCGATCTTGGCATAGATCGAGGGAGCGGGCTTCGAGGAATGAGGGAGCTCGGTGCGACGCTTTGCAGCGTACGCATCGTAATCGTCTACGAGACGAGGACAGATAGCGGCTATGAAGCCGCGGAGGCTAATGAGCTCAGTCTCTAAGAGACTGATCTCTTGTTCAGCGGCCATACCGGGGCCTGAGGAGGGGAGTGGGGCGGGGGAAGACATGTGAAACCTCCCTGCCAGAGGGGCAGGGGGGCGCGCCTTAATGAATTTAACGGACTATCCCGAGTCCGGATCAAAGGGAGCTGTTTAAAACTAAACAAAATAGGAAAACAACGCAAATAAGTACCTGAGCGAGACAGGGGAAAAATAACATAAGACTACTTAAATAAACAAACAATAAAAAGAAAATAAATTTAAAAATAAATCACTGAAGAATTAAAGAAATACGTAAATAAATAGATAAACAAAAGAGTAAATAAATAAATATACCAAGAAATAGATAAAGCAATAAATAAATACAAGGAAAGGTCTCACTCAGTTCCAAGAAAAAGAACGCAGGTGCAGCGCACCTGTGAAGCGCAGGTGTGCCGGATCGAAACAAACAATAACTGACGTCACTAAATCACGAGTATTAAAATCGAACTTAGCGCGCGCAGCCAAACAGACAACCGCTCAAGTCGACGGTTCGATCGGAACTCAGATTAGTAGGTGGTAGAGCTACGCTGAGGCTATTACTAGTTTCAGCATTAATGGGCCTTCTCGTCCGGGGTAGTACCACCATCTCACAGAAAACCGACGTAAAGTAACAGTGCTTGCATTGTTGCGTTTCGTTCGGTCAGTGAGAGCGCTGGAGGCCCACCTCCCCTTCCCTGACTCCCCCTCTACCCCAAGACAGGTTGGCAACGCACTTGCGACTCCCCTGGTGTTGCAAGTGTCTATGGACGGTGGTGATCACTTAACATCAGATGACCCACCTGTCCGTTTGCCACCTATGATATAAAAAAAAAACAAATTTAGTTCTAGGCCTCTTTACGCTCTATAATTCCGTAGTACATTATTTTAACATATCTTAGTATCTCATAAAGTTTAGCATTCGCTAACATACAAACGCCTTGACTTATATCTACTTTATATTATTCATATATACATTTAATATACTGATAAACCGTCCGGTAAAAAGTCTTATGGTTGTTAATAAAAATCCGTTAAATAGTTTTAAATAACTAAGGGAATATACAGACAGACGCAAATAACGGGTTTCTTGTATATTTTTTATCGATTGGTATTATATATGTACGCAATGATAATATACTAAAAAGCTGTAAATACGTTACCTACGTGATACTTTCACACACGAAAACAAATGGCACGATAACGCACACATACGTAAAGTAATATTGTGACGCCACACTATCTTAGATAAAATGCGGAAGTAAGATGGCATATTGTCGATATCGGTGGTGAAAAAGAAATAGTTATATATTAGATATGGGCGGATTGACAAATTATATACCAAAATCTTCCTCATGTAATGGGGTGTCGTTTTCTACGGGTGATCTACGGGTGAAAACCGCATGAAAATCCACCATCAATAGTTTTTGATAGCAGTTTTACAGACAAACAGACGTGGCAGAGGACTTTCTTTTATAATATGTAATGATAGAATTGTGTATATAAATACCATATGTGGAGTTAAAATTAAACAGTCTATCTTACGCACTCCGAGTCTTATTACACTGTTCAAATCAGTGTAGGCTTCTACAAATATTTTATTTTATGTCCATTTTAACACATTTACAAACAAATACTGATATAATTTTTTATATATAAATAAATTATCAGTTTCATACGAATATGATAAACTGGTGTTTAGTTTTTAGTACCGTTAACAGTTTGGTTCAGTTAACTGCTGATTAATTTCCGGGAATAACCGACGCCTACAGTTGTGGCCTATAAAAAAACGCAGAAAAAATACTGAATATATATAGCTATTTATATATTCATAGTTGTTACTCTGAAGGTAGTTCACCCTTGTTTAACTAAAAATACGCTTATTCTTTAGAACGTAAATAAAGTTAGAAAAAATGTTTCACATCTGGTCGATTTGTAGTTAGGGTTGCCAACCACACTACAGCTGTTATATAGTAATATTAGTAGCCGCCCGCGTCTTGGTTTGCCATTTTATCTTTTTAAAAGTCTAACTGTGCCCGCGACTTCGTCCGCGTGGAACCTCATGTAAAAATCAGCGATTAATAAAATCATCCGAATGTATTAAGTTCATTTCCTTATTTTTTTTTTTTATTTTGGTGGGGAAATCCTTTATGGATACGCCCCCCCTCGGGGGAGAGAATGGGTTATGTCCGACTCGCACGGAGTAAAACCTCACGGTGTACCGTCCGCCGCATGGTAGGGCCGGCCAGGGATCAAACGTGCTGTCTACCTGAGAAACCGCCCCTGCGGCAGCCTGGCGAGTAAACGCCAGGCTTTGTCCTACTATAGAGAGACTACTGGGTACACAACCAGTCGTCTCCCCTCGTCAGCCTCACCTGTGCAATGAGGAGATGGGACCCCCGACCCGTTCCGCCTGCCCCTCCTTCCTGCTCTCCTTTGGCGGAGACGGCCACTTCGCGGATCTTCCTCGCAGGCGCTCTCCGCCGCCTCCTTCTGCGAGATAACTTCCTCGCAGAAGGAGGCCACAGCAGTCCACCCCTCCTCGCTGCCGAGCATGGCCGAAATCACGCCCGTTCATTTACTTATCTAATTTCCTCTCGTACTTAATTCGCGTCGACGTTAAAATTACAATAACTTTTGATAGAGTGAACCTATTTTAATAAATAATAAAGTTACTCGAGGATATGCTTTTCTGAGGTTTTAACGTAAACGCAGTACCTTAGCAGCGATGCGTTTTCAAACAAACAAACAGACAGACATTTCTAAAAATGATAAAATGTATTTTATTACTTATTTGTAGAATATGCAACAATTATATGCATACCTAAATGACAACATAATATAAGTGGTGGCGCCGTGAGTATTCTATTATTAGTGGACTGTATTTTGCGGGGATGCTAATGTTGATGGTAAACTATTGTGTACAGATGCTATGGAGACAGGACTAGGAAGGAAACTTGGCCTTACCTTGTTTGTACCATATTCTCTTAGTGTAAATTTATCAATTTACTTTTCCAAGGTGGACGCTCTCGTCGATATATATTATTAAATGATACTATTATACATATATATCAAACAACGTAAGCGATTTCATATTAGACTAACCTACACCTATATTTTTCTCATGTACAAGCTACATTCCCGTAAAGCTTGGCCCGTTTAGTAGTCTTTGCGTGATTTTCTAAAAAGCGAGAACTCCTTTATTAACGTTGAGCGTTTTTTGGTAGGGGAAATATTATAAATTCACGTTATCCATTACCTCGATATGCCGGTAATGTATTGCATCAAACTAGCTACGTGTAGTATAGCGGCTTGTGTACATGTAATACTTATAGAGTTATTAACTTATCAAAGCTTTATATTACACTCGCACTATCGCCACACACTTTCTTCAAGGCCAAATCGTGCTTTTTCTCGAAGTTTTCTAACCAGCCATTGCTAGCTTTAAAATTATGGACATTCAGTAAAATGGTGATCTCTTCGGCTTCATTATAGGTCTGTTTGAACTATGTAAATAAACATTGCTCCAAAATAGGGAATTCAGCAATTTTTCGTCTTTTACATAAGATACTTTCTGCGCATTATCTGCCAAACTTAGCAGCAACAACTTTCCATTTTAATCCACTGTTCAGCGCTTTTGTTTAATCAACGTATATTAGTTAGTTCTGTTAATTTTCGTTTTAAATTCATTTTCCTTAGATAACTTTTATCACACAGCACAGTTTCCTGGACGGTGATCAACAACTAAACATTCAAGTAAGCCGCTGTCCTAACCAGCGCAAAAACAACTTTTAGCGATTTAAAAAACAATTGTAGTTCACACACGGTCGGAATCAAACTTAATATTCTGTTTATTTTTAAGAGAATAAGATGAATATACTATGCAAGTGGTTACAAGTAGATTATTGTAATTTATATTAACATAGGTAATAACACATACCACAGAATTATTTTTATAAGTAGCGGATAGTTGCTGTGATCCAACAGAAAATAATTTGCTATAGATTTCAACGGTTGTATAACAACTATTTTACAAACTCCGCAATAAATCCAAAGAAACTGACAACCCTATCCTTACGGATGCTGAAACGTTCCTCGCGCTGCTCCCACGCGTCATCTGTGCTATTCACTCCTCATCGTCCAACCCAAAGTATGGAAGATAGAAATATGAAATCTGAAAGAAAGTATTTCACCAGATTTAACATCGAAAGCGAATGACAATGTGTTCTATAGAACTTGTCATTTTCGGGTTACATTTATTTGAAACCCTTCAACACAATTAATAAAACAATGTTTATCAAAATTGAACGCGTAAAAATTCTCTACTCAAAGTGCCAAAGAAAAAGCACCAATATACGAAAATATACCCTCCTAATGTGTAGTCGAATAAAAATTGTAAACTAACTACTATATTGTGGCAATCAAAGCATAAAGCACATGTAATAAAACTGTTTATCATACAAAAGTCCCTTGTCTGGAATGATTCAACCCCCGATATCTCGCTGTAGCCGCCGTTTCGCTATCACTCTGTCACGCGTCCTCAAAACTCAACAATTCCCACTTCAGAATATGTAAATACAATATAAGCAAGATTATTAAACAAAATACAGTACATTAAAAAGACTAGTAAGATGTAATACTAACGTAATAAACGTTCAAAATAGCTTAGAATTGACTGGAGCTTAGTTGAGTTTTGAATTTACAGCAAAGCTGTCATGGGTGTGCGGTTGTGTTTAATTTCTGTGTTATTTGTGTTAATAACTTTTAATATCGGTATACTTGGAATTGTAAGTACATATATTATGTAGTTGGTTAATTTGATTTTTTAAATATAGTGAAAAATAGTAGTCCGGTGAAACTGTTAAGATCTTGCCAGATCAATAAGGTAGTAAGTTCGAGAAAAAAATAATTGTGAAAAATATAATTTTGGATCAAAGGATAATTTTTGGATTTGCTTACGTGAAATTAATATAATTTTATATTTTCTTGCTAATTATTATGTTACAATGAGAAAATGTGAAATGAAATTTATGGAATAATCTTGGATCAACGAATCCTTTTAGCCAATGTGTAATTATAAATTAACTCGTAACTAAAAACAATTTTCTCACTTTGTTCCTTTTTTATTTGTATGTACATAAATTAATACTTCTTATATTTCTGGTTTGTTTTAATTAACTATTCCTTAAAAAAATTAACACTTCAATCATATCAGTTCCTGTTGTTTTCATAATATTTTAAAAATGTTAAGTAAGTTATTGTAAAGATAGCTATAATTTGTAACACAATGACTTTAGTACATTACTATATACTTAAGTGTATCTAAATATATTATGGTACTGTAGTAAATACATTTTAAATAAATACCAATATTGTGAAAATTATAATTCATAATTAAATCTAATCACTAAGGTTTGTACGTACAATTATCCTTCTATCACCGAAATAAAATTCAAAATGTTCTCACCATTAATTTGTAGATAATTAATTTATAACATATAATGACTTATTGTTTTAAAAGGTCTATAATATTTTTCTCAGAACAAGTCGCATATTATAGGTTTGTTTGATTATATATATAAGCCACATAATTGATTATCTAATAATTTTCAATATTACAACGGTAAGGTAAGGTATACTTTTAAAGATTTTTTAATTTTGAACTGGAAACAGTGATTATAGTTAGATTCTTTAAATACGAGAGGAGGTGAGGTGGGATTCCGGCGCTCTTACTGACCGAACGAAATGCAACAATGCGTGCATTATTACTTCACGTGGGTGTTTCGGTGGGTCGGGTGGTAGTACCGCGGGTGAGCCGACACATTCATGCTGAAACCAGTAATAGTTTCAGCGTGGCTCTACCACCTACAAAATACAACACATACAAAAATACAGATCTTCACATGCCATATACATATTGTGTTGAACTTGTTTCAAATTAAAGGGTTTACAAGGTTAGGTTAATGTTACCACGTATATGTTTATGGTGCGAACAAAAGTGTTAATGAATTAATTATATTTATTCGTTATACCTTGATCTTAATGATGGTGTTGTCTAAAGGGACCAAGCCGTTTGATTAACACGTTGACTGTCACGGATTTTTTTCGAAATTGTCCTGGGAAGTCATTTCGTTTCAATGATAGTATGTTAGTTTTACTAACATACATAAAAATATTAATTATCAAGAATGTTAAAATGTTGTTTTTGTAATGAAAACACGGTACGAATAATCTCCTACTTATATTTGAAACTTAGTATTTATGTTTGAAACAGTTCATGTAAGCCAACCTAATTTATTTTTTCTTAACTGAAGTTGCCAATTTATATTTACTCTGATATATTACGACACTGCTCGTGGTGTGACTGGATAACATTAAGAATGAGTATATCAGAGGAAAATTGACAATAGCACCAGTGACAGAGAAGTTGAGGAGTAATAGGCTAGCATGGTATGGGCATGTCATGAGCAGAGATGAAAACCATGTAACTAGAAAAGTGTTGAGTAGGATGGTGGACAGATATACGAGTAGAGGAAGACCGAAAAAGGTATGGATGGGCTGTGTGAAAAATATGTGCGTAGAAGGTATGAATACGGAGATAACACTTGACAGAAGAGAGTGGAAAAAGAAAACATGTTGTACCAACCCTACTTAGGTGGGATAAGGGTAATGATGATGATGATATTACAACACTGCTCGTAGCTGTAAAAATATGGCAATTAAAGAAAGGCCGAGATAGCTCGCAGTGGGCTTCCTGTGTAAGTTCATAAACTGCGAAATATCTCGTTGTTGGCAGTCAACGTGTTAAAATCTTAGAGGTCGTTAGTTCGATTAATATTAGACAACTATATTTTGGATTTATCTAACCTTGTCGTATATTAATAGCTATATTGAACGGTTAGAATACCAACACCAACATTTAATGGGACTTATTTTTATGCAATCCGAATGTTAATTTAAACTCATAAAATAATTTTCTATTATCTAATTAAATAAATAAATAAGCCTTTTATTATTTCCCATTTCCATGCAATTTTACAATGTCTATTTACAAATTATAACAGTATTTTATCTTATAATATAATAATTTAATACAAATATTTTTTTTTTATTACTCTATACATTTTTTTTGTTATTATTACATTAGATATTTATAATGTTCTTATTATTTTACATTTTATTTTGTTTATTCTTATTATTATGTTATTCGTTTTTAATTAATTGTATTTTTCATTAATTGAATGAGAACCCCTCTGAAGGGTAAAGGCCTCCTCCATTTTTGCCCATTGTTTTCTGTCTGTTGCCTTTATTTGCCATTGCATGGCAAATGGCATGGCTATTATCTGATACTACTTCATTAATCATTTTAATACTAAACTGTAATGTTTCTCGACCCAGTTGTTGTGTCATATGTTTTTAAAAATTATCACAGGTTCAAGTAACCGCTTAACATCGGGAGAATTATAAGCCTGTTTGGTACATCAAACGAAACCATTGTAACTTACATCACCGAATTAATTAAACATTGATGTACTACTACTTAGGGAGATTTTTACACCAATCACCTAACAAGGAGTTAAAATATGAAACGGTTTTATCATATATTAATTACCAGATAACCCTGGACAAGGGAATTTTGTTTAATCATATGGCTAAGAAGAATATCCATATTTTATTGTCGTATTATCGTCCATTGATTGATGTCTTTGTTACTGCGAAGTTCAATTTATGTGGTGCAGCGGCTAGAAGAACGAGGTATATCGAGAGAGGAATTAATTCTGAATACGTTTCTTAGACGATGATCTATTAACGTATATTCGTAAAAACTCTATTAACATAGCTCACAGCATTACAGTGCCTGTGAATCAACCAGTGAATGGAGCTAAATTTACCCAACCGTCCTAAATAAATCCATAAAGATATAAACATCCAATTTTACATACCGCATGTATTCAAGGACGAGTATTTCTGTCTGATAGTGTCACTAAAATCCATATCTATAATATTTATACCTTCTAACTATCTATACAATCTGTTTATTTATTTAAAAAAAATAATGGTACATTTCATTTCAATAACTGTGTTTGTCCAATTATGTATGGCACATTAGTTAAATAGATTTATGCTATCCATTTAACTATAGCTCCAACAGATGATGTTAGGTTATATTTCATAGTATTAGATTTTACAATACAAAGCACATAGTAAATATTAAAATATATATTGTAGAACATAACACATAAAATGTAACAAATAAATTGAGGGTAATAAGCTTTTGTATACATTTTATTGTGAATTATAAGAAATTGTAAATAGATTAATTACATTTACGTTTATCTATAAAATAGTTTATTATGTTGTATTATTATGTTTTTGTCTTAACTAAAAAAAAAACAATAATAAGAATAGAATAATAGTAAAAATAAATAATATATGTAAGAATATACCTATATACATATATATATAGATGTGAGAACCAGGCTGACGTTAATAATTTTAATATAAAAATTTAAATAATTCACACTGTAATTAATTTAAAAATTCAGGAGAGAACATTTTATTCCATTGTTTCGAGTTTTCACTTCTGACGGTAGTCCTTACGACTACCTCGATTTTTTTTTCGCCGACATCGATCCCCTTTGCTAATGGTCATAGACCCTTGGGGGTCGATATAAATAACTTTGGGAGTTATGGGGTCAATGTATATCGCTTAGAGTTATGTAGTAATAGAAATATTCTCATAAAGGTTGACGTACACGAATTCGTCAGCATGAGTTAGTTATAAATAATTATATATCCAACGTTTCCTTGAATATGTGATCATGTAACTCATTAGCTGATGTCAGCTACCAGTTCTTGGTACCGTTGCATCGTTACACGTTTCTCTATAAAGCTTAAACGATATTTGCCTAACGTAAATTTTATACTTATGTTACTATGTAATCAACCGCACGGAAACAGTTTATCGAATGTAACTCGTAACTCGAAAATGGATTAGTTATTTTAATATGAAGTATGTCATTTCCCCGATGATAAGGAATTAGTTGGCCGACATAATTTATCGTAGCGTAAATTTAAAATGATTGACGTAAATATTTCACGTTTTTAAATGACAATGAAAGTATTAATTACATCGACATAAATAAATATTTTGTTTCTAAATTAGTTATAGTTTTCATTAAAGGTGTCTTTATTCACTTTACACAATATTTTAGGCATATACATATTTATATATAGTTGATGAATTATTACATTACTAGCTGATACTCGCTACTTTATCTGTGTTGTTTATTATCTTAATCTATACCAATATATAAAGCTGAAGAGTTTGTTTGTTTGGTTGAACGCTATGATCTCAGGAACTACCAGTCCGATTTGAGAAAATCCTTCGGTTTTAAATAGCTCATTTATCGAGGAAGGCTATAGGCTATATATCATCACACTAAGGCCAATAGAAGCAGAGCACCAATGAAGAATATTTCAAAATCGGGCACTTTTTTCCTTTTGAGCGATTTCCTTTGTAGTAGTAATAACATTCATTCAATAGGACAGGCGAAGGAATTAATCCATACTACCAATTCTGAAGTTGTCAATATAGGTATTTCTTATATATCCTTTAATCAATTTTCTTCCATGTCCAAGTTACAATAAAGGCATAAGCGCTAAATCTTCTATATAATATGTCGTACATTATTTTATCCATCATTATTATCTTCTTAGTCTTCATAATCATAAAAAAATATTGTTCAAATAAAGATTTCATAAAACAATATTGTTCAAATAAAGATTTCATTAGCGTTAGTATTATATACGTCGCTATAGTAACGTGGTAAGTTTCTATCGCAAACATTTTTGAAGTTTATTTCGTTTTCCTATGCAAAAAGTTTATACTACTTTTATTTCTAATTTTTATTTGTTCTTTATTACGTATTATAAAAATAAAGTTTGTGTATGTACAATTAAAATAACAACTTTTTGATGAATGGATATGGCTACAAATGACCAAAAAAAATTTTCTTTATACTTTGTCTATATTTTTATATTAGTATATTTTCTATGTTTGTTTGTTTCTTGCGGGTAATCTCCAAAACGGCTGGACCTATTTTAACGGGAATTGTACTTTTTACTGCCAGATAGCCGAAATTATAGCGGTTCACATATTCTATTTTACTTGTCCACGGTTTTGTCCGCATGGCTATTTCCAAAATGGTTGGACCGATTTTCACGGGGTATTCACCAGCAGCAGACCTCATCAAAAATAATTTAGATTTTTTATTCGCCTTCGGCTGCAGTGGAATATCCGTAATGCTTGAGCTGATTTTCACGGGACTTTCACTGGCAGATAACTCACCTTATAAGAAGTAACTTAGACTATTTTATTTTATTACTCAAGACTTCGGCCGCAATGTCCTACTATATCCTAGTTGGTTGGACCGACTTTCACGGGTTTTTTACGAGTAGATAACTAGCGGGCTCGGAAGACAAATTGACAAATTATACCTAAACCTTCCCCACGAATCATCATTATATCTACTGGTGAAAATGGCATGAAAATGGTCGTTTTTGACTTTATCGCGAACAGATAAACTGACAGAGGACTTTCTTTTTAACCGACTTCGAAAAAGGAGGAGGTTACTATGTTAATGATAACTCATCTTATGAGAAGTAACTTAGACTATTTTATTTTGTTACTCGAGACTTCAACCGCAATATGTTACTATCTCCTAATTGGTGGGACCGACTTTCACGGGGCTTTTATGGGCAGATAACTAGCGGGCTCGGAAGACGTTGTCCCGCCCCGATAATAAAATGAAAATCTTGACAAATTATACCTAAACCTTCCCCATGAATCATCATTCTATCTACTGGTGAAAATGGCATGAAAATGGTCGTTTTTGCCTTTATCGCTAACAGATAAACTGACACCGACTTCGAAAAAAGAGTAGGTTACTATGATCGATTGTATGTTTTTTTTAATGTAAGTTAACCGATATTTTCGTCAATTGTGAACCGATTTTAATGGTTCTTTTTTATTTGAATTGGTACACTATGTAGTGATTAACTGCTACCTGTGCATTCGTCCGTGTGAAATTAATCAAAAATATGTTACAACCCCGTGAGACGTGTGCCTACTGGACTCCAAGAATAAATATACATAATTGAAAGTCATATATCTGTATGTAATATGAATTATATCATCTTTTTGGTCAATTTGGAGGCTACATTATTTTATTTACCGCGTTTGCTTCTCCATAACTCAGTGTTTATAGCAACGTATAAGAATAACTTAAGTATATCGACAATACGGGCATATTATATCTATATAATAAAAGATTTAAGATATATTGTTCGATAATGTATAGCTTATAATTTGCATTACCTTCTTATATAGTGTTCGTGAGCACTGAGTTTGGTATATAGTAAGTTGAATTTCCAGGTATGTTGCTGATGATAAATCCCATCCCATTCGATATACTATTTGTATTAATATATCTAATGTACACGTTACATGTTACAGTTGGCGTGCGTGTCGTAGTTACAAATGTTTTTGAAAAAGCTTTTCTGTAATGTATACAGGGTACTCACAATTATACATTTTTTTAATACATTTTTTAAAAAGCGCGAGCGGATCCGCGGGTAACTGCTAGTATATTATATGTATAGAGGAAAGAACATAAACAAAAATTGAAAGCAAAATTATTTTCTTTACACAATTTATTTTTTAAAACTGTTATCGGTGTCCGGTGCAGCAGTTTAGGCCCTGCTAGGCGAATAGCGTAATCATTTCGAGTAAAAAAAACTGTTATCCGTTCACTTCCCCTCAAAACAAGAATAAATTAGTCGTTGATCCTTTGTCATTTTTTTTAATTTATTACTACACGTATTCATTTTTTACTGTCCGTAAAATAAAAAGATGAGCTTAGTGAAGTTGGTAGTTATCAGCTAATAAAATAATAATATCAGGTATTAGCTTAGTCGCTTACAATATTCTAAGAGATGATAATTCATGGTCACATTTAACATATAAAATAATAATATCAAAACAAATATTAATAAACTACAAAGAGCACCTAGGTTAAAGTTTGTTCTAAGATATTCAAAAGTATAAACACAAACGTAATATACCTAGGTGCAATGACTGGTGCCAAAAGCTGCAAGGGGCAACCCAAAGTTAATAACCTTCCATAATAAAACGGATAAAAAACCCTTGTGTTTTGTTCGTGTCTTCCCACGTTCACTTTCACTTCACCCGACGGTTATTAACACTGTTCTTTACTATAGACACGTAGAGGATTGCGTATAATTCTTTTATTTTTCTAGATAAATAGGTCAAATACTAAACACCTATTTTTTAATTAATTTAGATCGAGAATCAAGTGCAGTCTATTCTAGTATAGTCTATATTAGTAAATATTGCTACCGTCTAAACTTTCAGCCTGTATAAACAAAGGCGAAGTTAAGAACAGCTTATTATATGTGTTCCAGAAACACGCACACGATGCAATGAATAATGTCACCCTTTTAAACTACTTTATGGAAACAAACGATGACATAGTAATACCGATCATGCTGCACTTAGACAAGCCACTAATAAAAAGATTACCCCCAAAAACTAAGCACAAATTGAAAGAGAAATTAAAAAACGCAGCGGAATTAATACTGAAAGATGTGGAGCGAATTTTCAAACTCCCAAGTTTAAATTTATCTCTGAAGTTAACACTGATTGATATAAAAGTGTTGAAGAGTAAAATAAGTAAGATAGCGATCGACGAGAACGTATCAAAGTATCTGAAGAGTTACTGCGAGTGGCAAGCGGAAAGGAAAACGAAGAAGCTGCGATGGTGGTACTCTATATTATTTACTGGGCTGGATTTATTCTACATGGACGGTTTTGGAAAAGAAGTACGTAGAAGTACAGGTATTTTGATTATTCTTTTATACTTTACTAACTGCCTGTCTTGGCTCCGCATTGGTGTACTAAGTAAGAAAATTAGGCCTAACCTTCCTTTGTTTATACCAAAGGGCACCAAACTGGCAGACGACCAATATGATGTTAAATGGCTACCGACGCCTATGGACAACTGCAACAGCAGGTGCATTATCGTTGTGTTACCGACCTTTAAGACCATGTTTTAGTCCCTTTTTCAAGAGTCTTATGTCATAATCCTGGGGGAGCACCGTACCAGGTAATCCATTTCACAGCGGTAGCATGCGCATAATGAAGCTTCTCGAAGATCTTACGGTTGTCGCCATTATGTTGGGCTTTATGGATAAGCAACCAGCAACCGGTGGGTGATGCGAATTTGGAAGGTCAATGAGGATACCATATCGAGAAGTTCTTCCGAACACTCTCCGTTATACATGCGGGAAAGCACACATAGAGACCTGATGTCTATGCGAAATTCTGATGGTTCTAGGCCGCGTGTGAGTTCAGGATCGTCAACAATGCGACTTCCTTTTACAGTACGACTATGTAATGAATTAAAATGGTAACTGACCAATTAAACGTCAATCTGGCGATTATGTTAATATTTTTGGAATTTCCCTTCTTCTTTGAACTCAATTTTTTCCCTTATTGCGTACATTTTTTTAAGATATTCTTTCAAACCTTGTCCTGATAATTTTAAACACAGCAAAATAATAATTAGTCAAATAAATGCAGACGTTTTGAAATAACGTGCTTACGTACAGTCGATAATTGATTTTTAGTTATATAGATAGGTTTCAGATTTGACCACAATCTCATCTGATGTTGAACAACGATGTGATCTAAGGGGGTAAGCACGGTAAATCTAGTTACTGAAGCACACTTGTAGGTGTTTGTGTTAACACGATGTAATTTTTAACCCAATGCCCTGATTCACTGCAAGGTACGAATCTTAATCTATTGACGCGATTTCCGAATACGCTACCTATTAAATTAGATTATTATAGTTTCAAAATTGATGTTGATATTCCGTTTAAGGATACTATTAACAAAACTGACAGGTGTTTGATTTATAACTGAACTTTATTTATTCGTATGGCCAAATAGAGTATCCATTTTATGTGGAACAGTGCAGCAGACAAAAATTTGTAACTCGTTAGCACCACCCGGGGAGCACGTCCAGGGGAGTGAGAGGTACACTTCCTGAGGAAGTGAGTAACATGAGCCCCCTCATAACCGAAATGCTTAGCATTTTAGCTCTTTGTTCGATGTTGAATGTGACAAATATATCAAAGGTGGGAATGGTGTTTTTATCCAATTTATCTAGCAACCCTAAACTATCATCTTTACAGTCCACGACAAACTTTTAGATCGCTCTGAATCTTCGCAGTACACAAATTTAAACATAAATACGTATTATATATTATGTATAACATCGAAACAACTTAAGGATAATTAAGTGCCAGTTTTAGACTCCTGTAATAATATTTTAAATTTGTTTTGTATATAATCGACTATGTTACGTGGAAACTCGAACTTGCGGCTTTATTCAGAGTGGCCAATTGAGCGAATTTGTCAAAACATAGTCCAACACGAGTTCCATACCACTTGTAATAATACATTTTTTTTACCGACGTATCTACCACACACCTCGTTTCAGAATATTTGTTTATTTACCCCCCGGATTGTCTACGCTCATCCATATAGCAATCGCTCGAAGTAGTTTTAAGTTGCCTATAAATACTTTGATAGTTTTTCATATTACACTCATCCGTTGGTGTTTTAATACTTCTATTGGTTTAGTATTAAGTTAGGTTGATAATAGAATAATCACATGCATTAAGTGGGCGTAAAAATATAACAAATTAATCAAGTTTGTTTTTTATCTCTATATATTGTTGTAATTCTGACATTTTATAAATTAACAACGTAGAGAATACCTTAGTTCTTCGTAAAATAATATAGCTGTTGCGTTATGTAGAGTATATTAAGGTAACTGGTTTCAGATAATAGAACCAAATTGAACTTATTTAGACGTTATAGGAAGTTTTCTGTTAAAGCCAACAATGTTATATGATGTTTAGACTATATTTAAACGCTGAAATTTGTGTATTTTATAAAATCTAATTAAAAACAAAACATGCGTTTAGCTTCATTATCTATATAAGAACTTTAATCGACTTCAGTCAAGCAGTAGTCCGGTGAAGTTATTAAGACGTTACTAAGTCAATAGCGTAGTCAGTTCGAAAAAAAAAGACTTCAAGTCAAGCAGTCTTTTAACACGGAAAAGTAAGAGAAATAACAAATTGAAATCAAAATTATTACTTCCTTGGCGTTAAACATTGACACTCGCAAATATTTCAACAAAGCCTGTTTAGCGAAAAAACGTTCAACTTCATTAGACGCAGAGAGTAATATTAGTTACCATAAATAATTCTTTTCGACGTTTCTAGGCCGAGGTTACATGAATGGAATGTGTAGTCAGAAGAACAGCTGTACGTTACTAGAGTGGCAGCCTAAGAATATAGCGTATGTATTGGCGCATGAAATCGCTCACAGGTGAATAAGCATCTACATGAGACCTCTTAAACACGCGAGTCGTTCGTTACATTTCAAAATGCGCTAAATCCAATTTTAGTCGCCTATACTTAATATTATAAAGAGGTAAAGTTTGTGACTTTGTGACGTTGTGGGGGGTAATCTCAGGAACTACTGGTCCGATTTGAATTTGAAATTCTTTCAGTGTTATATAGCTCATCTAGCGAGGAAGGTTATAGGCTATATCATCACGCTAAGGCCAATTGGAGCGGAGCATCAATGAAGAATATTTCAAAATCGGGGTTTTTATTCCTCTTGAGAGCTTCCGCTATGTGTTAGCGTTAGCTTAAAGTAATTATTCCACGCGAACAAAGTCGCGGGCATAGGCTAGTTTCTTATATTTTACGTTATATTTCAATATCTTCTAATGTACAATATGAAGAATATAAAAATAAACTAAAAACCTTATGGACGGCAAAATTTGAACTTCGTTTTCAGCGTATAAAAAACTGGAAATGTAAAAAAAATTAAACGTGTTATATGAACAAATAAAATTGGATTTAGCGCATTTTGAAATGTGACACATACACATGTAGAAAACTAACAGTATACGATAAGAATGACTGAAGTTTTGCTACTCTATAAACTGTATGCTGAAACTAAAATGAATAACATTGGGAATGCTTTTATCCAACAAAGTACGACAGTAGTACTGGAGTGATAAAGGTATAATTAAGCAGTTTAGTGTATGAACATGCCATGAGAAGGCATGAAGAACTACAAGAAAGATGTATAAAGATGGATGGAGTGTAGGAGTAGAGGACGACTGAAGAAGCTATATATGAATTGAGTGAAGAACAGACGTCACTGTGTGTAGTTAGGATAACGCTGAAGACCCAATTCTGTTATTGCGATTCCAATTTCATAACGTTATAATACTAGCTTTTGCTCGCGTCTTTGCTCGCGTTAATGTAGGTTTGAGTTATGTCTTGGGAAAAGTACTTTTTTTACTGAATATCTTTTTATTTATCCCTGATAACGTGCTTGCAAAATTTAATGATAATCGGTTGAGTAGTGAAGGCGTGACATCGTAACAAACAAACTTACATTTGAATTAATAATATTAGTCAAGAGTCTATATGAATACTGTGATCAGAAATCATTATTATTTTATTGAAGATAAGTGAATAAGTGAATTTAATTTCAGCCTAGGCGTTTATCACGACGGACCTCCAAACAATGGTTGCAAAAGTCGACGATACATTATGGACGCGCTGTACAACCCTCACAACCCAGCTAAAGCTTGGTCGCCGTGTAACAAACGAGATTTGGAAATATTTTTGAAGTAAGTTTCATATAGCTATTTCACACGTGATTTATCACATAGCTACTGTCATTTCTATCTGCTATAAGTACAGATTATTTCCATGTACTATAAAACCTATTGGCCTAATACATAAGAGACGTATGAATTCAATTATTTATGGTATCCAGTGAAACTGTTAAGACCTTGCTAGGTCACTAGCGTAGTCAGTTCGAAAAAAACCTCCTCTCCTCCCCATCCCTCCCCTCTCCTCTCTATAGACAGTGATGATCACTTAACATCAGGTGTCCCACCTGTTCGTTTGCATGCTATGACATAAAAAAACGATTATTTATTGTTACAGCTTCGTATTCATCACATGTAATTATTTATGATACCATTTGAAAAATAATAGAGATGTATTTAATGTTTCGTACGCTTAATTGAGAATTTAAAATACAACGCATTTTCAATGAACCAAAACATATTTTTATATAGCACATTATTATTAATATTCAGTATATTAATGAAATTTATTATAATTTATTAAATGACACTAAAGAACCTATTTATAAAAATTCAGGCACAAATAGCGTGCATGAACTTTCAGCTGCTACAGTTTGAACAGTAATGTTGAATATTATTTTTTCAATGCGTATCGTCTGTAGTACTTATGTAATATTGATAATAATGTTCACATTATATAAATTAGAAATATGACGATAAACCAATTGATTTTAATAATAATACGTAATAAAATTAGCTTCTCTGTGATTATTACTTTTGAACCCTAAGTTTTGTATATTGCGCAAAATGAAACAGACTAAAAAGTGTTTTTATTTTTTAACTTTCAGTAGCAGACACGCGTGGTGTCTTCGACCGGGAGGAAGAAATGCAACAATAGGGGGATAAATATAACTGTTAAAATAACCATGATTGCATTTTAATATTTAAATTTGTGTTTTTTTTAAACTGGTTGTCAAAATTTAACCGTAGTTCACTAACCTTTTAAATTTCAATGCTGGTTGTGTATTATGATATAAAAGATGAGAATAATGTCGCCAAAAAGCCAATAATTTCAATAAAAATCCGATGTATAATAGTTAAGTAGGATAATAACAATAGTTACTCACATTTAAATCGATTTTTAACATGATTAATAAAATAAACGAAAGGTGAAAAAAGGTACGGACAAGAGTGCTAGAAATAAAAAGTTTTTTTTTTTGTTAATGTTCTATTACCAAAGACTACACAAATATTGTAGAGACTTATAAATAACGACCTAGTTATACCTAGATAAAATAACTTTTTTCATATATATATTTCTATAACAATATAGTTCGTCACAATTGACTATGTTTTCTAAATAAAAAAATGTAAATCTGTTGACAAGCAGATGTTTGTTTTCTTTTTGAAACTGTGATTTGCTATTGACTTACCTTCACAGCTTCACCGGACTAATGGAGCGAGGGTTTAAAGCACTCAGTCCCATGACAACAAGCTCAAAGGTGCCTAAGTGGCAGAACCTCATCTTAGGCTGTTACCTTGAATGCAACATCCGAGCCTTACTAAGCTGAACTAATTAATCATACATATAAATAATAGAGATATACACATGCATACCAGATATGTGCCTCACGGTGGCGAGTAGAGGAGAAAATGGCACTTAATTGTTTTTTTTTTTTTTTTCGAACTGACTATGCTATTGACCTGGCAAGGTCTTTACAGCTTCACCGGACTACTAAGGCCGAGCGCTTAGGGCACTCAGCCGATTTTGGTTTTGGGTAACATACACAAGGGTGCACGCACACCTCGGCTTGGGCTGTTTCCTGGAAAAAGACACGTCTGTCCTAGCTAACTATTCTAAGCTATTCATACATATATACATTTGTGAACCATACAATCGAAATTGCATGATTCACAAATGAATACGTGTATATCGGATTGAAACGAACTTAAACTATTCGATTCAGTTCGATGGGGGAAAAAAAAAACAAAACCCTCCCACCATGTGTATATATGTGCACGTGTGTGAGAGAGATGATCTCATATGTCTGTTCAAGTGATGTAGGTGAGTCACTGTATCGCGAAAATAATATCAAGAGGGCTCCGCGCGGGGACGACCTAGGCTCGAGATATTATTGAGAACCGCGAAGTGTGCGGGAGCTAATAGGGATCGATTACAAAAGCGTGGGCGCAACACGCATTTTATAAGATTGAATTTAAATTTACTAACGGTGACGGCACCGAAGTCTAAAAATAGACATAACAAAAATTATTATTATTGTTTGACGGTTATTTTTAGGGGAAGATAGACGTAAATACGCGATTTACTCTATCTTATTTGAGTTATTTATTTTTTAACAGCTGCGCGCGCGAGCCGTTGTAGTGTAGCCGCGATGGCTGGAAATCTATGGATTGCCGTGACGGCACCTAGTAGCGGATTACGAGAGCACTCTTCGTACGCCGAGATCTCCGAGATCTCGTGGAAAATGAGTAGTTGACCTGCGTAGTCAATACTCGATAGGGAAAAGGAGTATGCGGGGTCATCCTGTGAAGGATTAGCCGCCGGAGGTTTGGGAGTGTGCTGGGACGCGGGTTTAGGAGCCCACGGGGCCTGAGGGGCCCGGTAGGGGCGGGGGGGCGCACTAGTCGCGGGTACGGACGCTGCCGGTGCACGAGACGTGCCCGGCAGGTTCGGGAAGGCCTCTCGAGACATGAGAGGCGGAGGTCGAGGACGGGCGGGGGCAGCGGCCGTCTTAGACGGCGACGCCTGCCTGGGGTATCGAGGGCGCTTTGTGCGCGGGGCGCGGGGACATCCGCGATAATTCGCGGTATGGCCCACGCCGCGGCACAGAACACAGCTCGGAGGGTCGGAGGCGTCTTTCGTGCGAGAACACTCCCTAGTGGAGTGGTCGCCGAGGCACTTAACGCACCTGGGTTTCAGGCGACAGTTTCGTGCGGAGTGTCCGTACACCTGGCAGTTGTGACACTGCGAGGGCACAGACGTTTTGCGCGGCGGCTCGACTATGACGCCGGAGAGGCCGCAAAGGGATGTAAGATTAAAAATCGCTTTCCCCTGAGGGGTGCGATCGAGGACAACGAGAACCATATCATATGGAGCCCTGGTGCGCGGAGAGCGCATACGATGAACCTCGCGAACAGGAATCTTCTGTTCCTTGAGGTCGTCTGAAATGTCGTCAGTCGGGAGTTCTGAGGGGACTCTACGGATCACAACCCGTAGTTTACGCTCCTCTTCGAGAGAGTGCGTGAAATAGCCCCACTGGTTGTCCCGAAGGAAACGAGTGAGGTTGCGATGGGCGGTGGACGTGGCTACCTTCACCTGAATACCTACAGCGGTATTCACGGCGGAGGTGTAAGGGATACCTGCCGTTTCCAGCAGGCTAGAAATCTCAACCCAAGACGCTTTGTCTTGGATCGTAACGGGGGGCGGTGGGCGGTGCTTCTTGCCCGAAACTGCGGAACCCGCAGCCACGGGCGAGTCGGGTCTAGAGGGCGCTGGTGTCGCCTTTGGCACTTTCGCGCCATCGACGTTTGCGATCTTTTTAGAGGGCAATTTGTCCTCCGGGTCGGAAGAGGAGTTCGAGCGCTTCTTGCGCGGTTTGCGGTGCGTGACGGTGATGAAGCCATCGTCCGCAGCAGAAACTTAATTGTCTTATCTGCGCTTATGTATATAGTCAAACGTCGCCTGTACGAGAAGAATAGCAATACTATATATTGCTATGACATATTTTACAGGCGCTATTTAGATAAGTGAATTTACATGGTAGATATGTATATCATCATCATTATCTTAGCCTGTAAGAGGCCCACGACAGGGCCATAGTCCTCTTCCTTTAAGAAGATATTAACATAACCACGCCAGCTCAAGATGTATTGGCGATTTTAAACTCCGAGATCCATAGTTTTATACTTTTCCCAAATAGGGTATTACTACAAAACAGTTGATAGTATGTTCGGACATCGCTTCGATTCTCGATCTTTCTCGATCTTTACGACTCAATCGCAGCTTTCGGTGAAGAAAAACATTATGATATTGTGTAGGTGGTAGAGAATTGCTTGAATTGTTGCGTTTCGTTTGGTCAGTGAGAGCGCCGGATGCCCACCTCCCCTCCCTTCCCCCTCCTCTCCCCCCTTTCCCCCAAATACAGTGTTGTTCACTGATGTTGTTAGTGTCTATGGACGGTGGAGATCACTTAACATCAGGTGACCCACCGGTTCATTTGCCTCCAATGACATAAAAAAAATAGCATTACCTTTTACCAAACCCGCTTGGCTTGAAAAACTGGCGCCAAGCAGTGGCGGATGTTCACTTTTGTCACTTGTAGGCTATTGAAATTTTGCCGCCCCTACCTATGTACATTAATTACATTGGATACTCCAGTTCGTATTCATATTAATTACAATATCTCATATTGAATCAATGTCAAATGAAAAATATTTCGCCTTTTTTGTTCTCAATCTATTTTAAGACTTTATAACCTATCAAGAGAATAAACTCATCGAAAACGGTATTCAATAACTGGTACTTAGAGGTCCTTGATTTCTAAATTGTTCAATATGACTATACAAAAGACTTTGACTGTAAGGGATGAAATATATTACATGTTGAATTGTTTGTGTGGTTGTTTTGTAATAACAGTTAGGTATGTAAACATGAATTTTTTCTCCTTCTCCTTCTCTTAGTAAACAAATAGCTACACATAAGAATATATTTACGAGGACTGATTTTAGCTTCGATTTTGTACGTGACTCCTTTATCTAGTTATTGTTGATCGAAGTAAAAAATATTTGGCCCCAAAATTTGCCGCTCTAGACTTCAGCCTACTGGCAAATACGCTACTGCCGCCAAGCATTTGTTGTGTTTGGATAGTAGCACTTGAGAGTCAGTCTTCCTCAAGGTTTAGCGTGTTTCTCCATTCATTCTTCACATCTTCATTCTTGTTCTTATGACGTGGGATCCTTCAAACAAGGCCTGAAGGGGCACTTTTGTCTGCTGTTGCTATTGAATACTGACGTCCATCGTTATTAATGATTGTACCGTACTTTCCATCAGGTACGGTGTAATTATTTTGCCAAACCAGTATAAAAAAATAACATCAGGAGAGAGTGTGATGCTATCTAAACATATTATAAAACAAAGTTCTCTGCCACGTCTGCGTGTCTGTCTGTTCGTCTGTTCGCGACAAACTCGAAAACTACTGATCAGATTTCCATACGGTTTTCATAAGTAGTTAAAGTGATTCACGAGGAAGGTTTAGGTATAGAATAAATCAAAGTTTTTTTTTATTATCAGGGCGGGACAACATCCGACAGGCCCGCTTGTAGATAATAAAATAGAATTCGAAGCATAGAAGCAAACCATAATGTTAATTTTTCACCTGATGATAAAGTATCATACATGTATGAATGACTAATGAAAACATAGTTCATTTACGTAACAAAAACCCAACACAACAATTATAAAATCTACATAATAGACAGCCGTAAAAGTATATTCATACGAGAGTAATTTTATAAAACCGAAATAAAAACACTTTCACCCGAAAACAATACGCATCCGTGTGTTTGCGCGGCGAGACGCATACCCAATAAGCTCTGTGTATTATGTTACTGGAATATATATATTAAGCAATCTCTGTTCCACTTTATTACCGCTATTGTCGAGTAATAAAATTGCAAGTGTCTTGCGAGAATTTCAATGCCCACCATCTTGTTAGAACTATGCAAGGAGTTTATGTGACATCTCAAAATTCATGCTACGTCACTTTCTATGCCAAATGTCATACCAATATTTTAAAAAATATGAGTCAAATAAGACAAGATTATGAATAAATATAAAAGCCACTACATGACAGACTAAGATCCCGCCAAAAACTCCCTAGAGTAATTGACAAAGGAATCATACGTTTTCCTAATAAGCAAGTCGCTATTTCCGATTTTGCCAGTGTCAACGATTTGTATACGATTTGAAAGTAAAATGTGAATTTGTCAGGATGTTGGCAACTTTACAGAGAGGACGTGAAGCAATATGTGGTGCAGTAATTACCTTCCAAAGTTCTTATGTGAACTTCATCTGAGCATGCACATACTTCTATAGTAAATCAATAGTACACTATTTTTTAATCAGAGGGGTCGTATCAATAACATTCATCAATATAAGAGCCTATTCAGCCCTCAGGAAAAACATTTACTATTATTGACTCGTCCAATTTAGAATGATTTCATATAAATAAATATTATAACACAAAAATTAGATGAATTGTACACCTTTTTGCGATATTATCATATCCTATGAATATTATAAATATGAACGTATATGTATAAAATCAATAAAACGATTAATAGGGATTATGTATTTTTGAAAAAAAAGTAACAAAAAATAAAACATTTCAATTTCAATAAAACCTTAAAAACATTTTCAAGAGAACGAAGTTGCAGGAATCCGCTAGTTTGTGACATATTAAAAAAACAATACAGAAATAAACACTTACTAATATTATATATAGGAATGAGAGTTTGTTACGCTTTCAAGCTTTAATTACTGAACGGATCGAAAACGGAAAACGACCTTTCTAACCAGACAAAAAAATTTTGCTTCGGAGGGATAAGTTAAATCTAATTTAACGCTATCCAATCCGTGAGTAAATAAAAGCACAGAATCAGCGAATATTTTTGTTCTGTTTCTTTGAGCAAAGATCGTTGATAACATCTCAGCACATGCATGTAGATATGTTTATTGCTCTGTGGCGTACTATACTATAGAAAACTAATAAAGAAAATGGACGTCTGCGTCGTTTATTATTGTAAAGGTAAATTTTATGTACAGGGCAAAAAACATAAGCCTCATACCGCTTGCCGCATACGTCTCCACAGCACAAAAACACACATTGCTGAACGCGTAATGACTATCAACATCGTTTTTTTATGCTCAACAGGTACACGCTTGGCCACAATTTCACTTAATGGTAAGTGACGATGAGGCTAACAAACGCGCTTACCAACTAGACTCCCAAGTAGAAAGATGACGGGAAGACAGACGCCGGGTGTGAATTCCACTAGCTAGCCGTACGTATAATAAATGTGGAAGCAAATCGCTTCGCACGAATTATACGGGAAAATCAACCACGTAATAGTGGAAACCCGCGTCTTGTCGTCTTCTGATGGAATGGGGACGGTGGAATTATATTATGTAATTCCTGTGCACACTCTCGTACACAATCGTAGTTTCTTAAAACTTTAATAACTTTATATCGTATGAAGCTATTCTGATAATCTTTTTATAATAATAAATAATGTTTTGATCGAATTCTATTCAATAGTTTTGAGTGTCAAATAAATTGCAATCACATTATCACAAAAACAGATCCGGACATAATAAAAAAAGTCCAAGATTACATTCGAACAGTGGCATAAATATAAAATTTGGGTCACGTCTGTCTGTATATCTCGTAAACAAGGCATTACTTAGTATTCGTTTGATATACAAAACTGAAAGTAATTTTCTCGGTTTTATAGCGAAAGTGCAATACATGAAGAGAGATTGTATATGAAAGTACATATTATAGAATATCGTTAAATACAGGGGTAACAACATCGGGACAGTATTAGTCGTATGACGTCATCGCGCACGCTGTCATCTTTGTTTTGCAAAATTTATAAGAAATAGTACACCAAAACCTCTCCTTTTTTTCAGTGCCAATATTCAGTGGATTTACATGACAGACTAGACTAAGATCCAGCCAAACATTCAGCAATATTGTTGGACTATATTTGCGATGAAATTTGGCACAGGTCGTAAATAATTTTGTCACTATTTAACAGTGACCCACAGACGGTGGGACAAAAGAGAACAGTTATATTTTATGCTAATGAATGTCATGTTAACAACAGTTTTTTATAACATTAAACAAAAGATACGCGCATTGTGACACGGGACGTATGTGAGAAAAACTTTCAACGAGTCAGCATTATCTCCCTTAAATACAGTCTTATTCATGTTTGTGTGCTTATTTTATTCGCCCTCTTCAAAATATAGAGCAACTGAAATGAACGTGATTCTTTTGTACTTCCATTTCCCCGCTAAACGTAAATGTATCACAAAGAATAACTATGATAATCCTTCCTAATATTATAAATGGGAATGTAAGCTTGTTTGTTTGTTGCTTCTACGCCTTTTATTTTTACTCAACAGATCTTCATTAAATTTTGCATGTACATTATCAGGGGATCAGAAAATGTAGAGTATCTTTTGTCCATTTCAACTTGAGAGTAGTAGCTAACCACCACTTAGATAAAGCCCTTCCATCATGCCTATGCCTATCAAGATATTTTCCTTCACCGAACGCTGCGGCTCATTCGTAAGGATTTGAACCTAGGTCGATCGCCATGATGTCCGAACACGCTAACTATGGACACATTATCCTCTTTATTCCATTCTTCTTCTGTGTAGAATTTGACTTACATAAGGTTCAAATTTAAAGAGAATGTTTCATTATTGACATGTCAAGAAAATAATATCATCATACATGAAAAAAAATCTAGTTTTTTCATAAGTTAATATAAACAAATTCCTTACAGATAAAACAAAACACAAAGTTTTGTTACAACAAAAAAAAATCCGAACAAAGAATTTTCACAATCTTCTTTCTCTTTTAGTTTCCGCTACACGCGTGAACAATACCACCGAATGACAGTTAAACATGCCGTATCGAAGAGAAAGGCGACTCCTGAACAATAGCGGAGCACGTGTGGATGTGACGTATCGAACGCGATCTGTGTATTCTGTTTTAGCGTACAAAAAGTCGTGGAGACTATATTCTGTATATAAATTTTTGCTCAAAATAATAATAAAAAATTATGCTCTCAGATGACAATAATAATGTAAGTATCGTGGATCATTATTTTTGAAAACTGAAGTCGCCATAATTTCAAGTCATGTTACAATGTGATCAAATGTATAGGAATAATATAATAACATTTTTTTTATTTACGTGGGGAAACCCCTTATGGGTACCCTCCCGGGAGAGTGTGGGTTATGTCTGACTTGCACGGACTAAAACCCCACGCTGTACCGACAGGCTGATTTTGTTGGGGCGGCAAGGGATCGTACTAGCTACTCAACTTTGGATAGCCACCTCAACGGCCCGCCCGGTGGTAGCCGACCGCCGGGCTTCTGCCTACCAGGAAGACAGACTGAGTACACTCCAACTGCCTCCCTTTATCAGGCAGACCTGTGCAATGAGCAGACGTTCCCAGACCCATCCCGTCAGATACGGCTACGGTTGCGGGAGGAGGCGGGCGAATTGCCCTGATCTGACTAAATGATTTGTAGGAATTAGCTATCAGTTTTGTTTTTAATCTTACTTACATAATTACTTAATTTAATTACAGAACACGAATATTAATGCCTGTTGAGGTACAGAAATATACCGACAGTAACTATTATATCAGCCTATAAACAAACACAATAACGCGAAAGCATCCAAATATACAATGCGTTAGCTGACCTCGGTTTAGCAGCATTTTTTCTCGAACTGACTACGCTATTGTTGACTGTATGGTTCACAAATGTATATATGTATGAATAGCTTAGAATAGTTAGCTAGGTCAGACGTGACTTTTTCCAGGTAACATCCCAAGCCGAGGTGCGCATGCGCCCTTGTGTATGTTACCTAAAAACCAAATCGGCTGAGTGCCTTAAGCGCTCGCCTTAGTAGTCCGGTGAAGCTGTAAAGACCCTGCAGGGTCAATAGCGTAGTCAGTTCGAGAAAAAAAAAAAACATAGGGTTCACTAGTAGTCCGGTGAAGCTGTTAAGACCTTGCTAGGTTTTTACAGCTTCACCGGACTACTAAGGCCGAGCGCTTAGGGCACTCAGCCGATTTTGGTTTTGGGTAACATACACAAGGGTGCACGCACACCTCGGCTTGGGCTGTTTCCTGGAAAAAGACACGTCTGTCCTAGCTAACTATTCTAAGCTATTCATACATATATACATTTGTGAACCATACAATCGAAATTGCATGATTCACAAATGAATACGTGTATATCGGATTGAAACGAACTTAAACTATTCGATTCAGTTCGATGAGGGAAAAAAAAACAAAACCCTCCCACCATGTGTATATATGTGCACGTGTGTGAGAGAGATGATCTCATATGTCTGTTCAAGTGATGTAGGTGAGTCACTGTATCGCGTAAATAATATCAAGAGGGCTCCGCGCGGGGACGACCTAGGCTCGAGATATTATTGAGAACCGCGAAGTGTGCGGGAGCTAATAGGGATCGATTACAAAAGCGTGGGCGCAACACGCATTTTATAAGATTGAATTTAAATTTACTAACGGTGACGGCACCGAAGTCTAAAAATAGACATAACAAAAATTATTATTATTGTTTGACGGTTATTTTTAGGGGAAGATAGACGTAAATACGCGATTTACTCTATCTTATTTGAGTTATTTATTTTTTTAACAGCTGCGCGCGCGAGCCTTTGTAGTGTAGCCGCGATGGCTGGAAATCTATGGATTGCCGTGACGGCACCTAGTAGCGGATTACGAGAGCACTCTTCGTACGCCGAGATCTCCGAGATCTCGTGGAAAATGAGTAGTTGACCTGCGTAGTCAATACTCGATAGGGAAAAGGAGTATGCGGGGTCATCCTGTGAAGGATTAGCCGCCGGAGGTTTGGGAGTGTGCTGGGACGCGGGTTTAGGAGCCCACGGGGCCTGAGGGGCCCGGTAGGGGCGGGGGGGCGCACTAGTCGTGGGTACGGACGCTGCCGGTGCACGAGACGTGCCCGGCAGGTTCGGGAAGGCCTCTCGAGACATGAGAGGCGGAGGTCGAGGACGGGCGGGGGCAGCGGCCGTCTTAGACGGCGACGCCTGCCTGGGGTATCGAGGGCGCTTTGTGCGCGGGGCGCGGGGACATCCGCGATAATTCGCGGTATGGCCCACGCCGCGGCACAGAACACAGCTCGGAGGGTCGGAGGCGTCTTTCGTGCGAGAGCACTCCCTAGTGGAGTGGTCGCCGAGGCACTTAACGCACCTGGGTTTCAGGCGACAGTTTCGTGCGGAGTGTCCGTACACCTGGCAGTTGTGACACTGCGAGGGCACAGACGTTTTGCGCGGCGGCTCGACTATGACGCCGGAGAGGCCGCAAAGGGATGTAAGATTAAAAATCGCTTTCCCCTGAGGGGTGCGATCGAGGACAACGAGAACCATATCATATGGAGTCCTGGTGCGCGGAGAGCGCATACGATGAACCTCGCGAACAGGAATCTTCTGTTCCTTGAGGTCGTCTGAAATGTCGTCAGTCGGGAGTTCTGAGGGGACTCTACGGATCACAACCCGTAGTTTACGCTCCTCTTCGAGAGAGTGCGTGAAATAGCCCCACTGGTTGTCCCGAAGGAAACGAGTGAGGTTGCGATGGGCGGTGGACGTGGCTACCTTCACCTGAATACCTACAGCGGTATTCACGGCGGAGGTGTAAGGGATACCTGCCGTTTCCAGCAGGCTAGAAATCTCAACCCAAGACGCTTTGTCTTGGATCGTAACGGGGGGCGGTGGGCGGGGCTTCTTGTCCGAAACTGCGGAACCCGCAGCCGCGGGCGAGTTGGGTCTAGAGGGCGCTGGTGTCGCCTTTGGCACTTTCGCGCCATCGACGTTTGCGATCTTTTTAGAGGGCGATTTGTCCTCCGGATCGGAAGGTGATTTCGGGCGCTTCTTGTTCTTGCGCGGTTTGCGGTGCGTGACGGTGGTGAAGCCATCGTCCGCAGCAGGGGCTTGCTCAGCCTGAGGGGCTTGCTTGGCAGGGGGATCCTGCTGAGCAGGAGGGTCTTGCTCCATGTCGGAGCCGGAGTCGGAGTCGGTGTCATCGCTATCGCGATCGGCTGGGGTTGGGGAGTTGTTGGAAGCCTCGATCTTGGCATAGATCGAGGGAGTGGGCTTCGAGGAGTAAGGGAGCTCGGTGCGATGCTTTGCAGCGTACGCATCGTAATCGTCTACGAGACGAGGACAGATAGCGGCTATGAAGCCGCGGATGCTAATGAGCTCAGTCTCTAAGAGACTGATCTCTTGTTCAGCGGCCATACCGGGGCCTGAGGAGGGGAGTGGGGCGGGGGAAGACATGTGAAACCTCCCTGCCAGAGGGGCAGGGGGGCGCGCCTTAATGAATTTAACGGACTATCCCGAGTCCGGATCAAAGGGAGCTGTTTAAAACTAAACAAAATAGGACAACAACGCAAATAAGTACCTGAGCGAGACAGGGGAAAAATAACATAAGACTACTTAAATAAACAAACAATAAAAAGAAAATAAATTTAAAAATAAATCACTGAAGAATTAAAGAAATACGTAAATAAATAGATAAACAAAGGAGTAAATAAATAAGGTTTAGCAGCGTGTTTATAGATAACTATATATACTGATACACGAGGTTTTCTAAATCAGTACTCAGGAAATCCGACCTAGTGGTCTTAGTATTTGAGTCCTTTTAGACTTTGGGCATAAATAAAGGTTGTAGTGATCATTATTAATAGGATTTATTTGATGTTTATCGTAACTTTCTGGATGCCAATATATTTCCAGACTAGCTTATGCTCGCGGATTAGCTCGCGTTAATTTGGATTTGGCCGACCCCTCGAGAATAGTATTTTTCTCTGAATTAAAGGTACCTTATGTCTATTTTTCTACCCTTTACAATATTTATACAAAATTTTATGATGACCAGTTGATTGTAATGTGTAAAGTGTAATGAACATATTCAAACAAAAACAAATTCACATTTATAATATTATTTAAGATTAATAATGGCTTGCAATATAGCAACTAAACAGCTTATATGCATACATATACCTATGTATATATATTTAGGACTGAAACAGACGATTGCCATTCTTGTTATCACGCAATAGTCAACAGCTGAACTATAGACTCACCGCCACTGTAAATGCATAGCATATTATAAAGAGGTCACCTTTATGTGTGTGGTGATCACAATCCAGTTGAAAACGAATCTCAATATTTAGCTGAAAAATGTCATGTAATTAACCACTCCATTACTTTATTAGTCCATATACGAATCAGAGGCGACAGACCAAGCGGAACTCTTGTTTCACAATACACTGTATTTTCACTATTTCACTTAATATAATGCAGACAATAACTGCATATATTTTAATAATGTTACTTGAACCGTGGCAAATCAGTTGGAAAAGTCCGGATGTGCTGAGATGTTATCAACGATTTTTGCTCAAAGCAACAGAACACAAATATTCGCTGATTCTGTGCTTTTATTTACTCACGGATTGGATAGCGTTAAATTAGATTTAACTTATCCCTCCGAAGCAAAATTTTTTTGTCTGGTTAGAAAGGTCGTTTTCCGTTTTCGATCCGTTCAGTAATTAAAGCTTGAAAGCGTAACAAACTCTCATTCCTATATATAATATTAGTAAGTGTTTATTTCTGTATTGTTTTTTTAATATGTCACAAACTAGCGGATTCCTGCAACTTCGTTCTCTTGAAAATGTTTTTAAGGTTTTATTGAAATTGAAATGTTTTATTTTTTGTTACTTTTTTTTTCAAAAATACATAATCCATATTAATCGTTTTATTGATTTTAAGTTACCTATGTTCAATCATAATTTATCATCATTGCTTAGTTCCAATGGGCAAACTTTATACTCTGATAGTGAAAGTTTCATCAATATAAGTTCAGCCGTTTCTAAAATAAGCTCGGATAAACAACTGTCACCTTAATTTTATCTGTATATGTTAATTAGGCGTTATAGGTTATATTCTTCAGTAATATTAAAATAATTTCATTTGAATAGATAACGACTTTTAAAGTTCGGAAACAACTCCAATATCTCTTTATATATAAATTACTTCTGTAAGTGTATATGTCACTGACCTCCTAAACGACTGGACCGATTTTGATAAAAATTTGTGTAGGTGTTCCAGTGGATCCGAGAATGGTTTAGATTCAGTTGGACCCGGTAGGTGGCGCTGCGGTTGACTTTTAGGTTTTTTTTATTACTAAGGCAGGATAAAATCCGCCGGGCCCGCTAGTAAATAATATAAAATACTGATATAAATAATTTACGAATCATAATTAATAAACATACTATTTCGCTTATCATTAAATCTTAATAATACGATAAATAATAAATAATGTCTAATAGGAGAGTTAATTAAATTTAAGCGAAAGTAGAACCGTACACCGGCTAACTACAGACATAGCTTGGAAAATAGTTTTTACTGCTTTGGTTACGATATAATATTTATATCTATTTATATCATAACTGTATTTATGGTTAAAACAACGATAAGTAGTCGTGATATAGAAGTATCGACTGTATATTTATTTTAATTTAATTGCAGTTGTTCTTTATTTTCTGTTGTGTATTATCCTATAATCCTTATTACACCTATATAAGCTTTTGCGAAAAAATATTACTTATTTCATATAAATAGACATTTACGTATCTTGCTAGTCTGTTATTAATATAATAATCGTACTGAGCAAAGCTTAATAAGTAAGGAAGAACTTATCGAAACATCGCATCTCTTGTACCCCTTCTAACACTTTGTAATTTGTTCAGAAGCAACTGCACTAAGCCCGGGCGGAGCACAGTCGCAATCCGCGAAACAACGCGAACTGCCGTTTGTAATAAAAACCGCATAAACGAATTAAAAGTTACCAACCGATACGCGTAAACAAAATTTCAAATGAAACCTTTTTTCTAACACCGTGGCTGTATAATTTCAACACCTTTGCTACTGTTGTAGATAAATAAAAAATATGTCCATTTTAGAAACGCGATAAAAATGTATTTGGAAATTATATCTTTTTTTAAGTTTTGTATCTAAATTATTGAGTTAAGTTTGAGTATATAATAATGTAGATTAACCAAAATATTATTAATTAATACAGGGACTATGTAGCAGTGGTTTTACGAATAAGTAAATATGTTTTGGTTTTGGCGGAAAGTGCTTTTAACAGCGTTCCTGTCTTCCATATTGGATGTAAGCAGTGAACAATTCGGAAATTATGTAAGTAACCTATATTATATGTACACATACAGACTACATAGATACATACATAGATATACAGACTATATAGATCTATATTCAGGTATAATAGTGAACAAATATAATTTGAACGTTATGTCAAGTGGCAATAAAATGGATTGATAAATATTTTCATTTGTTTTTATGAAATCTAATATGTAATGTAGATTACAAAATATCAGTATATTATATTTGGTATCTATAGTACATTATAAGTACAAAATAAGAATGATTATACAAAAATATATAATAAAAATTATCTTTTGTGAGGTTATTCACCTCAGTGAACGAATAATTTTTTATTAACTTGATTCATTTATTTTGTTTACTATTTTATAAATAAAGTGTTTATTTTTTGGTCTATATTGATGTAATTACCATAACACCATTATCTTAAGAGGATAAACACAAGTGATTCAATTCAATATCACCTTATCATCGCAAACATTTTTCAGTTTAGATTTTGCATGCCCGATATAAACTTAATACGCTAACGGCACGTATTCAAACATTTTTTTTATAATCTGTCCGGGATTTACGAACTCTGCCAGCGATGAATATTTACCTATGACAAAATTCAAATACTTAAAACAAATTGCAATTGTTTATATACTCATAATAACTTCAGTAAATTTAGTGAAGTCATTCTTTAGATAACTCGATTTTAAAGATGTGTTAGTTTGTCGTCAAAATTATGCAAAAAAAAATATATGTATATATTTTTTAATTTGTTTATAGGGGCTTTTATTCCATTGAACATATCAGACCCATTGTTCCCCAATCTTTTTAGCTCTATCATGAGAGTCGCTGATGAGGTATCATAACCAGGTCATACAGCATCTTAGCTTCATCCGAATAGGGTTCAGCCAAGATGCTGTGACAAATACCTATGTTCTGGCATATATATTAGACTGAAGCTTAATATATTATTAGAAAGTTTTCTGGTTTAGGTAGTGTAAATCTGGACTACGAGTTAACATGTACTAACGTAAGCAGTTATAAAGGAGCCCTATATCATAAAGCTCTGACGGAAGTTTTCTTAGTATCCTCGGTTTGTGATCTAGGAAGTTATTATCATCTAGGAGCACACTTGAGGAGTATTTGATGGGACGAGTTCGGCCTCCTGTAGCTCGGAGCTCGTTGATATTGTGATAGCTGTGACTCCGATTTTATGTCTTCGGGTTAACACGTGATAACGCGCATTGCGAAGTCTACGCCGAACTCTCGAACAGTTCAAAACGTATCTAAGGGCTGTAAACAATTTTCGAATACTTTGAAATTAAATACAGGAATCGTAGCTCATAAAATCCAATTTTCAAAATTTTTTTTAGATTCACTATGAACCAAATATTGTTGGCGAAATTCTGTTACTTTACATTAGCGGCCTTTTTCTTGGTCGCGTGTTTTCGGCAATGTGACATTTATGAATTGACGAAAGAAATAGCTTGTAAACTGATATAGTGTGGGTAATATTGATAATAAAAACTAATTGAAATATGTCACATTAAGGTTTTTAGAGAGTTTTGAAAAAATTAGAGAATAAAAATGATAAATAAAATTGGTCCTGTTAATAGCTCTTGACTAGTTCTGAATAATGGTTATTTATACTAGTTATATTTTTTTAATCTTCATAATTTATTAAATACGCTTTGAAAAGAAAAATAGCAATATTTCATACGGAATGACAGTCATGCGATAGCTTCACGTGTACTAAGTTTTTGGCAAAAAATATATCCCTTTATTAAATAAATTGATAATAAATTAATTGGGAAATAAAACTTAATTTACGATATTCAGAACGAATTTAATCACCCATTACCTCAGTCGATCAAAAACAATTAATCAAGAATCCAATTTAATTATAATTTTACTGTTTAGTTAATAAGAAAATACTTCTTAAAAACTTATATGATTGATTCAATCAATTTACATAAATTGTTGAATTATAATCGATTCAGTTCGCGTATCAATTCAATTGATTTCACACAGTTAAACAAGATTAAGATTTTCAAGAAGGCGCCTGTGCTTGTTAAAACAGCGCACCGAATAAGAAAGTATACATGATTTCAATTACGGGACAGCATATGAACCCTAATCATAATTTATACGGGATTATACCTATATATGACATAGTCAAGGTCACCTTGTGTATAATTCTGGGCATCAGGGTAATTCTTGAACGACTAACTTGCATTACTCTCATAGCATCATTAATTACCTATATTATTATATTAATACGTGAAGCCCAAACTTTGTATCCCTTTTTGAGAGAAATGCGCGAACGGATGAACGTGAAACTTGGCATAGTTAAAGTTTATATGGAGGAGAAGTACAGAAAGTTATTTATTTTATATAAAATGCATTAGAAGTACATTAAATTAATTAAAATATGCATTACTTACACTACTGCTTC
The DNA here is from genome assembly GCA_015888305.1 of Antheraea pernyi. Classification (NCBI taxonomy): domain Eukaryota; kingdom Metazoa; phylum Arthropoda; class Insecta; order Lepidoptera; family Saturniidae; genus Antheraea; species Antheraea pernyi. Next base: position 361,753 of record MU158824.1, read on the forward strand.
AATTTTACACAACATATACACACATGTAAATAAAAAAGATATTTTGACATCTGTCAATGAAGAACTTTAAAAAAGGTTGTGAAGGAGGTTGCAATGCTCGACTGTATGTATTATTTTACTCTTACGTTCCAATTACCCTTTTTCATTCTACAATGATATTATAGCATATAACTATTATTATAATATTTATCCCTTTAAAAGATCAATGAACTATGGTCGAATGTCGACCACTGGACGCCAACTAGTATAAATAAATAAACAATACAGTTAGTACATTTTCATTCACTGTTTTGTCAATCGATCCTCTTTTTGAAGTGAAAACTTCTTAGGCGCGTTGAGCGGTATTTTTGGCGGGAGATAAATTTATAATTTCGCGTCATTACATGATAGTAAGCATGACCGATCGTATTACGCTTGCGCCGTTTTCATAAGACTAGCGACGCATAGTATAGGGCCCTGTGTACATCTAATATTGATATTTTGTATTGTGATTGTGCATCGTATCATGTATTCATTATAAACTGTATAGAATGTATATAATTATTGCTCTGAGGCCACTCTATAGAATATAGAATAGAAATGAAAACCAGACTAATGTTAATAATTTCAACTTACAAATTAGGAAATTTAAAGAAATCACATTATAATCAATTTAAAAATTCAATACAGGACACAGTTATTCTATTGTATTGAATTTTCACTTCTGTCGGCAGTCTTTATGACTGCTTCGATTTTTTTTTGTATCTACTGACTAACTTCATAAATATTCATAAAATCAATTAAAGCCAATATTAATCGTTGATATAACAAGTTTAATTTTTTTTTAAGATTTCCAGTTTTTATGTACCGATAACGAAGTTCAAATTTAGCTGTTCATAAGGTTTTTAGTTTTTTTTATGATCATATTTAACATGTATAAAATTTGAAGATCTTGAAAAATAACATAAAATATAAGGGACGGCCAAAATTGAGTTCAGCTTATTTTGAAATAAGAAACACATATTATTATCAATAACACTACAGTTATCTATAAAAAAATTGGGAGTAGTTTTTTTTTACCATCGACGAGCCTTTATTTATGTCTCGTGATATTTCGCTTAATAATTCGTTATATTTTACACTCCTCGTGTATATAATCTACGATATTTTTATAACATTCAGTGCAGTTTTTAATATTTGAAAAAAAAAAAAAAAGATCTGTTTCAACAAAATGTTGTTGTGATCTAAAGGTTAATCGGCGTGCCATGTAGTAGTTTCTATATTTAATTTTGTTATTTGACTCAACACTCTGCAGTGTAGATGACATTTTGCGTAAAATAGATTCGTTATTATGCACAAGTGACGTAGATTTAAAATAATAACGAGAAATATAAGTTCTAACTCGTCACGAAACCTCCTTGAAGTATTGGAACAAGGCGGCCATCATTTTTTTAAAACACTATTTGAAGATTTCAAAATTAGAACAATATCAAGCTTCAAGAAGTTGCATTCCTTGCCTGTAGTAATTAAATAAATAACAGTTTAAAAAAACTAAAAAACACGCTTTCATAAAAAATCCAACTAAAAAACAGAAAATAAAATTTAATAAATTTGGTATATATAAATTTGATATTAAGTGACGCATGTTAATATAAGCACCTCCAGATATCAGTATTTTTATCATTTTTTTGTCACTTTTTACAAAAATATACATTTACTTCTAATTTACACTATTCTTAATCCAAATTTATTAAAATTTATTTCCTTTTTTTTGTTGGATTTTTTATGAAAGCGTATTTTTTTAGTTTTTTTAAACTATTATTTATTTTGCATTTTTTAGATAATTTTTTTTTACTTTTTTTTTCGTATTATTGCTTTGTCATCGACCTTTGACAGGTGTGCAAATCAATTCAATCTGATCGTTCAAAGTAGGACAAAATCGAGCTCAAAGGGGTCGGTTATAAACATACATACATGCAGGTGAAGCTAATAAAAGCGTGATAAAAACAAAAGTGTTTTAAAACTTTTTTAAAATGTTATCTTTCCAATCTCCTAGATTATTACTGCTATTGTCGAGTAGCTAATAATATTACAAGTTTCTTGTGATAATTTCAATGTTCTAACAACATGGTGGCCGTCTTGTTAGAATTTTCCAGCGAGTTTTTGTGGTGTCTCAGAATTCATCCTCCATGGTATTATTTGCTATCCACATCACTTGTGCACTACAACCGAACTATATTACGTAAAATGTTACCAATATTACAAAATACAGAGTCAAGTAACACAACATTATGAATAAAATATATAAGACAGACTAACCTCCCGCCAAAACTCGACATCTTGTCTTTAAGATATTTACATGTTGGTACTATATGACTACCAAACTTCAAACACTATTGTTTCTATATGTAAAGAGAAAATTGATATTATGTGATACTCGTAATGAACTGCTTAACTCTAGAAGTGTCAAGCCAGATAGTAACTAACTTTATAAATGTAATTTGAAAACAAATTCTTTCCATTGTTCAATTTGTTCTGCGACCTTGACCTCGCTGGAATGGGCCAGTTTAAATCTTATAAGGATCTTCAACGTACTGCCCACAGTTTTCTGTTTATTCATCCAGTTGCTACGCTCTTTGAATACTAAATGAGTTATTCGGTTTTGTTTGATGCGATAACGTTGCCATGTTTTTTATAACGTCAAGGAAAACACACATATAATCTGCATTTTTTATTCTAAATGTCATCATAATGTTACATATATGACGGACAACTTGATCCACTCTTCGTGCAAAGTGCAAAAAATTGGTACAGCACAGATGTTATGAGATTTCTTTTTTTCTGTTTGGAAATTCTTAGATAATTGTAGTCATACTTCTTTTGGCGCGTTAGGGAAAAATGATGAGAGTACATTTTTACGATGCGATTCCGTCACGAAAAACCGACACCCTGAAGTTAGATATAGTCAACAGTTTGTTTCTTTGTATTTGTTGTTTGTATTTTTTTAGTATTAAAACTTTCAATGTATTAAATACCTTTTTTCCTATTGTTAGTGTTGTTTTTCTACAAACGTAGAATAAGGCGAAAGATTAGATTTTTTTAAAAAGATTTTTATCTTGTTACGCCAAAGAAGTATAACTTCTAACGCGTGTATATAAGTATACACACACTTTTTTTTAAAGACAATGAATTATCGTGATCAGATTATCTTCATCTAAGGACTGTTGTTTTGTCTTGTTACAAATATTTTTGGTTCGAGTTAACTTACGAAACGGTTCAACTAATTTTGACGAGACTTCTATTAGCAGATAGATATATGACTTATTCCAGTACTGTACAATTATGTCTTCTATTTGTTCTTCCCATGGTCTAAGTAGTAATAATAAATCTTAAAAGATGTAGATATAAAAACAAAATCTCTGTAATACCATATGCATCATAGTTTTGTATTAATACTAACAATATCCCGCGGCTTCGCACGCGTTTTCTGCGATGTAATTATTTTCGACTCTTTATTTTATATCTACAAGAATAACTGACTAACGGAATATAAAAAAGCAGAAGAAAGACATTTTTTTTATCGTTGAAACACATCACGCTCACATGACAAATATAAAAAATATATAGTTAATTAGGAATATCCCAAAACAATAGATTTCCATACAAACTTGAACTTCCCTTTTCACCACTTTGGGGACAGGATTTCCAAAAATTCTTCCATATTGCTCACTTCAAATCAATCAAACCGCAGCGTCACGTCACGGATCCAATTCTGAAACTAAATTATCGTTGAATACACCTGACCCTCATAAAAATTTTCATCAAAATCTCGCCAACCTTCAAGGTGACTTATGTCACATACAGAAGAATTATATATTTAAATTTAAAACATAGATAACAACTGAATTATTATTAAAGTCTAGCTATTTCGAAACTGCATAAGCAAAAGCTTTTTTTTTTTTTTTTCGAACTGACTACGCTATTGACCCGACAGGGTCTTCACAGCTTCACCGGACTAGATAAGCAAAAGCTGTTTTTATTTCTTATTATTGATTAGAATCAACAACAGCCTCGCTAATTACATCATAAGATCATATTTCTTCCCTTATCAAAATCAAAAAAGAATCTTTTAATATGGGGCTGATTTTATTTGTTTTGCCTTCAATATTTCCTATACATAGTTGTAAACAAATAATCTAAACATTAAACCTAAACCGCGAAGGTCCCAAAACATTACAAATTGTTATTTTGTAATATTTTTTTAATCAATACTAATATTTTCGGCTTTCACAAGCATGCGTTTTCGTCACAGTACGTGATCTGGTGGGAAACAATTTACGTACACCTAGCTCAATTGTGTAAGCTTTTGGAATTAACCGCATTAAATCACCAAGGTAACTGACTATTCCACCTATCTGTACAATACTCGTCAATGTTTATGACCGCTCTGAATGGAAATGCACAGAATACTAATTTAGGTATGAATAGCATTGCTGGGTGGTAGGGTTTCACTGACTCACTGGGTCGCAACCACCATGTATATGGCGAAAAAGCCCGTCATAGTGATTCGCTTCTGCGGGTCGCGTTTCGGGATCAGCCTGTGCTTATCCAGCTTTTTGCAGACCGGCGATGGATAGTGTGTCACTCGGTGGTCGCCATTGTTTTTGGATTGTACTATGCTTACCACCAGGCACAGTGCAGTCATTTTGCCGTTGCTACAATAAAAATAATAATAATAAAGAAAATGTATCATATTATACTAGCTTCTATCCACGACTTCGAATGGTTACCGTTTAAGCAGCGCACGCAGCGGAAGCACACAAAAGCTATAAGCCTTCCTCGATAAATGAGCTATCTAACACTGAAATAATTTTTCAAATCGGGTCAGTCGTTCCTGAGATTAGCGCGTTCAAGCAGACGCACCCTTTTGCTTTATAATAACTGTATGGGTGAAGAGCTAGTAGTACTTGCCTTACATATGTTTCGGGTGCCCATTTGTGGGAATAAAGTTGTTTGTTAAGTTACAATTGTTTTATTTCTGTGTTACAACAGTGTTTTTGTGCAACCTATCCGAGTGCTTGAACGTGACTGACTCTCAATGTTTTTATAAATATAATTCAATTCAAACGTGCTGATTCGCACAAAATAGGAAGCTTAAAAGGAATATTAAATCTAAAGTGATTAGTGACTTGTGGACAGTCAATTTTTTCATGAAATATGTTTTCATTACGAATTTTAGTAAATAAAATAAATGGCAAATAAAAAAAATAAAAATCTACTCTGAAGATGATTAGTTAAATTTCCTTTCCAATATGCATTAGCTTTATTTGAATATTCATTCTAAGATTAGCAGATCTGTCAGCATTTCAGAAGTGATCGAAATCACTGACATACAGATTTCAACTTCCATTATCATACGCAATTAATCTTAAATGTTGTCTCATATAACTAACGATAGGTGAATTCCATTGCATTATTCTAGTTTCAAACCGGTTTTCAAATTAAATACTACGCTCGTCTTTTATAAATCAATATCAATTAGCCTTATCTGTATATCGATGTATTTATATTTACAAAAATGAATCAATAATAATTCGTGACTGCGAAAACTATTCAACATAACTGTAAACAACGATGTTATCTAGCAAAATGAATTAAATAGCGAATTATAACCAATGTCAACCCCGATAAATAATAAACATTCGTGACAAAAGGCAAAGTTGAAGGACCCGTGTTCATTCTAAAAGCTACGATATACCATATATAAATCTAGCTTACTGTTTTAATAATGTGAATGCTTCGATTATTATGAGAATGGATATAACATAAATACACTTAGTTAAGAATTATACATTATCATAATCACATTGTCGTCTGCAATGATATTATAACTCTTTTTATTTCGAACTGACTGTTATTGTTGATGCTATTGGCCTAGCAAGGCCTTAACAGCTTCACCATACTACTAAAGTGAGTGCTTACGGCACTCAGCCGATTTAATTTTGACTACTAGCTCAAGGGAGCACGCACACCTCGGCTTGGGCTGTTGCCTAGTTTATGCAATTCGCGACCTAAATGAACTAACCTTTTTTTTTTCGCGGTGGAATTCTCTTGGAGATCTGCACCTAGCCGGGCAGCACAGGTGAGAATAAACTGAACTAAGCTAAGCTACATATTCATACGTATATAATTTAGTGAGATATATATGTGTACCAAGCATATATACCTCAATAACTCTTATATATTATAATTAAAAAGCTGTAGATACGTCATAACCGTTTCGACAGCGCCTTGTTAAAACTTGGTTAACTAACAAACGTGATCTAGCCCCATCAATCCGTCCGTATATAAGCAACATTTCTTTTTCACCACCGGTATTGAGCATACGCCATCTTACGTCCACATGTTATCTAACACAGTGTGGCGTTACAATATTACTTTACGTATGTGTGCGTTATCGTGCCATCTGTTTTGTCAAAATATCATGCAGGTAATGTATCTACAGGTTTTTAGTTATAATATGATTGCTCGTCTGTGATTAAAACTAACATAAGTAACATGACCAAATATATCTTTACACTTACTAATTTGAAGCGATTATGGCTTTGTCAATGGACGTAGGTTCAGATCCTTGCGACTTGAATCTATAGCATGGCCATAAGACTTTATCTAAGTCCGCGTGGCTAGCTACCATCCTCAAGATGCAAGTCTGTCAAATTTATGACAATGAAATGAATAAAGTGTATAATATAAAATATATATTATGAAATGTATTAAATTCACAAATATATTAATAAATTAATTAATTTAATATGACTTTGGTAAAAAAAATATAACAATCATCGTCTCAAAAGACAGATTAGTGCAAAACGTTGTGCGTTAGTGATTTAATTGCCTAATTATTCAAATAATTTAATCATATAATGTTACTTTGTGCGAATATGTAAAACCTGTAATATTAAATGCTGCCATATTATTATAATTTTATTTTAAAAGGCTACTGAACTATAATGTAATTATTTATACATTTTATTAAAAAAACAATGCGGTCACAACAATTGCCGAGAGAAGTAAAAACCCAAAACAATGGAATAATTGTCTTCTTTTTGAATTTTGAAATGAATTACTTAAATTTCATAATTTTTCAATTTAAATTTTTCAATGATAACATGTTTTCACATCTTTTGGCATTCTGAGTAATTATAATTATACCATAATAATTAATTAATATAATGGGCAAAAATATGATGGGCTGCACAATCTCAATACAAAATATCAATATTACATATACACAGCCCGCACATACTACGCGTCGCTAGAGCAAGCGCAATACGTCACGGGCATGTCGAGGTCATCGGTGACGCGAACCGATAAGTTTTTCCCCTACGAAAAATCGCTCAAAGCGGCTAAAGGAGTTTTCACTTCAAAAAAGTATATTGTCTTATATTTCCATGTATAGAGCTAAAGGTTAAATTCAACATAATGTTTATTTGAACATAATGTTTCTGAGATCATTGAAATGTACACATTATATTTATTTATGTTTATATACATTTAAAATCCCATATAGATTTCCCGGTCTGGTAACTGGAATTGGTACATCAGTAATAGAAATGAAAAAACTTATAAGAATTAAAATAAATGTGTCAATAGTTCAACTAACGATTTTATTGTTAGGTAGTCGTTCCTATTTAATTTTATAAAAATGGACGTCTGTTTTTTTACCAATAGTTGCACTTTGTATACAGTCTGTAACTGTGCAGATTTCGCGCTGTGAATAAGTCTTGACTCCAACAAGATATGACTCAATTTCCGCTTGTATAACAAGTCGTACCACACAATAACTGTCGCGCCACTTAACTTTCTTCCTACAGAAATGTCACTTGGTTCAGGTTTATATAACAGATCTATAACTACACAGCTCATCGCAGCAATCGGAAGTAGTTTACTATCGACTTCCGATATACTGCAAAATCTTTGGTATGGATGTGTCTATTGGAAAACAACGGTATAAAAATCGACTGCCGCGAACTATTAGAGAAATTTGAAATAAATTACTCTGTTTATATTTAGCTGTATTAAATCAAACGTTCTTTATAAAATTTAGTACTTGGATGAGCGACATCACAAGATTGATCAAGACAAATACTTTATTGTTATTGAATGTAAATCATATTCAAATAATATTGTATTACACCATGCCACAAAATTTTAACGTAGTTACCAATAGTTTGTACTCCATTGGCAATAATTTAAAAAATAAACTTCGAAGTACATCAACCCAGTATTTTTGTTAGATTATACACTTTTATATGTCTTTAATATAAATTCAAAATGTTATCCTGATGTATAGAACACACTGCTGCAAAAGTTTTATCAAAAATTCGTTTGTAGTTTTTGCGTGAATGAGTAAGTAAATACTCATTTATTATCGCAAAATTCTCATTCTCATTCTCTTCTCATTTATAATACTAATTACTGGGTACACCACGTGGAACCTAATGCATAAAAACAGTGCCTAATAAAATCATCCAAATGTATTAAGTCCATTTACTTATATAGTAGCAAGTAACAGTGCTTGCATTGTTGCGTTTCGTTCGGTCAGTGAGAGCGCCGGAGGCCCACCTCCCCTCCCCTCTCCTCTCTCCTCACCCACTCCCGCCCTAACCCTTCCCCCCAAAGGGTGGCAACGCACTTGCGACTCCTCTGGTGTTGTTAGTGTCCATGGACAGTGGTGATCACTTAACATCAGGTGACCCACCTGTGCGTTTGCCACCTATGACATAAAAAAAAATACTTCTCTCATGTACTTAAATCGCGTCGTCATTAAAATTACAATAACTTTTGAGAGAGTACACCGATTTTAATGAAACCAATACTAAATGCTACTCGAAGATATGTTTAATGAATTTCCATTGTAATGTTTTATCAAGAATGCAGTACTTTAGCAGTGGTGCGTGTCCACTTAAACTGATAGACATTTGTAAAAATGATTGAAATGTATTTTATTACTTATTCCTCCTAGACACCTACAATTTCGAAAAATCTAAAAAGTACAAACTCATTATTTTCATTTTTTTTTCGAACTGACTACGCTGTTGACCAAGCAAGGTCTTAACAGCTTCACCGGACTACAGTTTCATTCTTATTATGTGTATAGATTACTTCCTTTCAAATAACAAAATATAACAATAACAAAACTAGGAAACCGTTGTTATTTGGATACTGTTAGAACACAAAACAAATTATTAAAAATGTCAGTCGGTCCAACTCCATGTCCAGAACAATCTTGTCAACAAATTAAGAAACATCTACGAATCAGTTCGCATCAATCATTGCGCTCAACAAACCGTCAACGACATCGTAACGACTTGTAAACTTCACGGTGACGGTGGAATTATCCAAAATTACAAAACTAGAACGATTCGAACCGAAAACGGGAGTCACGGCAATTAGTTTACAGTTTTCTGTCAAGTTTACATTTCCTTTGTGCTTCCGAAATCATTTCACCTACATGCTTAACAGGGCGTTGTGTTCAAGGAATTGTCATTGTTTTAACAATACATATGTTACCGTTAACGCTCGAAAGCTGTTAATTTTCCCATTATCTTGCTAACCTTCAATGTGCCCGGCTAAGGATTATCTGCTTTTACATGCAGCTCGAATTCTTTTATCACAATTAGGGAACAACCTTTTTTTTATTAACATGGGGTAATCCTCATATATATCTACTCTCTCCATCAGAAGGGTAAAAGTAGTCAAACAAAAGACGATCAGTTTAATATGTTCTCACATGTGTTGAAATAACAATTTAAAATCCGTTCGATTTTACATATCCATCCTGGCTTCAAACAAGAGCAGTTTCTACAACACACAGGTGAATTTGAGGCGGGCCACTAGTCATAATATAAAATTTGATTATAGAATTTACGACACGAATAAAAAATACCTTTCTATCAGTAAAATATTTTTTAGAATCAGAGAGATATCTCCAGAGTTAATGCCCTAGAAATATATTCACAAACGTTTAGTTTTGATTAAATAAATAAAATACTTTAGAGACTTTAACATTTCGTTAAATGACACTAATACGTTTCGATTCATATGGAATCGAGTATTGTTCGCAATGCCAATGGACGACCGCGACCGGCAACTAAATGATGAACGACAAATTATTTACGCATCGAAAATGTACAAACATCATCATTATTATTATTTTATACATAGGTGTAACATTTTATATTTAAAATTTAATTTAATTACGTATTTTTTTAAGTAAAACTTCTTTAGGGGCGACTGTGAGGTAACTGGACGACAATGCAACGGAAGTCCGTTACGGCAATATGGAGTAAAGTTTCTCTACCATCCGGTTTTTAAATATTTTTAATATTGTGAATAAATCGTTTATAAGGAAATCAATGAAAAATATATGAAAAAAATAAATAAATAAATTCGATAATAATAAATCATACAATAGATTTAATTATAGAATATATACGGGCGCGCGACCATGCTGCCATCTGGTTTCAATGTAAGTAAGTAACAAATTAAATCAAAGCTTCATTATCTGTTGTGCCATCTATCAGCGAATTCAGAACTTAAATAACACAGGAAATATTATTAGCAACTCTTTGTTATAGAGTAAATAAAATATAGAAAAGTAAGCTAAAAAAATTATAATAAAAATTAAATTGGATAATAATAAACATCATACAATTAAAAGAAGTTTTACTTCAATCACGTGTGACGGTTATACGCACTCATTTTTAATTCGGGCCCACGTCTTTGTAACTTAAAGTCTTGTGATAACTAATTTGCATGCATAACTTAGAACCATGTACTATAACTATTTAAAAAACGTTGGTCCAAATGTTATAGTATAACCAATAACATTTTTGATATTATCTTATGTCTGTAGATGTGAAAATCTGATGCCAAAGACCTGTTTAGATAGGTTTAGCGTGTTTACGATTTTAGATCATATCCCATTTAACATCCAATGAGCCTGTGGTCAAACCCTAAAACATAAAATAAAAAAAATAAGAAACTAAATTTATGATCACTGCTGAATATGATCTAATATGAGACATATCGATGTTCCATCGTTACTAATATTATAAACGCAAACGTAAGTGTGATTGTTTGTTGCGCTTTTACGACTTAAATGACCAAATCATAATAAAATTTTGAGGTATACCAGGTATTTGAAAAACAAACCTAAAGTCGTACGCTAAGTAAAGCCTCTACATCACTACCGAAAATATATAAGGTGGGCATACAATAAGCCGGTCATTCATCGGTTTGTTCTATGGAATCTATGACCTCCGCGATGTGTGTATTGTAATGGTCACCTTGACCCCCAAAAATCGCTTTCGACTATGTCTTTAATTATACAATTCTAATTACAATAAATATTTCAATGTCTCTGTCAAAAGAACTTACGCAATATTTAAACTGTCCATTAAGAGTTATATTGCATGAACAGTTTAATGATCACTTACTAATGATAGATTGGTAATTCTAAACTAAGGTTTTAAGACTACTAAAACCTTTTTGTAAGTATTTTTTGTATACTAGCTCAGCAAACTGACTACATAATACCCGATGGAAAGTACGATACAGTTCCAAAATGACGGCGACTGTCATTGTTATATTGCAACGGGAGATGTCGCCATCATCCCGACATGCAAGAGTGTCTCTTCAGGCCTCGTTTAAAGGACCCGATATCGTAAGAGGAAGGAAACACATTGGCTGGGAGGTGATTCCACATTTTTACAGTACGCCAGAGATAAGTATTTTCGAACTTCTTAGTTCTTGCCAAAATGGTTGCTATTGTGAATGTAACTAATGTACAAAGTTGTTCAGCCATTTGAGTATTGGTACATAAATAACGTTTTTCATCTCTCCTCTCCTTTTATTATAATTTACAGAGATCATAGTTAAATATTACATAACCTGTATCACTCTTGTAATTAAAACGTATCCAACGAATCGACATATATTGAAGTCCATAAAACTGTTTAGGTTGCACAGCGTACTTACTAGAGAAACAAACTTTGTATACCTTCCTACTTAGTTGGCTAAGAGATGCTAAATTCAATAGTTCGCAACCAAAATAAATGTAAATCCAATCATCATCCAAATCTTGGTTTCGATGGAGCATTTAATGACTTTGGCTTTTGGCATTTTAACGAGATTACACATAATTCGTAGGTTAGGTCTACAAAATATAGTCTTCTTTGTCCATTCGTTTTCCTGTTACTTTGGGTCGGATCTCCTCACAGTTTTTGCACCAAACCATTCTGTCTTGGGTTGGCGATTCTTGCAATTGGGCTTTCTTGAAGTCTTTCGTAATATTTGATCACCATGACAAATGTGAGCGTCCTCTATTTCTTTTCCGTTTGAGTAGATTCAAAGTTAGTTGAACCATATGATTGTCCTTACATCTTTTTACATACCCATACCATCTGAGGTGGTTCTTGGTCAAGTTATCATTTACACCACACGAAACATACGATACCAATAAAAATGGATACTATAATTAAAATTGATATAGCTAGAAGAAAGCATAATTTATAGTAAAATTAGAAAATACACGTTGAACACCACTTTCGACGATACGCAACGTTTGTTCCGAGATGAGAAGCTGATAATTCAACGCTTCCTTCTAACCGTGTGATATAGAAAGTTTTTTGTAGGCTACATTTAGTTTCCTTTGTTAATTGGAATTAATCTTATCAGTTCTTTCTAGTTTGAAATCATTTGACCTAGTATAAAACCTTCACTAACAAAAAAAAAGCTGTGTATATGTAAGCGTATAATAAATTTAAATAAGTCTATATCTTGTTTATCTTCTCTACAAGTTCAAGCCTTTTAATGAACAAAATAAACCAAAAATATGCAAAGTTACGCAAGATTACCTCATCGTTCGGATGTCGCGAAAGTGGGTGACCGTAACCTTATGTAGTGGATTCTGGTAAAGTATCTCGAGGCCAATGTTATGCAACACAAACACGTGTTTTACATCGCAAATGTTGCAGAGAAATTTCTTTTACCACAACTCAACTGAGCACGTCGGATGTAATCATTTTTTGTACCGTAACCACTGAACCGTATCATTATGTAAGACTTTTAACTGAGTTTATTGGTAACTGTACCTTTTTGAACTCCGTTTCACTAGCTACTAGTTATGTTGTTATCTTTAAGTTATAATTAAGTGCTGTGTGTATTCCAGTTCGAAGGATGTGTTTTTGATCACACATACTGGTTACAAATGCTTTTTCGACTGCATCCTCAGAATTAGCCTCTACTTACGAGTAGCCTCAGAATTTAGGATCCTTTTGAGATTAGTTATATATAGTATATTTAGGTTATAAAGAAATAAAATCAACAGCCTCAAAACAAGAGGCTCATAATATTTTGTTTTTTATAGTAAAGTTCACAATCATATCTAATTGTGTAGACTAGGTACAGACCAGCTCGTATGTGCATTTGGCGGAACGCAGTAATTGGTGCTTAATGAAATTGTTTAACGTAAGGATAATAATTTCATCATGTAATCGTTCAAACATGATGTTTTCCTTTATTAATGTCAAACAACCGCTGAATCTATAATAAGGATTAAAAATTAACTTATGTATTTTTCCAATCTCATAAAATTTATGTTTGTAAAACTGAGTTTGGCCGAATATGGATTCGTGCGTTTTGGTATTGCAAAAATATGTTTTTTTTTATAAACTTGCCACATACAACAAGGACAATACAGGTTTTATGCGATTTAATAAATAAGGTAAAGGCGGTTGGATTCCATGCATAATATACGGCCAGTGAACTGATTATAAGAAGTTGCCACAAGATTCTTACAAGTTTGTTGATGACAACGTATTTGTAATAAACAATTTGTTGACATTTACTATTACTGGAATTTAATTTGATATATTTTATTTTAAATCGTTTCTACTAAGCATATAATAATTATCAAAGGAAAGTCAAAACCTTTAGCGTCGAAGTTTGCGGTTAACTTCGCTCCTGCATACTCAACCTCCCTTTTTTTTTTTTTACTTGGGGAAATCCCTTATGGATATGCCACCCTCCCGTGGGAGAGGGTGGGTTATGTCCGACTCGCACGGACCAAAACCCCACGGTGTACCGACAGACCGTATTGTTGGGGCGGCAAGGGATCGATCTATGCTTCTCCCCTTGGAGAGCCGCCCCAACGGTTCGCCCGGCGGAAGGTAACCGCATGGCTCCTACCTATAGAGAGGCAACCGGGTACACACCGGCTGCCCCCCCTCGTCCGCCGAACCTGTGCAATGAGTAGATGGGCCCCCCGGCCCATCCCCTCAGGTCCGGCTACGGTGGCGGGAGGAGTCGAGCAAAACGCCGCCTCCTCCCGCCGGCCCTCCGTTGGCGGAGAGGGCCACTTAGAGGATCTACCTCACGGGCCCTCTCCGCCGCCTCCTTCTGCGATATGACCTCCTCGCAGAAGGAGGCCATCGCTCGCCAAGCATGTTCGCTGCCGAGCATGGCCAAAACCACGCTCGGCAGCGACAAATTCCCTCCTACATTCCCCACCGCCGCAGCCAGAATGCGGCGCTGCCCCTCCCACGCAGCACACTCGGACAGAGTGTGCTGCGCGGTGTCCTCATCAGCGCCGCACTCGTGACATGCGGCGGTCGGCTCCCTGCGTGCGATATGGTGCAGGTACCATCCGAAGCAACCGTGCCCGGTGAGTACCTGCACCATCCGGAACGTCAGGGAGCCCCACTCCCGTCCCATCCACTCCCGCAGGACCGGGCGGACGGCATCCACTGTATGACGCCCATAGCGCGCGTCCACCAGGTCCTGCATCCACCTCTCGACCGCCACCTCCCGGATCTCCCGCCTCTTAAACTCAACTTCCCTGAGAGCCGGAGGCTCACCACTACGCTTTCTCGCCGCCGTGTACTGATACACAGCGGCGAGGACACCCGCCTCCAGCTCCCAGGGTAGGGAGCCGGCGAGCGTGAAAGCCGCCGCCGAGGACACCGTGCGGTATGCCCGGATCGCCCTCAGTGCCACCGTGCGCTGCGCTTAGCGTAGCGTACGCACATTGTCGGCACCGAGGGCGTCGGCCCACACTGGTGCCCCATAGGTGGCCATCGCTCGCACGACTCCCATATAGAGTCGGCGACACCCAGCACTCGGCCCCCCCTATGTTGGGGAGCAGCCGGCCGAGTGCCGCCGCCGCCCCAACAATTCGCGGTCCCAGGTACTTCATGTGGGTCCCCACCCTTATCCGGGCGCCCTCTACTATAATGTGGGCCCCAGGTGGTGGCCCTCGCCGAGGCCCGTGGAAAAGTAGGGCCTCGGTCTTCTCGAGGGCCACCCTGAGGCCCAACCTCCTTATGCGCCTGACCACGAGAGGGTTGTGGCCATCGTGGCCAGGTGCACCAGTTCCCGCCCCCCGGCCCATCCCCTCAGGTCCGGCTACGGTGGCAGGAGGAGTTGGGCGAAGCGCCTTCTCCTCCTGCCTGTCCTCCTTTGGCGGAGACGGCCACTTTGAGGGTCTGCCTCGCGGGCCCTCTCCGCCTCCTCCTTCTGCGAGATGACCTCCTCGCAGAAGGAGGCCATCGCTCGCCAAGCCTGTTCGCTGCCGAGCATGGCCGAAACCAACCCTGGCAGTCCACTCCCGCAGGACCGGGCGGACGGTGTCCACTGTAAACCGCCCGAATCGCTCGTCCGCCAGGGTCGCCACCTCCCTGTAACGACTCAAGCTAAGGTCCGATATTGTGTATATTTTATACAGATAGCAACAGATTCAACACATGGAAATACGATCATGTAACAGCCCAAGCCGAGGTTTGGCCATTCTGATACTTTTGCAAATATTTATTTTTATCTGTGTATCTGTGTATTTTTATCTCCCAACAATGCCCGATAAAACTCTTAAAACTTTTTAACGTAGGAGCGCGGCCTGTGGTACGTGATGTACGTGCGGCCCATCAGAATAGCGAAAAATATAAAAGCATCAACGTTGTGCTGTTTGAGTTTGCACTCGGAATTAATGAAACTAAATTTATAATTTTATTAAATACTTTTTACATATTTATAAAGTTGTTTTAATAGTGGTTCCCCTAGTTCCAAAAAATAAACATCCCTGTTTTTTTTCTACCTATCAGTTTTGTAGCCTACTATGCGCAGATGTTTCTTCGTATTTGAAGTCTACTTAACTGGTTTGATAAATTTATGATGTACCATCAAGTTATATATTTTTTTACACTCGTAGGTAATAAAACGATGTTAGCAATAAAAGAAATTGTTCGTATAATACAGGAGTAGATCAAACTCAGTATGGCTCATCTTTACGTCCAAGATATAACTGTTGGTATATATAATTGGTAATTGGTACGTACTGTGCTCGCTTATGTAATCCAACAATTGAGGGAAACTTCTTTATTTATTAACTAGTTTTTGCATACCGCTTCGCTTGCGTTAAATTTGTCGTATTCCTCCTATAAATGAAATATTTTCTGTAGCCAAGATGTTTGCAAAATTTCATGATGATTGATCGAGTAATTAAAATGTGAAAGCGTAACAAACAGACAAATCCACATTCGCTTTTGTAATATTAATTAGGATACTATGACTAATATCGATTTAATAATGCAATGTCCCCGAATTTCCGCATCAGCTTTTTCTGAGAGTTTACACACAATCTTTGTAGAACATTCTAGTTTTTTATAGATATTTCTATCATGTTAAATAGTACACTTTTTGTATAGGTCGTTACAACAATAAAATTTGCATAACATGCTCTCGTTTGCTCTACAATTGTTATGAAATTTTCCGTGTTACGACTTCCAATAGTCGTTTTAATACACACTGTGTATTAAATTCAAATCACAAGAAGTGTTATGGACATTTTATTGTAAGTAGAAGTAAGCAGATTTATCGGATAACACGCGAAATATTTCCACATTATCATATAGTATTCAAGTCGCGTGCTGATGTCTGTTACAAGAGTAGTAATACATTGGCCATAGAGTATAGTTTCGTCTAGGGTTACCACTACTATATTATATCCGAGTAGAGTTAATAATTTTTTTTTAATTGACTAACGTTATTATTATTATTTTTTTATGTCATAGATGGCAAACGAACAGGTGGGTCACCTGATGTTAAGTGATCACCACCGTCCATAGACACTAACAACACTAGAGGAGTCGCAAGTGCGTTGCCATCCTTTGGGGGGAAGGGTTAGAGGAGGGCGAGGGAGAGGAGAGAGGAGAGGGGAGGGGAAGTGGACCTTCGGCGTTCTCACTGACCGAACGAAACGCAACAATGCAAGCACTGTTACTTCACGTCGGTTTTCTATGAGAGGGTGGTACTACCCCGGGCGAGCCGACCCATTTATGCTGAAACCAGTAGTAACTTCAGCGTAGCTCTACCATAATATAAAATACAATACAATTCAAAATTATATAATATTATTAGCAGTTCGGGCTTTTACAGCTGAATCAACCAAATGATAACAGGCTTGAGGGTTCTAAAGTAATAAAAACTTGATCTTAGATATATAAAAAAACCCAGTGTTTAAAAAAAATATCTGCTTTTGCTAATTTCACTTTTTATACTTTTTTAAGTTATACCTTATAAGAAATTTCTCTTCAATAAACTTAATAAAGCTGCTTAAATTTTATAATTTTATTCATTCTTCGTTATTACATTTCCATTGTCTAATAATTTATTGAAAGCTTTCTCAACTAAAAAAGGTGATAACCTTAGAACGATTTAAAAATTTGTTGAAACCTATACTTATTTTGAAAAATTTGTTAACCCTAGAACGATTTGAAAAAGCTCGGTAATATCGCATAGAGAAAATTGACATTCCTGTAATGACGGCTTACATGACAGTTACATAGTTCGTTGAACTTGTATCGTATCGAATCGCGTTACGTTGTAGATAAGAATATTTTGTGATCGATAGCCTTGCGGACACTGGATTAAAATAATAGTATAATGGATTTTTTCGATAATTTTTAACATGCAAAAATTTAATATCATATAATTGAAGTAAAATTTCATTTGGAAGGGCTTTGAAATTATGATTGGCAACCTTTTTGTGTGACGAAAAGTGGTGGGAGTAAACACTACGTCAGGTAGAATGTCGATAACACCGGTTTTCGTCCGATCACCGAAGTTAAGCAACGTCGGACGCGGTCAATACTTGGATGGGTGACCGTCTGAGAACACCGCGTGATGTTGGCTTGTTGTTATTTATTTTAATTGAAATGTTTCCCTGTAATATTAAATTTCACTCCTGTCGTGTGTCTTTACAACACACCCTGTTTCTTTTATCGACAAATTGACAAAAAAAACAAATAACCATTTAATTAAATCATCATCATCATTACCCTTATCCCACCTAAGTAGAGTCTGCACAACATGTTTTCTTTTTCCACTCTCTCCTGTCAAATGTCATCTCAGTATTCACACCTTTTACGCACATATCATTTTTCACACAGTCCATCCATACCTTTTTCGGTCTTCCTCTACTCGTATATCCGTCCACAAACATACTCAACACTTTTCTAGTTACATGGTTTTCATCTCTCCTCATAACATGCCCAGACCATGCTAACCTATTACTCCTCAACTTATCTGTCACTGGTGCTATTTTCAAACTTCCTCCGATATACTCATTCTTAATTTTATCCATTCTAGTCTCACCACACATCCGCCTTAACATTCGCATCTCTGCCACATGTAATTTTCTCTCATCCGTCTCTTTCGTAGCCCAGCACTCAGATGCATACAGCATGACTGGTCTTATCATAGCTTTATAAACCTTCCCCTTGAGTTTCAAAGGCATTCGTGGGTTACATGCTACCCCAGACACATTTCGCCATTTCATCCATCCTGCATTTATTCTATCCCTCATGTTCTTATCAAATAACAATAACCATTTAATTAAATAAAAAATTTTTTCTTAATTAATATTTGCCGATTTTGTATCACGTATCTACATATATGTATAGATAGAAACAAAAAATAGTAATATAATAATAATAAATAATAGTAAATAATAATATAGGCATTCAATGGTTATTATGGATATAAAGTTATGAGCAACTTCAATAAGGTTAATCTGAAATATATCGGTCACAATATTATTATATCTGTTCTTATTCTTTTCAATCTTCTGTGAACAATGGAGATTGCGAAATCGCCTTTCAACGTAATCCCCAACCTACACGGCGCAGCGCTAACACAATAGTGTTTCGACTACCAACTTAATTAATATAAGATTTGATATAACAACCACTTGGGCTTAACAGAGTGTATAGTTTAACTTTTAAATGGATTATAGTCTAAATTATTGAAATTTCATAAGTTATAAATTGAAATTATTAACATTAGCCCGGTTCTCACATCTATTGGCACTCCGAGCAATATTTATATACATTTTTATACGATTTATTAATTGATCAAAAGTATGATGGCTGTTAAGTTCAATAAAAGATAAATACTAGACGTAAACTGACCGTTATACCAGCATGTATCAGGCAACAGCCAAGCCGAAGTGTGCCGTGCACCCTTGAGCAAGTTGCCCAAATAAAATCGGCTGAGTACCTTAAGCGCTCGTCTTAGTAGTCCGGTGAAGATGTTAAAACCTTGTCAGGTCAATAGCGTAGTCAGTTCGAGAAAAAAAAAGCCGCTATACTATGGCGCTACTAGTTTGACGCAAGCGCAATACGTCACAAGCTTGTCGCTTCAATCCGATATACACGTAATCATTCGTGAATCATGCAATTTCGATTGTATGGTTCACAAATGTATATATGTATGAATAGCTTAGAATAGTTAGCTAGGACAGACGCGTCTTTTTCCAGGTAACAGCCCAAGCCGAGGTGTGCGTGCACCCTTGTGTATGTTACCTAAAACCCAAATCGGTTGTGTGCCTTAAGCGCCAACCTTAGTAGTCCGGTGAAGCTGTGAAGACCCTGCCGGGTCAATAAGGTAGTCAGTTAGAGAAAAAAAAAAAAAGTCACTAGTTTGTCGAGGTCATCGGTGACGCGAACCTATAAATGTTCCTCCTACTAATAATCGTTTAGCGCGTCTAAAAAAGTTGTCACTTCAAAAACTAGAGGATTTTTAAAAACATTTTATGGGAGGTCTATTTGACCTGTGTTCAGATTGAAAATCATTGTTATTGTTTCTTAAATGTTTTTAGACTGTAAACTAACTATTTAAATGATACCAAAGTAAAAAAAAACATCTTGGTAAATACCACACCATACTATACATAGTACAACTAAAAGATAAACAATTGTCGAACGGACACGACGATGGAATAGCGACTTAAAAACGTTTGGTCTGGTTGGCATATTAGTAGTCTTTATATTCATACCATAAAAATATTAAATTTTACTAAGCAGTTAAATATCAAACAAAGGAGATTTAAATTCCAGCCGGTCAAGGCCACAAGGTTACATTCATAATAGCAATAAAATTGCATAATCAACATATTTATAAATATAATATCACTTCACTAAGCCTCTAGCGCTCTATTTAAATCAATGCACGGGTAATTTGCATGACAATAAGTAATGACATTCTATACACGATCACAATACTAGTTCTGAGCTGATCAAATGTCGTGACTTTTAAATGGAAGTCGTGTAGTGATGATCGATTTGAACGTATTATCGATACAAAAATTTTGCATGCTACAATCGATATCGTTGTGTGGCTGATGTTACTCGCGTCCACAGAAAGTGTACCTCTCATTCCTCTGCACATGGTCTCTGGGTGCTGCTAAAGAGTAACATTTGGCCACTGCACTGTTCCACATAAATTGAACCTAGCAGCGACAAATAGAGTAAGTAATCAGTCGACAATAATAGAAAAACTGATACTCTATTTAACCAAAAATTAAATAAATCGATATCCCGATAAAAACGTGTGGAAATTAAATTACGAACTTAGTTGTTCGAAATATTCTATTTTACACGAATGAGCTTTCTATGGTAATTTGCTAATATTTAAAATATATCATTTTCAGTAGTTCTTTTCCATATATTTTAATCGGTGTTGTATGACGTTCCTAGGACCATTAGAAAGGTCTAATTTCATAGATGAGTACGGTGTTATTACAAAAAAGTTAAATACGTATTGAACCCTGGCTTTAAAAAGGTCTCATATTAAATGCACCGCGGTCGATGAATGTTCGCCATCTTCTGCCATCATCTGCCTATAACCTTCCCTGATAAATGAGCTATATAACACTGAAATAATTTTTCAAATTGGACCAGTAGTTCCTGAGATTACCCCTTACAACGTCACAAACTCACAAATTCACAAACTCTACCTCTTTATAATATTAGTATAGATAGGTATTAAAAACCACGTATTTAATACGTATTTAACTTTTAATAACACGGGTAATGTTTACGTTTATTTCGTTCCAGCCTATTATTACATTGCTTTTAGTTATTAAGTACAAAATGTAAATTTGACTTACCTCTCGAGCACAGTAATTTTCCTTAGAAAAAAAGTTACCTTACGCTCTTTTCTGTGCATCTGACAACGTGTATTTTTTATGATAATTGATTAAGTTGTGATGATTTTAAAGAGTAACAAACAAACAAACTCACATTCGCATTAATAATGCTAGTTAGGATTAGGATTACAAGTATTTAAGATAATTTTGGAATAAAGCATCGCTGCAAGTTTTTTAGGCATATTTCAAACTGCATCTGTGATTGTAGACACTTCTTAAAGCATACACGTACTGTTAATGATTGCAAAGAGTAAATTAATTTCAAATCATTACCATTTATGACATTTTATGAATATGATAACAATATATAATTTGCTATTATCGATAATAATAAAAAAAAAACAGCCAACTCTAATTATGTGAGTCTAATAGGTATTTCTCATGCGTCCTCGATTGTAAACATACCAAAGCACCATGTCTTGTATCGCTGGCTGAATATTACCATTGATTCTGATATATTTTGTGAAAGTTTACAAGGAAGTATTTCAATAAATGAACTCACAAAAATCCGACATCTTCTACATGGGACAGATTAAAAAAAAAATTAACTGAACTTTTGACCAGAGATACAATTGTACCATAGAATTGCATATTTCCATGTCAAATCTATAGAAATAAAAATAGATGTATGTATGTAAGAGCATCAATTGAGAACGGCTGCATCTACATTCTAAATATTTAATTTTTAATCTAAAATCTGAGTTTAGTTTAAATGAAAAAAAAACAGCTAAATGACTAGATTTAGGTAATGTAAAAAATTAAATGCTGAAAGATTATTTAAAAGTTATTTATCCTAGACTAAGTATGCCAAATACGGAAACATCATTCTTACAGCCAATGAATTCATAAATGATAGACAAAAATATTGTACTTATTTGGATAATAAATATTTCTTGATATTTGCGTTAACAAATGTTATTTATTATTAGTTCTTCATATAGTTTTATAGGTGGTAGAGCCACGCCGAAGCTATCACTGGTTTCAGCATGAATGGGTCGGCTCGCCCCCGGTACTACCATTCTCTCACAGAAAACTGACCTGAAGTAACAGTGCATGTATCGTTGTGTTTCGTTCGGTCAGTGAGAGCGCGTTCCCTCCCGCTCCTCCTCCCTCAAACACAGGCTGGCAATACACTTGTGACTCCCCTGGTGTTACAAGTGTCTATGGACAGTGGTGATCACTTAACCTCAGCTGATTCATCTTTTCGTTTGCTTTCTAAGATAAAACAAAAATTATTTAACATTGAAAATTAATACCCAATAAAATCGTAATAAATAGAAAAACGTACGTTGTCCTTTTTAGTACTAAACCTATGATATAATCATTATATATAATACTAAAACCTATTATAGTAGCGAGTGTATGTGAAAAATAGTTTCAACACGTTTCCATTTGTTAGGCAAGTTTGAATTGTTGATGAGCGCCGATTAAAAATAATGAATAAACCGTTGCGCTCAATAATTATTATTTTTGTTACAGTAGTTGTGTCGTTAAATTGAGCTCTATTGCCGCACATAATATAATATACCTTGGAAATGTATTTATTATATTATAAATTAAAAACGTTACACTTTGAAGATAATAGCGTTAAACTTTATTAGCGATAAACTTGACTTGTTATTTGTCAAGACAGTACTGTCAACAATCAACATGAAATTAAAAGAAACTGTATTTACTTTATCTACTTAATTAAGTACTGAATCTTCTTAATTATTTTAAATTGAGATAACAAAGAGTTGTTCTTATGTTTGCTGTTAAGAAGCTGCCGACATTTTTATTTTCATTTTAACTACGTTTCTGAGAAACGATGAAGTTTTTATAAATTTAAGCCCGTGTATTCTATAAGTATATGTTAGGTTAGAATTACAGCGTAAATTGCACATGTTTTTGTTCTTCCTAAGTTATATTTTTTACTCAGTTGTATACCAAATGCAAAGCAAGATGGCGGTTTGACAGATACTGCCTTATTTGAAACGTATAAGTATACTAGTTGACCCGCGCAACTTCGTCTGCATGAAATCGATTACCAACCGGTTCCAATAGTATTTCCAACATCGACAAAATCTTAAAAAACCAAGAACCCGATTATAGCGACACCCACAGTTTCCAATTGTGAAACCATACAATTCAGGGACTCGCTCAAATACATACCTATTTGATTTAGTACACACACTTATGCATGCGTGGAAGAAATCTCGATAAGGCGGACGTAACATCATCTGTCATTCATGAAAATCAATAATATCGTTTTGTTTTAAATACGAACGACCGTTGCATCATTTGAATATTGTTCATAAGATCGCAAATAAAGAATGGAAGAAGGTGGTTAGGCAGATGAAAATTTGGGGATCTCTAGATACGGATATCCTAATCACCTAGAGGTATAAAATATACTTTACGACCTATGCTCACACCTCTCAAATATATATTTAAAATTTTATAAAAATCGGAGCATCCGTTTCGGAGGAGTTCAAACACTAACACCGTGACACGAGATTTTTATATATTAAATAACCCTATGGATTAATAAACAATTCAATTAAAAATATTAGTCAGTCAAAGGTCAATATACAAGATCATGCTCAGAGTTTCTCCACATGATCGAATCAGAAAAGAGATGATTTGCAAAAAAAAAAAACAAAGATAAACGTGTAGCCTTGGGAATTGCTAAATTCAAATGAGAGTTTGTTAGGATTGCAATTAATGTAAAGCTGATAAGCTCTTGAAGAAATGTGCAACAAAGTCGTGGAAACGTTGCGTTAACTAAAGATAAATTAGTTTTCATAATAAGAACGTCTGCTGCTGGACTAGTCTGCCTTTGTCGAATGTCGTAGACTCCAAATCAAACTACTTTATTCAAAAAGGCCCTGAGAAGACTTTTATGAACGTTAAAGCTACCACCGGTTCGGAAAATAACCCAGTCACCGAGAAGAACCGGTAAGAAACTTGACCGGGTCGTGACACATATTCTTACAAACGTAGATAGTTACATTCATTTTTGGTAGATGCATAGAAAGGGAGTATCATTTCCAGACGTCGCTATCGTTCACATATTGACTCACCCTATAATAGTCTTTATACATTGAAACCCGCTTAACATGGTGTTCAAACACCGACACACTGACTTGTGCAACTGGAACCATTTGTAGTGCAAATGGTTACATATAGTAAATTCTTATTCATAATATAAGAGATATCACAACCGCGATAAGAATATAAAGGTACATATTTCAAAAGAATAAAAGCTATAATGAACGATGATTATTGGAACTTGGAGAAAAACAACGAAAAAACAAGTGGGTTACGTTACATTACATAATGAGGTAACTCCATTTTTAATCGTTCATATAACATGTTTAATTTTTATCTTCCAGTTTTTATATACCGAGAACTAAGTTTAAATTTTGTCGTCCATAAGGTTTTTAATATTTTTCTTTATGAGCTTCATATACATGTACAAAATTTGAAGATGTTTGAAAATAACGTAGCATATTAAGAACGGCTACAATTGGATTCAGTTCATTTTGAAATGTAAGGACACGATTATTCTTTTATTTATTCACAACCGATTTCGGTGTGTAAGGGGTGTCAAATAACATCTAAGACTTGAGACATCCAAGCCAACCTCACCTGCACGTGGTGCACCCTGCTGAATAACGAACGAGGCAATGGCGATAGCGGGGTGGTAGGGTTTTACAGCCTGACTGGGTCGCAACCACCATGTATATGGCGAAAAAGCCCGTCATAGTGATTCGCTTTTGCGGGTCGCGTTTCGGGATCAGCCTGTGCATATCCAGCCTTTTGCAGGCCGGCATGACAGCGGCGACTGGTAATGGATAGTGTGTCTCTCAGTGTTCGCCATTGTTTTTGGATTGTAGTGTGCTTACCATCAGGCACAGTGCAGTCATATTAAAAAATAAAAAAAGTAATGGAAATTGTATACTCCCAGTTTATATTATTTCGTATTAAATTACTTATAATAATTACCAGTGGTAAGTTTAGAAATCTTAAAATATTAGAGGAAATAATATCACGAGAGGCAAAATAATTACTGGGTCATAAAGACATACGGAGCCGCGGGCACAATTAGTACATAATAAATCATCTAGTGGCTTTGATATTATCTGACATGTGTTCGTATCCTATAGTTTTTTATACCTCCCGACCACTCCCTAATAAGGTATGCGTTATGATTTCGATTTATGCCTCGACTCATTTAGAACTGAATAAAAAATTAAGTTACCAAGCCGTGTCACGCTCCAAATGGTATATTTAGTTCGTAAACTATAACATAAATTCGTTGTAATTCCAACAATATTGACATATATGATTTTATTTGAAGTTTGTTTGTGTAATTCGCAGTAATAATTAAATCTAGGTCATTAAACTTACGCGTAATCGGTATTTTATTTTAAGCAAATATAAAACGTGTATTATTTTGGCAGAATTGTCTGACAATTATTAATTATTCAGCGGGTTATTCTTTTATTTTATTTTGGTAAAAAAGTTGACATATACTAATTTGGGTCATTGACCATCTGTAGTACGCTTTATGGTAAGAATAGATGTTGACCACTGAGCAACGTTATTGACAATATCACTATGCATCGACATACAAAAACTAAAGCTTTGGTTAAAATAGACCGATCCGTTGGCACATATTAGTCTCTAATCACGACAAAACGGTCCATAAACGAGCTGTCGGAAAGCTCATTAATGTCTGTCATGTCGCTTCCAATTTTGCGGCCGTGAGAAGTGAAGGTAATTTGTAACAATGATCGATGTCGCATTTTTGGTTTGTAGATACATTTACTGCTAATGTTTATATAATACTAACTGCGCACGCGACTCCGCATGCGTTCTCATCTTATTATTTGGTGAGTTACATTCTTATTCTTCAAATATCTAAGCATGCTAATTTTCATAACGATCTGTTGAAAGTTATAGACCTTGATGTATTGTTACCCCATCTAGAGTTGAATTATAACAAAATGATTGGCATATAACTTTCATGAAAAGACACTTAGGCGAGCCAACTTTTACGGTGGTCGCTCAAGCTGTTTAGGACTTTACCGATCTATTTGCACGCATCCTACCTAATATTATAAATACGAAAGTAAGTTTGTTTTTTTATGCTTTCACCTCCTAACTGCACAAACTATCATATATATTAATACGTGTAGCCCAAACTTTGTATCACTTTTTGAGTGAAATGCGCGAACGGATGAACGTGAAACTTGGCATAGTTAAAGTTTATATGGAGGAGAAGTGCAGAAAGCTATTTATTTTATATAAAATGCATTAGAAGTATATTAAATTAATTAAAATATACATTACTCACACTACTGCTTGAATTTTACATAACATATACCCACATGTAAATAAAAAAGACATTTTGACATCTGTCAATATAGGACTTCAAAAAAGGTTGTGAAGGAGGTTGCTATGCTCGACTGTATGTATTATTTTACTCTTACGTTCCAATTACCCTTTTTCATTCTACATTCAACTTTAAAAAATCAATGAACTATGGTCGAATGTCGACCACTGGGCGCCCACTAGTAAGTATAAATAAGCTAAGCCAAATCACTTCAGTAGATTTTTCTCATTTGTTTATCACCTTTTTTTTCGACGTGATAACGCCTTATAAATCGCCGGCTGCACGCACTGCAAAGCATGAGTCATTATCACGTTCCGCTTGAGCCGAGCGTACAAGCGAGAGCGCGTAACAAGCGATAGAGAGGCGCGCTCAGCCTAAGCGTTCGTCTTGTGACGCATCTATCTTTCTTCCACTCCATCGGCCGATGCGTCCGAGTTGTTATCACGTAAAATTATCGTCCGTAAACTGACATTACAGACAACCAATTTTTTGTTTTCGTTTAGTACCTATTGATACGCTTTAGTGTTATGGACAATACATTTGGAAACTGATACTTTTTCTCATATAGCTCATACTGACTACGATTCGAAACCTTTATTTATAAGCCATTATTCCTCGTATTTCTTGTTCTTTACGTCAACAATAGGGTGGGATCTATGAATATTACAATTGCGAAAGTTTATTCATTTCTTACGCTTTCAAGCTTATATAAATATATAATATAAATTAAAATATATATTTTTTATATTTAGCATTTATAAGAAGCAAAAAAAAAAAACAAAATAAAGTCTATATATATAACTCCTTAATATCTTCGACTTTTTACCACGTTACTTTCACTAGTGCTATAAAATAGAACAATTAAAATTACTTCAGTGTGATGTTATATCGTTTATAGTAACATTTTTCGCTCGAACGGTAAAAAATTGCTTATGTAAAGATTCTGAAACAATGTCTCGTTGGCAAATAGTTTCGCCCTGCTCCGATAACTACGCGAAGTTACTTCATGCCGCAATATGCTAATGCATCAAAATAATTCACTTTTACAATAATTAAACCAACAATCGAAACGTATATCATGTATTTATTTTTATCCAAATGGTAAAATCTTTTTTAGCATGTATTTATTTATTTACATAAACAGTCAACAACAATTATACAATAACATTATTCAAAAGTAGTAAACTAAACGGAAGACCTAAAGCGCTTTATCACATAGATACAACTTACACTATTAATAATAATAAAGAAATTAAATTATATAATAGTAAATATTGAGAAACATCAGATAAAGGAAAAGAAAATAGAACAAGAATAAACAAAATTGTACAAGTATTGTCGATTGTAGACGTTAGGAGCGTGAAGTGTGAGGAATAGAGATTTTTAAATAAAGCCTTTCGGCTCGGCGATGGTACGAAGAAAATAAGTACTCGTGTATTAAATTTGTTAGTGATGATACTGAAGCTACTACTTAATAAAGCAAAATCGGTTAGCTAATAGAGGAGATAAAGGTACTTTTTTTAACTTACAGACAGTGGACTTTTTCCCAAAGAATATTCGAAAATAGACACTGGATATTCCAGCAGGATTCTACGCCTAGGAGCGCCTGTGGAATTGACTTCATCGTGCATAAAGTCTGGCCCTCTTCTACTCCAGATTTAAACCCACTGGATTACAAGATATGGATTTATAGGAGAAAGTCTGTCCTAAACTTCATCAGAATTTGGAGTGCCTTCAAGCATTTCTGGTTAAAGCAGCGGTAGAAATAGATATGAATGTGGTGCGTGCTGTGATCAATGACTGTCAGCATCGATTAAGGGCATGTATTCAAAAAATGTGGGAGGGCATTTTGAATAATATAAATAAAATCTTAAACCCTTCATTTTATATATAATTTTTAAACAATTATCAAAAAATATGTATGAGTAATTAATTAAATTTATGATATAACTAGGTATAGGTAATATATCAGGCAATGCCCGCGACCTCTTTCTTGGAATAAAAGTTTTCGTGATTCTTGGGAACTATGTTTTATATCATTTTTAATTTATATTAAAAATATATGATATATAAATAGTAATACTGCGCGATGACGACCCTTTAGCGGCCGTCTCCGCCAACGGAGGACCGGTGAGAGGAACGGAGGATTTACCCGTCTCCTCGCACCACCGTAATCGGACCTGGGAGAATGGGCCGTGAGGGCAAGCTCTGCATTCGGCTGACACAATGAGGCAGCTAATGTGTACTCAGTCTACCTCCCTATTAGGACGGGGCGCGGCGGCCACCTTTCACCGCGTTGACCACTGAGGCGACATGATGATAGCAATGTACGGGCCCATGCCGCCCCAACCAAGTAGTGGCACGTGGGGTTTTAGTGAGTACGATTGTCACACTACCCAGTCTCTCCCCCGGGAAGGTTGCGTGTCCATGAAGATTTCGCCACGTTAATAAAAAAAATGCTTAACCCGTACAAAACGCGTAAAAATACGTAAATAACTCAGCCGGTTCGGAGAGTAAAGCAGTTAGATAACAGACCCTTGAACTTTGTGTATATGTGTACTGTGTTATACTGAACATCATACTTAAAAACAAATTAAGATCGTAAATGTTGAAAGTGAGTACTTGAAATCAAGAGAAAGTTAACATAAGTTTTCGCTTAAAGTATACAATTTGATTAAGTAATCTTCTTGTAGCAGTTTTTATTACATCAATTACCAGATTATTTTATTTTATACTAGCTAGCGACTGCCAACGACTTCGTCTAAGATGGTATCTCTATAAACGATATATCATATACTAACTGATACCCGCGACTTCGTCTGCGTCGTTTATTATCTCAATTGTTTTGTTATATCTCAACAGTATTATGCAGCGTTCTTGAGGAAAGCTTCCAGGCGGTTTGACTTTTTCCACACTTCCAACAATTATCTTTTAACAATTATATTTCAACCAATTTATAAAACATCTTCACAGATTATAATACCTAAATCTTTTCCGTGAATCATCTTATCTATTTATTGAACCTAACGCAACGGTTTTTGCAGTACATAGCTCTCATATAACAAGAAATTCTAAATAACTTTACGCTTATCTTTATATGTTAACTTATTCAAACAATATCTTTATAAGTCTATATGTTATTCTGACGTATAAGCTATATTACTATTAAGTTTCATCAATATGAATTCAGTGGAGATTGTGCGAATGAGCGCAAAAAATTCATATATCCTCAAGAGATTCGTCGTTCATATTATTAATAGGATTTCGATGTTCATTTCGTATATTGTATTTATTTATATATTTAAAAATGGATGGTGGTATATCTGGAATTGATTACCTCCAGCACTGTTTGACCGACTATCGTGTATTTTTTTATATTTTTTTTTTAATTGGATAACGTTATTATGCTATTCATTTTATTGTAACTCACCAGTAGATGGCGCTTGGCTACACTCCAGTATAGCTATGATTTATGCGGGTGATGTCACGGACTGGTGGTATTTAAGTGGCCATATCTTAAATACATAGAAATCCAGTGTCATGATTATTGTCCACGATGAACTCACCGATCTTTATGAAACGTTGGCATTTATGTATGATTTGATCCAACTTGAAAGATAGGATCATTAATATTTTAATAAATGTCCTCAATATTTTTTTATTACTAATTAAATGATTGTCAATGTTGATTATTGTTATCGATTATTAGTTTCATCAGTCTCGAACAGATGGCGCTTTGAATTAATATATTCATAGAAGATTGTAGGACCGACTTTTATATATATCCCATAGATCGCGCCACGTTTTAATTTTAACCACGTTAAGTTTTGAAGGTGGTAGAGCCACGCTGTAGCTATTACTAGTTCCAGTATGAATGGGCCGGCTCGCCCGGGGTAGTACCACCCTCTCACAGAGCACCGACGTGAAGTAACAGTGCTTGCATTGTTGCGTTTCGTTTGGTCAGTGAGAGCGCCGGAGGCCCACCTCCTTTCCCCTTTTCCCTTCCCTTTTCTCCTTTTCCTACCCCTCCCCCACACACAGGTTGGCAACGCACTTGCGACTCCCCTGGTATTGCTAGTGTCTATGGACGGTGGTGATCACTTAACATCAGGTGAGCCACCTGTTCGTTTGACGCCTTTTGACATTAAAAAAAAATCATTTTCAATAACTGAACCACAGCAACGCGTGGCTGGGTTTGCTAATTAATTATAATTTTTGTAAATAAGGTAAATGAATCAACTTAATGCATCATATAAAAATTGCACCGAATCGATTATTAATGAATTGTAGTTATTGCGTAAATATTCAATACAAAAGGTAACCCAAGAGTACAACTTTTTGTCTCAAATGAAAGTATCATCGACCGCGCACCTACTCTAGATTATATAAATCCATTCAGATTCCGGTTAAGCTGCTTGTAATTATCACAATATATCTAGAAAGTATACAGTCTGTAGATGAAATGATTACTAGTGATGAAAGAGAACTTTTTAACTTAGTGTTAGTATACGAATATTTTGAAGCGGTGACGGCAAATTTGTAGCGTTTTCGGACAACACTTCGATCGAAAATATATCACCAGGCACATATACTATCGTCTAAAGAAAGAGCGGCTCATCTGCTGTCTATCCAATATTCCGTTTTATATATATACATTATACATTTAGGGGAATAGGGTGTATATGATAATTTTTTGTTCAACAATGAGTTTCAATTCTTCATAAAAATAAAACAATTTATTAGTCGTACAACCCTCGTAAAATTTTTTGACCGCTATTTTCGTATAGCTACCAAAAACAAATGTGGGTATAATACACAATACACGTATACACAGTACCAATGACATCGCACGAATAACGCATTTATTATCCTTTTATGCATATAGTTTATAATTATGTTGTTATAATTATATAAATATTATTCATTGTTTCGTCAGAACACATTAAAAAAAACTAAATGAATAGCATGGAAATATTGTTGTGCGGAAAATTTACTTTATGTGCTGACCATTTTACTTCTGCTTGCTAAATAAATAACGCGACATGTTACTCTTCCTATTTGTCATTGTACAAATGATAATAACGTTAAAAAAATCTCTTTTCATGTCACAACAATAATGAAATATAAATTCATACAAACATTAATCCCCATAATACCAAATACTTTATCATATTTTTATCAGTATTTATTTTATTTCAACATGTAATATCTGACTCACAGCAACGTGTGGCCGAGTTATAGATACAAAAAAAAACTGCACTAGAATAGTTTATTTATATTTTAACTATATCGCGTGATCCTAAACGTTTCAAGTAATAAATACAGGTTAATTGACGAAAGTAAACGTCGTCGTAACGTTACAAATAGCGTTCGTGAAACAATTATAACGCGCAACAGGCCATACCGAGGTCGCAACAGTACGTAATTACTATGTATTGCTTTGATGACTCTGAACACCTGTTTAAGGACTTACCAGAACAAATGTCACCTTTACGCTAATCGTTAGAAGTGGCGACAATTCCTTGTTCAAATCTTTGTATGTGTTAGCAATAAACTTAACAATGAAACCCTTTTTATTATAAAGGGCACAAGCGACACCTTAGTAATTAATATAAAAGGGAATGTATGCTTTTCTTTGTTACGCTTTCAAACCTTAAATTAATTAAACGTTCATCACGAAATTTCGCATGCAAGCAGAAGTTCGTAATTTATGATTATTTTTTTATCATTTCACATATCGAGTGACCGTAAATTTAGCTTTATAAATTTTTTTCTATAGGTTTTAGTGCAATCTCTTCTGAGGTTAAACGACCATGTGGTCCTAAACCCAGAGGGATCTAGCTCGCAAGTGCAGCTGTCGGAACACACCAACAGGTGCTTGGCAACAGAACTTCAACTTGAAGGTGGTAGCTAGCGGGCGGTGTACTTAGAAAGAGCTCTGTTCCTAGGATTCGAACTTACGTCCATCGACGTGTTGTCTGAATACACTATCAAGTGCGGCATTATCGCTTCAAGTCTAGCCTTTGACTACAACCTCACCCGAGGTTAAATGACTACGTGGTCTAAAATAATAACCCACCTAACGGGTGGCCTAGTTTTCAAGTACAGATAAAATATAATATACTAGAGTGCCGGCCGGACGTTGTCCTGCCTTGATTAAAAAAAATCAAAAATTCAACCGCAGAGCCACCTACCATGTACAATTGTGAATCTAAACCATTCTCGGATCCACTGGAACATGCACACATTTCATCAAAATCGGTCCAGCGGTTTAGGAGGAGTAAGGTGGAGTGGAGGAGTGGGGTGTAAGGGGTGTCAAATGGGGTGTAAGGGGTGTCAAATGGGGTGTAAGGGGTGTCATATAGGGGTGTCAAATAACATCTAAGAACTGAGACATCCAAGCCAACCTCACCTGCACGTGGTGCACCCTGCTGAAGAACGAACGAGGCAATGGCGATAGCGGGGTGGTAGGGTTTTACAGCCTGACTGGGTCGCAACCACCATGTATATGGCGACAAAGCCCGTCATAGTGATTCGCTTTTACGGGTCGCGTTTCGGGATCAGCCTGTGCGTATCCAGCTTTTCGCAGGCCGGCATGACAGCGGCGACCGGCGATGGACAGTATGTACTCGTTGGTCGCCATTGTTTTTGGATTGTACTATGCTTACCATCAGGCATAGTGCAGTAACTTTGCCGTGCTACTATAAAAAAAATAAAAAATGACATACACACGTACAGAAGAAATTTATATATAAAGATGTAACTTGATATCGGTACGAGCATTATAGAATACTAGCGTCTGCCCGCGACGTCGACCGCGTGGAATAGTTACTTCGAGCTAACGCTAAAATCCAGCGTAAGCGTTCAGAAGGAAAAAAAATCCCGATTTTAAAACGTTCCTCATTGGTGCTCCGCAACTATTGGTCTTAGCGTGATGATATATAGTCTAAATGAGTTATCTAACAATGAAATAATTTTTCAAGTCGGACCAGCAGTTCCTGAGATTAGCGCATTCCAGCAAACAAACTCTTCAGGTTAATAATATTAGTTTTTCTTTTTTTTTAATGTCACAGGTGCCAAAGGAACAGTTGGGTCACCTGATTTTAAGTGATCACCACCGTCCATGGACACTAAAAACACCAGAGGAGTTGCAAGTTCGTTGCTACCCTTTGGCGGGAATGGTTAGGGGAGCCAGAGGAGAGGGGAGGAGGAGGTGGGAGTATATATAATGACAGTCACAATAAAAATAAATAAAAAGCAGACCACAAATTTGGATAAACCATTTTGACCAGGATGAAGTCGCGGGCAACGGCTAGTATGTGTTATACATTGGAACAATTAAACTCTGCAATATACTACCTCATTATTTGCAACTAATTTTACGCTCCAATGGTAAAAATTTTGCTTATGTAAAAAAAATTTTGAAACAATCGTTTCGTAGGCAAATAGTTTCGCCCTGCTCCGATAGACACGCTGAGTTATTTCGTTTTGCAATATGCTAATGCACCTAAATAACTCACCTTTACAAGAAGTAAGTCAACAATCAAAATGTACTGTATACATTTACATAGGGAATAAGAATTCGTTACAATGATTATCTATTTATATTAGATGGATTTTCGTTTTTTAATTATGTTTTTTTTATATCATAGTAGGCAAACGAACATGTGGGTCACCTGATGTTAAGTGATCACCATCGTCCATAGACACTTGCAACACCAGAGGAGTCGTAAGAGCGTCGCCAGCCTACGTTGTGGGGAAGGGGGAAGTGGAGAAGAGGTTGGCCTTCCGGCGCTCTCACTGATCGAACGAAACGCAACAATGCAAGCACTGTTACTTCACTTGGGTGTTTCTGTGGGTAGGGTGATACTACCCCGGGCGAGCCGGCCCATTCATGCTGAAACCATTAATAGCTTCAGCGTGGCTCTACCGCCTACAAATACACTACTAGGTAGTACAACTTAAATAACAGAAATTTGTTATAAAAAAAATAGATTATAATTTACTTTTATTCTTGTACTAAAAATGTAGTTGTCATTAACAGGTTTCGTAGTGCAGTAGCATAAATCAACTATTAAGACAAGTGATAGCAGGTTGAACCCTGCCCATCATTGAATTTTGTGTTCAGTTTTGTTTAGTTAGTCTAGTCTGAAATGAAATGGTAATTTGTGAAATTGTGTCCACATAAATTTATGTCATTTATTTGTTGTTTCTCGCTATTTATTAAAACAAATAGTTATAGCATTATAGGGATCATTCATTAAGTACGTTAGCACTTATCGAAACGACGCGTGAGAGCGTTTATGCCATGTACTGTGACAAGATTGTAAGGAACTTTCGTAACTCATCAAACGATTTTGCAAATAATCCCTCGAATTTTAATTACTATAAATTTTTTTTATACAAATATTATAATATATTATTACGCTAAGACCAATAGGAGCGGAGCACTAATGAAGAATATTTCAAAATGAGGTTAACGTAGGTATTATTTAAAAATATTTGCACCTTCTACGTAAACGAAGTCGCGAGTTAAAGTCAGCCTAAAGTAACTATTCCATACAGACGAAGTCGTGGGCAGTAGTTAGTGTTTCATATTTGTGAATATATAAACATTTTTACATACATATCTGTACATATACGAGGAAAGAAATATCATTTGTGACGCAATACTGATAGCGAGGGTCGTAGAAAATGTGACAGTGTGACGAAGAAGGTGGAGGGTTTTAAAACGATAAAATTTTACGAGATAGATTTTATGAATGACTCCATATAGATTATGTAAATATTAATCAT
Organism: Antheraea pernyi; assembly: GCA_015888305.1. Lineage (NCBI taxonomy): Eukaryota > Metazoa > Arthropoda > Insecta > Lepidoptera > Saturniidae > Antheraea > Antheraea pernyi. The sequence goes on from MU158824.1 coordinate 397,452, forward strand.
GCTTTAGTATCTACACATACTAATTCTCATGAGGACCGGCACATAAGTTCATGTACAATAACCACATTACATAAAACCTTTTTCTTATAAAAATCACTTGAGTATGCCAAATTTATGGTACTCGTTCAAATAGCGATGGATGGATAAATTTCAGATATATATACCAACGTGTATTTGTATGTATGTAGCGTAAATGGCTAAAAGTACCTACGGATACGAATTAAACAATAAATATGCCAATATTTCCACAGCATAAAGGTGCGGTCGGATACCTGCCGCGTTTCTGTGTCGCAACTGCGAAATAGTAATTACCGTGGCGGGAAATTAACAAAATAAACTAGACCCGTGTTGCCTAAATACTATTTCGTATCGCATTAATTCATCATAATTTTAACAAGTACATGTTTGAAATTAAGCAAAGAATTATATAGTGTTCGAATTAATTAAGTAAATGAAAAAAAAAGGCGATGCAGTCATAAGGGCGCTTTCAGTTTAGACGATTTATGTCGGACTGCTGCCGTACGGTTGATACATCGATTTATGAGCGGGTATCGTACTCCAGCCGGACACAAAGCACACCGTCACGAAAAACCCATACCTTGAAGTTAGCTATAGTCAACATTTTGTTTCTTTGTATTAAAACTTTCAATATATTAAATACCCTTTATTGTTAGTGTCGATTTTTCTACAAACGTATAATAAGGAGAAAATATATATTTTTTTATTTTTTCCTTATTTTTTTATTATATAAACACTTTTTTTTCTCGAACTGACTACACTATTGACCTGGCAAGGTCTTAACAGCTTCACCGGAGTACAATGTTCGCGAATATTTGGTTGCTTACGTTCGTTGCACCAGTAAAATGCTAGCATGTTTTGATTTATACCGACAACTGTACCACAACCTTTTAAAATGATATTGTAACATAAAATTACATTAATTACTTTTGAAATTGAGGTATAAATTTAGTCTAATTTATGAGATTGTGTTGTTGTAACCTAAATTCTAGGAAAATCAGTTAAGATGATAATGATAAGAGATATGATAAGAGGTTACATATTTTATAAAGGTACCAACTTTGTTAATGCCTTGAAGTGATTAATTATACTATACATTATAATAATGTACAGCGGCGAGTATTATTATAATTTTTGAAGTGATATTGGGAGGGCTTTGAAATTCTGGTTGGTGCCTTTTTTTGTGTGACAAAAAGTTGTGGCGTAAACACTGTGTCGGGTAGAGCGTTGAAACCACCGGTTCTCGTTCGGTCACCGAAGTTAAGCAACGTCGGGCGCGGTCACTACTTGGATGGGGAACCTGGGAAGACCGCGTCACTTTAGCTTTTTGTTGTATTTTTTTAAATTAAAATATTTCCCTGTAATTACGACACACTCTGTTTTCTCTGAAGGGATTTAATTTAATAGTTCATAATAATTCATCCAACACTGTCACGTTTGTATTCAGGAATATCCTGCCTCTCTCAGGTGATTATTTGTTTTTACTTGGAGGGCTAGTCACCTTTCGTAGATTATTAGGTCCTAGAAGCCTCTATATAAACTAACAATCACCCTATGTCAATGAGACAACGTGATATATTTTTTTCACTTGAATCAATAATTCTAGAGTCCTCTCACAAATCCTCAGAGTACTAGCAATTTTCTCTCAATATAATAGTAGCGTAGCATGAGCAAGTAACAGTACATTTTATAATAGTTAAAGATGTTATTTAAGAAATTAAATTTTTGAAGTAAAACTTCTTTAGAATCGTGATTTCAAACCGGAAAAAACGGAAAACTCGACAGGTAAGAGACACAAATACAAACATGTGTAGGATGAAGCCGGCAAAGAATGAGACAGAAATATACATATTATTTTATATTATCGGTCTCTCCTCTTTGTGCCATGCTTCGTAGCATCTCCACTCCCGTCTTCTAAGCATAGTCGCCTAATTAGTGAGCCAGAGCGTGAGAGCAAATGTCGGTTTGTATGTATATTGCACACTGTTTAAAACCTGCTTGTATTTGAGTATTTAACGTGTGTTAGTATATGTGAAAAGTACGTGAGCTAATACTATTGTAAACTGTATGCGGCTGCGTATTACAGCTTTTTAGTAAGAAGTCAGCGTGGTGTGTTATTATTGAACATTGTTTGTGAGTATTTTTATATCTTGTTGTGCTAAATAATAGATTTATTTTTAAGCAAATAAACTTTGTAATTATCCTACCCTTGTTATATATATTCATCTCATTCTTTTGTCGATTTACTGAAGTTTCACTTCTATCGTGTGTGAATTGCACACACACCTTTTTTTAACTTTCTTTTATAAGCACACACTCAATATATCAATAATACTACAGTGATATTCCAGATAGATCATCAAATTAACTAATAGCAAATTACCGCAAAACATTCGTAAAGATCATGGTGCATTTTTTCTTATTAATCTGTAAGCAAAAATAAAGCGTCATGTAAAACAATCGCGAAAGATGTCTGAGGAAGTCACGGGTAACTTAAATAGGTAAATACTAAGAACAGTTACAAAGTCTTATAAACAGTAAGATTTTCAGATTATATCTGCAAGATTACACAAAATTATATAATTCACGTAACATTGTACGATGCGTGAAGGAAATGTTTCTGTTATGACAACGTAATGTCACGGTGAACACATTTGCCGAGTTTTTATCTTCACTAATATAAGGCTAGACACATGCTTATGACTTTTACACAGCGACTTTTAAGTCGCCTATCAAAGGATCGCGTGTTAGTAATATAATTTTACCGAGACAAGTAAAAACAATGAAATATTATATGTTGATATCATTATATTATATAAAATTTACATGCAGCTTGAATTCTGTATACTTCTACTCTGTAGGTGAGCAATAAGGAAGGTTTGTGGAAATTCAAACCCAAAGATGTTGAAAAAGGGGATGAAAATCCATAATTTTAATTCCATAATTCAATGAGTTAGATATATATATATATAAGTTTATTACTATTTGCATGATTATCGCGACCCATTCAGGTACAGATCTTTACACCCCCACTTGTTTATATGCTGATATAATCTGGAACTCAATACAGCTATGCCCCTATGAAGTATGACACCTGATATATGATGCTTGCATGCTACAAAATTGCCGTGTAGAATACTAAGTGTATTCTTTTACAGGTTTTCTTAGTAGCAGTTCTAGTACAGATAGTCTATACCATATTGTCTTCTTCTTCTTCTTCCTAGCGTTATCCCGGCCTGGTGCCAGGGTCCGCTTTCCTACTTCGCTTTCTCCACTTTGCCCGGTCTTCGGCATCCTTTTGTGTGAGGTTATTCGCCTTTATGTCCGCCTTCACCACGTCCAGCCAGCGTTTTTTGGGCCTGCCGCGGGGCCTTGGGCCTGGTACAGTGATGTTGAGACATCTATTTCCGACATAGTCAGGGGGCCTGCGACTTATGTGGCCGTACCAGCGGAGACGACTCTCCTGCAGCTTGTCTGCGATGTCACGGACTCCAAGACTACGACGGATGTGTTCGTTTCGAATGCGATCTAACCGCGTAACGCCACACATCCATCGTAGCATTTTCATCTCAGTGACGTGTAGCTGCTGGACATGCCTACCGAGGACCGGCCACGTTTCGCTGCCATACAACAAGACCGGTCGGATGATGCACTTGTACACTAAGCCTTTTAATTTCACCGGTATTCTTTGATCGCATAGAACACCGGTGACCTCTCGCCATTTCGCCCAGGCGGCGCCTATTCGGGATTGGACGTCGTGATCGATTGATCCGGACTCGTGTATCACAGACCCTAGGTACTTGAAGCTGCTGGTCTTAGCGATGCTTTCGTTACCAATTTTTAAGGGTTCTGGGTCCGTGTAACTACATGCCATGTATTCGGTCTTCGCAACATTAAGCGCTAGACCACCGTTCTCAAGCGCCTCATTCCACCGGTTTACCTTGTCCTCCAGTCTCTGCTTATTCTCGTCCGTCAGCGCAATGTCGTCGGCGTACATCATTAGCCACGGAGATGGTTCGTGGACCTTTGCCGAGATTACGTCAAGCACTACGCTGAACAGAAAAGGGCTCAGAGCTGAGCCCTGGTGGACACCAACTGTGATCGGGAATGGGCGAGTATCTCCAACAGCAGTCCTCACTACGGATTTCGAATTATGGTACATGTTTCGGATGATATCAATATAGGTTTGTGGCACGTTTTTCTCCTTCAACGCCCACCAAATTACTGGACGCGGTACGCAGTCGAAGGCCTTTTGCAGGTCAAGAAAAGCCATGTGTAATGACTTATTTCTTTCCCTGTACGCCTCTACCAGCATTCTGAGGGCAAAGATGGGGTCTATGGTACCAAAGCCAGGACGAAACCCATACTGACACTCCGAGACAACGCACTCTTGCCGGAGCCTGGCATCGATTATGCGTTCGAAGAGCTTCATGGTATGACACATGATCTTAATACCTCGGTAGCTACGACAATCCTGTACATTACCTTTACCTTTGTAGATTGGAGTGATGATGCTAGATCTCCAAGAATCAGGCATACTGCAACTAGTGAGTATGTGGTTAAAAAGGTCAGTGAGTATAGTCACACCATAAAGCCCCATCGATTTCCACGCTTCAATCGGTAAGTCATCAGGGCCCACGGCTTTTCGGATTTTCATGTTGCGGAGACAATGTAGTACCTCGTCAGATGATATAGGGGCAACAAGCCCAAGATTAGGAGGTAGTATTGGTGGGGAAATATGTGCGCGTTGAGTGTTGAGTAGCTCGTTGAAGTAGCTCCGCCACCTCTCCTTCACCATACTTGCGTCGCAAACAAGAGTGCCAACTGAGTTATACCATATTGTATGGTAGTATTTACACTTGTATAAATTCGTAATAACATTTAAAACGATAAAACGTTGAGGTGATATATCAATGCACGGAACACACATATAATCTTGCTTTGAGTTTTTTCACTTCTTTGTCGTAAATCAGTCTTTAACACGTTTATAAAATAAGGAAAAGGAATAAATCTTCAAGTGGACCATAACCACAGAGTATTGCTTACAATTGATGACTGATTTACAACAAGGAAGAGAATAAATTCTAAGCAAGATTTCAATATATGTGTGTTCCGTACATTGATATATCACCTCAACGTTTTATCGTTTTAAATGTTATTACGAATGTATACAAGGTGCTTGAAGAGAATTCTAGAATTAACTAAATATATGTTTTGCGTTTTAAAATAGTGCATACATTTCTGTAATAAGTGTCTTGATACTACTAAGTGAATCATTAATAGACACGTCTGTTGTTTATACAGTATTTTGATTTTCATTCTTTTTTGTCCATTCTACCGAAGTTAATGTGTTGGCATTTACCGAATTACTAAGATATCTAAATATCAGTTAGTTGCAATAGCACCTAGTCATAGAATTATATTGTAACAGGCACAACTAATTACGATATACATCACAATATCAACTAAATAATATAGTGCGTGAAATAACCGCGAATAATATAGTGCATGAAATAACCACATGTCTGCATCCAGCCTTACGCCGCAGGTGAGCAGTGACACGCAAATGTCATTGGCTTGAGACGCAGGGTTGTCAAAACCGTATAATTGAACACATCACCTATCACGATCAGTAAAATCCGTGATAATTTTCGTTTGCGACAGACTATCTGTGGCAACCCACATAAATACAATAGCCTATTATTGATGTAAAACTATAATTATTGAAACGTGTCTTATATGGTTTTATAAATTACAAATTAATCTTAATAGTATTAAAGCATTATTTATAAAACTTCGCTCGATAAGAATTAATTTTATGGGGATCAGTCGTGAATATAAGATGAACGATATGGACAAAGTACTGTGAGAACTGGTTTTGTAGTTTTTAAAATTAGAGTGCCACGTGAAGTTAATGATATTTTTTTATTGAATTTTTTATTTATGTAAATAATTTTATTTAAAAACAAGCTATAGTTATTTCGTGGTTTTTCATTATATATAATTAATTTAACACGTTATTATTATATCCAATAACATTTATTTTCAGTAAATTAATATTTCTCCTAAATACTTAAATTATTCAAAAGTACTGTCTGCTTTGTTATCTGGTCCTTTTTATTGAAGACTAGTATGTGCTCGCGGCTTCGCTTGTTTAAATATACATTTCACCTTTCCCATCGTACCTTTTTTTCTGGATGAAAGGTGCTCGAACTCCTTTACTGTACCTCTTACTATGTGTGTGCAAAATTTCATCATGATACCAATAAACAAACAAAGTCGCATTCCTATTAATAATATAATTATTATTAATATAATTATTTATGTCATTATAAAACGGGCTATTGTTACAAATAGTCTCGCGATGATTTCAATGTTCCTTCGAAATATTGGTCTGCTTATTAGAACTATTCCAGAGAGTTTGTATTACGTCCCGGATGTTTGTATATTATAGGCGGCAATCGAACATGTGGGTCACCTGATGTTAAGTAACCACCACCGTCCATAGACACTTGCAACACCAGGGGAGTCGCAAGTGCGTTGCCAACCTGTGTTTGGGGCAAGAAGGGGGGATGAGGAGGGGAAACGGAGGGGTAGAGGGGAGGTGGGCCTCCGGCGCTCTCACTGACCGAACGAAACGCAACAATGCAAGCACTTATACTTCACGTCGGTTTTCTGTGAGAGGGTGATACTACCCCGGGCGAGCCGACCCATTCATGCTGAAACCAGTAGTAGCATCAGCGTGGCTCTACCACCTAGAAAGAATTCATGATCAATGGTATTATCTACTTCTACTTGGTCTACTACAGTCTACTTGGTTTATTCACAATAACTTAAAAATGGTATCTAAGATGCCGCCAATAGTACAATTTATAGGGTCAAGTAACGCAAGATTATGTATAATAATAAAGTAAATTTTCAAAAAAAAGTATTAACCGACTTCAATATCAATCAAAAACCCATAAGGCACTAAAAAGCTGAAAATAAATAGTTTATCAAATTAAATAAAACATATGAATATGTGTGCTACCTAGAGTTGTACTGGAAGTCGGTACCAACCAAAATTTTTGTATTACAGAGACGCGAGAGTGGACTTCAACTTTGTACCTATGTAGATGATATGATTTTCGGTTTGGTTGGCACCGACTTCCAATACAACTCTAGGTAGCACACATATTCATATGTTTTATTTAATTTGATAAACTATTTATTTTCAGCTTTTTAGTGCCTTATGGGTTTTTGATTGATATTGAAGTCGGTTAATACTTTTTTTTGAAAATTTACTTTATTTTTCCATTTTTAGTGTACATAAATATATTTTACTAGCAGTGCCCGCGAACTCCGTTCCGCCTTAAGTATATTAAAATATGCGCATTTTTGCGGTATGGTATCTATCGGTATGGTATGCGATATGGTTTCAATTGGTTGTACAATAAGTAACGTTTGGTGCGAACGCAACCTTATCAATAATCCGCGATAGTTTCTACCACCAACTCGGCTACCATCGCTTCACACATTATACACCTTAAGTAATGTAATTACAATGCTTGCATCATGTTGCAACACAGCAACGAACATAAGCACAATAGGCTCCTAAGAATTGAAGAGTTTTTTTTATAATATTGGTGGCAAACGAACATACGGGTCACCTGATGGTAAGTGATCACGGGCGCCCATGAACAATTGCGACACGAGAGGAAACACAGATGCGTTGTCGGCCCTTAAGAAAGGAGTAGGCTCGTTTCTTGAAAGTTTTCTTACTTTGTCACGGATCCCATAATCAGAACCTAACCAAACTCTGCTCAAACTACCCTTGAAGTACATCCTTTCCAATAAAAAATGAATCATCGAAATCGGTTAGCGTGATATTGAGTTATTCGTCTATTTGTCGTATACATACTTAATGCAAATTTAAAACTTATACGGTTTTGTACTGGATGCCGTTGTCGGAACTGGACCAAATTGAAATGGGACCACATTGGAAGTACCAGTTTTCAAATAAAAAAAGAATAATCAAAATCGGTTCACCCAGTCCAAAGTTATGAGGTAACAAACATAAAAAAAAAAATACAGACGAATTGATAACCTCCTCCTTTTTTTGAAGTCGGTTAAAAATAAAAACCACTACTTGATAAGGTAAGATCAAACCAAAAACATTATTTATTCGTTGAAATTATACAATTTAATTTCAACTAAAATTTGATCGTCCCACTAATATTAAACAGTGAAGCTTCTATTATAAGAACAGATATTATGAAAAATACCTCGTTTGCGTGATCATAATGATGACGGATGAAGGAAATGTAAAAAATAAGATTTTATGCAACGATAACGTACAAACATGACTCAAGGTCGAACAAAGCACACAGTAATAATATACCTTAAGTCAGATTCAACAAATGTATAATAATCCTACCTGTTAATGTTAAAATTTAGATGAAGGCGACGCCTTGAAAAGGGATTGGCTTTCCTGTATATTTGCCGGCCCAGATAAAAGGACAAATTGATGTCCCTTGACATATATTTGAAATAAGGCTATACGTTAAATTGACAATACAAATGGAAATATTATATATATATATAAACTAGTGTTATTATGTTTGTCCACGATAAGCGCCGAAATTACGCAACTTTGTAATGATCACCGGTTAATGTACGTATGACACCGATAGATGTCACTAGTTGTTACGTTGGCGATTGACATTGATGAGGTGATTAAATGCGGGTATGAGTAAAAACGGATATTTAGGAAATGAACGTTGGATGAGACGTCAAAAGTGAAGGTTTAATCGTTTGGTGCACTGTAATAGTAAAATAGTAAACTTGAAATCATCACTGTTAAGACAAAGTATATATTAGTGGATCGTATTCGACACGGGGTAAGCTATGTTACTTATTAAAGTGTGTAGCATCCAAAACAATCTAGCTTCAATATTAATACATCTTCATGAATTTGATTACAGTTTACCGAAACACCCTTTAGAGATAGTTTGATATTTCTTTATGCGTAACGGAGTGCATTGAACAAAACCAATTTTCGGCATATTTGGAGCTGATTCTCCGTCGGTGCTAACCGAAACGACGATCAATGTCTACTGAGGCCATCAAGGTCTACCTACGTGAGAATCTTCAAACTCATCTCCGCTGAGGTCGAACCCGCATCATTACATTGGCGCCCAACTTGGGGCATCATTACAACTTATCTTCATGAAAGTTGGTATTTGTGTATAATTTGGTCCAACTTGAGAGATAAGATAATTTATATTTTGATTAATTTTTAATTAATTAATAATATTTTTAGTAACAAATCAAATTATTGTCAATGTTGATCATTATTATTAATTATAAGCTTCACTAGTCTCGAACAGATGGCACTTTACATTAGTTTGTTGACAGGAAACTGTAGGACTGACCGCTATAGATATCTCATAGATGGCACCACGTTATAATTATCACTCCTATCTGTGCACGAACTAAAAAGTTCGCAACATCTTATTTTCGCCGTACCGTGAAGCTGTGGAACAATCTCCCGGCCAGTGTGCTCCATCCTTCCTATAACATGGAGTCCTTCAAGCGTAACGTGAAGAGGCATTTACGCATGCCGGCATGACAACGACGACCGACGGAGGAGGGCATATCTCTCGGTGGTCGCCGTTGTTTTTGGATCGTACTGTGCTTACCATCAGGCGCAGTGCAGTCACTTTGCCGTGCTTGAATAAAAAAATAAAATATTTTTGAATTTCTTTTTCAATTTTGAGCCACAGCTTATTGAACCCTTATAGCTACTTCAAGAAAAAAAAAGATCCTTAACATTCTTATTCAGAAGTCGCTCAGAGGTCTAAGGTACTTTATGTGGAAACTTAAAAGAACCGTATTTTCTCCCACTATAATATGCATTGTCAATAAGTATAACGCATTTGGGATACGAAAGCGACATACTTTTACTATGCTGACCACCAAGTATAGTACAGTCACTATGTCAAGTTCACACACACCTTCATCAAAACACTACACTATAGTTCACTAAATCTATTGTTAATTGTCTCTCTTAATTAGATTTCGTCACCGTATTGGTCTCGTAACGTGAACGAATAATTATAAACTATAAATGAACTGTAACCTCGCTTTGTTTACTTAAGGAATGTGTGAATGCTGCTTTAATATGCAGTCATATACCGCGTCGTGGTCTATAAGATTTTATTATGTCTTTATTTACTTGCTTTCTTCTAGATATATCGGTTCAAATAGATTTTTACAATTAATTTATAAGTAATGTACTGATGAGATATGTTTGGAATTTTGAAAATAGGATTAGCTGATAGTGTAAAAACACAAGAGATAAAAACGGTTTTTCTATTTCAAATACGATCATATGGAAGGGTTTTTTGTTTCTTTTACAAGCTAGATGTTTTGTTTTATTATAAATTATAGTTATTGAGGGGAACTGGCTTCCAGGTACAGCCGCCGAAATACAGGTGTTTGGCGACATAGATAGATTCATAGATTAGCCTGGATAAACAAAAGGCACTACAATATTAATTTTATATAGATAAATTTAGGTTCCTCGCAGTTAGAGCTGATAATTTAGTTCTTAGTGATAATGGATAAACTCTCAAAGGTATTGTATATAGACACGCAAAGAGAACCCTTTACACATTGTTTGATCTGCTTTGAAAGAAAAGCACGTGTATATCTATTTTCTATGTCTGTCCCAATGGGAGCAAGGACAATGACTTAGATATCAGATATTAATACTATCAATATCAAATAATAATAAATATATAATCAAATAAACTAGTGGTCGACATTCGACCATAGTTCATTGATTTTTTTAAAGTTGAATGTAGAATGAAAAAGGGTAATTGGAACGTAAGAGTAAAATAATACATACAGTCGAACATAACAACCTCCTTCACAACCTTTTTTGAAGTCCTTTATTGACAGATGTCAAAATGTCTTTTTTATTTACATGTGTGTATATGTTGTGTAAAATTGAAGCAGTGGTGTGAGTAATGCATATTTTAATTAATTTAATGTACTTCTAAAATAAAATAAATAGTTTTCTGCACTTCTCCTCCATATAAACTTTAACTATGCCAAGTTTCACGTTCATCCGTACGCGCATTTCTCTCAAAAAGGGATACATAGTTTGGGCTTCACGTATTAATATATATGATATTATAATCAATAATATTAATGATATCGATAACTAATTGTTACCTTATATTTATGTACTATGTGAACATAGGTGTGTACATAGAGGTATATGTATCACTTCTAAAATCTTTGAACTGATAGAATGTATATAAAAACACATTTGGAAGAATATTTTTAAATCACAGTAGGTACACAAAGTTAAGAAATTCAGTATACGCTATTGCTTACAAAATAATAAGGGTGTTAAATGTCACTCGTGACTAAAGTTAGAACCTAATTCAGTGCTATCAAGGCTAGAGAATCGAAATTGCTAACGGTGTGCCGAAGTACGTATTGTAAAGGATTTGAGTACGCCGCCGTTTTGCGTCAGCTGAATGTAAATGTATATTCAAGTTCAGTTTATTGTAAGTACTTGTAGGTAACCTTTTTTGAAGTTATACTTCTTTTGGCGCGTTAGCGAAAAATGATGAGAGTAAATTTTCACGATGCGCGCGCACACTGTCACGAAAAACCGACACCCTGAAGTTAGTTATATATAGTCAAGTTTTTCTATTGTTAGTGTCGTTTTATCTACAAACGTAGAATAAAGCGAAAGATACATTTTTTGAATAGATTTTTATCTTGTTACGTCCAGGACGTCAAATCAAAATCACGTTATTCAATTTAGGCCCTAAGAAGGCACTCATGAACGTCTAAACTACCACCGGTTCGGAAAACAACCCAGTCATCGGGAAGAACCGGCAAGAAACTCGATTTGGTTTATCTTTTTAACAAATATATATATAATATTTACAATAATAATATATTATATATAAAAGTAAATATCACAATCGTTTTTAATGGATGCACAGAGATGAGTCAATTCCAGACATCACCATCGTTCACATATTGATCCACTCGATAATAGCCTTTTGACACTGAAACCCGCTTGATATGGCGCTTAAATTCGCAATCCGGCAAATCGGTAATATCCCTTGGGACTTTGTTGTAAAATCTAACACTATTTCCCAAAAAACTATTACCGGTTTTACTAAGTCTAAAACGTGGGACAACCAGTTTGTCACAATTTCTAGTATTTAGATTGTGCCGGTTTTTTACGAAATCTAAGGCGAGCGCTTAAGGCACTCAGCCGATTTTATTTTGACAACTAGCTCAAAGGTGCGCGGCACACCTCGGCTTTGGCTGTTGCCTGATACATGCAATTCGCGACCTATGTAAGCTAACATTTTTTTTTATTTTTTCGTGGAGAACCCTCTTGCACAGACATTGCCAGGTCCCCGGGGGAGGACCTGAACTGAGTCGACCTCCAATCGACTAAAAAACTCCACGGTAACCTACGCCGCACTATGGGAGTGTCCCGGGGTTGCGTTAGCAAGCTCCGCAACACCCCCCGGCGGCAGGCGTTTCCTACGCCACTTTCGACTGAAGCAGTCCGGTCACGAGACCGCCTCCCAGCCCGCCGAACCCGTGCAATGGGAGGTCGATGCCCCCGCCCCTTCCCCCCTGGGTTCAGCTGGCAGCGGAAAGGCAAAGCCGCTCCGCCACCGTCCCGCGATTGATTTTTTACCGAGGTTTACTCCTCGTCCACCATGGCCTCCCCAAAGGTCCCTCCAGTCTAAACTACCCCTAAACCTAACAAAACCCCCCCCTACCTAACAATTCCTAACCTATCCTACGCCCTAATCCTATCTTACCCCTAGTCAAATCTACTATAACTAGTAGCCGAGCTAGAAGTTTCCTACCCTATACCCACCCTATATATAAAAATCTGTGCTACTGCCCGAACACACCAACTTGGCGACAGATCCATACATATCATAAGAATGTAAGTCTAACGTGTCTGTACTTTAAATTTTTGTGAAAAAAAATATTACAGGTGTCTAGGAAAACCGGGAAATATAATTTACTTTTTTTATGTTTATATTTTTTTTATTCGTGTGCGTTATTGCTTAAGTAATTCTATTGTGTAGGATGTTCGAAGTATAAAGATCTTATATTTTTCGTTTCACATCGTTTGGTACCAGATGGGTTTTAATTGCACTAAGTACTCTGAACAAAGGCGTTGGGTTAGGTTGAGATGTTCTGTTATCTTTATCATCTCAGTCTGGGACAGCGTTTCCCAAACTTACTGTATTACTTCTAGAAGTGATATTATCAAATTGGTTTAAAGTTTAGATATTTGTTTTTTTCTCTAACATTATTTGTTGTATATAAGTAACTAGCTTCGGCCCGGGACTTCGACCGCGTGGAAAAGTTACCACAGCACGCAGCGGAAACTCTCAAAAGGAAAAAAATACAACAAACACTCTTCATTGGTACTCCGCCCCTTAACGAGAGCATATAAAACCTGTAGCCTTTCTCGATAATTGAGCTATCTAACACGGAAAGAATTTTTCAAATCGGACCAGTAGTTCCTGAGATTAGCGTGTTCAACCAAACAAACAAACCCTCCAGCTTTATAATATTAGTATAGATATACAAATATAAATACATTCAAGTGTTTTTGTAGATTCTGATATATTACAATGGGTTATCGATTATAAAATTAACGTTTACTTTAAAATAACTAACAAAAGATTGGTGTACATTGTATTAAAAATAGTTTCATAGTAATCTATTTATGAATATATTAATATTTGTGGCACACCTGTATTTTTTTAAGGTAATTTTATTGAATAGCCGTGATGGTCGAGGAATTAATCAGTGGAATCTGTAGGTAGTAGAGCCTCGCTAAAGCTACTACTGGTTTCATCATGAATGGGTCGGCTCGCCCGGGGTAGTACCACCCTCTCGCAGAAAACCGACGTGTAGTAACAATGCTTGCATTGTTGCGTTGCGTTCGATCAGTGAGAGCGCCAGAAACCTACGTTCCCCCTTCCCTCCTTACTCTCTTCTCCTACCACCCCCCTTCCCCAATCACAGGCTACCAACGCACTCGCGACTCCCCTAGTGTTGCAAGTGTCTATGGACGATGATGATCACTTAACATCAGGAAACCACCTATCCGTTTGCCTCCTATGATATAAAAAAAATGTGAAATTGATTTTCCCAAGCTCGAACACTTTAGCAACCTGTACCAACGGGTTTTTTCGGAATTCGCGTACATTTACTAATTAACATTGATAACACTATCGGTTGATGGTGAAGGAAAACATCTGGAGGCAACTTGAACTTGAGAAATGTTTTTTCTAGTGCAACCGTATTTGAAATAATACATAACTATTGATTTCTCGAAGTTTGAAATCGCCAATACGGCGTGGGCAGGCGTGGTGATTATATCCAGACCGTCCTTCGAGAAGTGGCATGTGACCCAGTAGTGGTCTCTTGCGGTTTAATGTAATTATGATGAAGAATTATTGAAGATAAAACACCAACATGTGATATTTATGAATTAGTAACGAAGAGCCTCGTGGTATTTTACATTCATATCATCGCTTTAGAATTATACACAACTATTTACATGTTAAATTACATTATATAAAATACTTTTTGAAGTGAAACTTCTTTAGGCGCATGAGGGTAAATTTTTTACAGATGTAACGTCACGCAGGTATGCAACGGAAGTGACGTCATTTGCAGTAAACGCAGATTAAATAAATAAAAAAACCTTTTATTCTTTTTTCTTGTTTGTATAAATATAAACAAGACTTATAAATTAGTTCGCCAAAGAAGTTTCACTTGTGACATGTGTACTTTGTACGCACGCACTATTTTTTTGCAATACATCTGGTTTGTAGACGTATCGATTTACGCTGTGTATTATCTATCAATCAGTATTGACAAATTGTGATAATAAGATCCAAAAAAAATAGTCTGGTATGACAAGAATGCAATTGGTGAATTATTGAGTATGCCAATTATCACAAAATATTGAAGTCCGAAACAGAAGTTTGAGAAACACTTGATCATACGAAATATTTGTGCAACTTGTATTATATTCACATGGGATTCGCACGATTCTATTTATTTATATGGTAAATTGTAAAATACGATCTCGATAGGGTTATTCATAGTTTAAGATTGGCTTTAATCGAAATGCGAAAGATTGAAACAAAGGAAAATCAATTTACTACATTCCTTTTTGAAGAAGCCAATTTTTTTTTAAATGTTGTCTGTGAAATAATTAGCAAATTATGCAAGTACTGAAAACTTTATAAAGAAAATTCAGTACATTGGGATAACTGTGTTCTCTTCTGAATATTTAAGCTACATCATAGTCTGAATTATTTAAATTTCGTAATTTATAAATTGAAATGAGTATAATTACTCTGGTTTTTACATTTATTAGCACTCCGAACAATAATTATGTTACATTTTTATACAGTTTATTAAGTAATCAATCATATGATGGGCTGCACAATCTCACTAATACGGTCAGTTACGCTTTACTAGTATATCGCTTACACGCCTAAAGAAGGTCTCACTTCGAAAAATATTTCCGAGAGATAGGTGAATCGTACATTAATGCAGGCGAAGCGGCTGAGAAGAGCTAGTCATTAATATATTCCATATAAAAGCTAAATAACAATGACACATTTCAAGAACGTCTGGATAAAACCAAATCATTTACTAAACAAAATAAAGGTTGTTGTTTGTCAGTTAAAAGTTAAAAATCATCGATATATTATTGCCAATAAAATGTCAATGGTAATAAAGCTTACGCGTGACCAACTGTGAATGGGTTCCGTGACGAGAGATCCTTGATTCGTGTCGGGTCATGAATGCGAACTCTATTGTGCATTTCCATCATACCGAGACAGATGAAATACAGCCTTATAATACTACAATGTATTAATTAACAGCAAGTTAAATATAATCAAGTTATAAACATTTGACATATTAACTATATCATGTGTGTGCTACCGTTTGTTTGTATAATGGGTTGTATTTCGAGGAATTATTCAACATTATACCTGTGGCTACTTTCCACCATCGGCAGGGAATTCATCCTCACAAACATTGAAATCGTAATGATCACGGACGGTCCGGTTACAGGGAGGTGTCTCCCAAGAACGCTCCGATTGGAGAACGAGGTTGCTAAGGTTTTTCCAGGGGACTACAGAGTGTAATTATTCAAGGGGAACGTGAACAGGTTATTGAAGGGTCGGCAATTCGCATGTTACACCCCCTGTGTTGCTTAACATCAAGCGGCCCGATGATGCTTGTTTGCTACCATCCTGGTATAAAAAAAACATTGCTTTTATCCTACCTAAGTAGGATCGGCATAATATGTTGGTCCATAATGTTTTGAACCGAGATATAGATGACTGGCCTTCTCTGCTGTCCACTTTCCTTAGGATCTCCATATTTGTGTCTAATTCAGGATGGCTATAGACCCCTACCACCGTGCTGTGGTTTCTTCACTATCTTTTCCTTCACCGATAACTCCGACTCAGTTACAAGGATTCGAACCTACGTCAATCGATGCGGTATCCGAACACGCTATCCATTGACCCATCGTGGCTTCAAATTGTTATATTATGAACTGAAATTGAATGAAATGAATTTTGGGGGTGTAAGGGGTGTCGAATTACATCATAAGACTTGAGACACCCGAGCCAACCTCACCTGCGCGTGGTGCACCCTGCTGAATAACGAACGACGCAATGGCGAAAGCGGGGTGGTAGGGTTTTACAGCCTGACTTGGTCGCAACGACCATGTATATGGCGAAAAATCCCGTCATAGTGATTCCCTTCTGCGGGTCGCGTTTCGGGATCAGCCTGTGCATATCCAGCTTTTCGCAGGCCGGCATGACAGCGGCGACCAGCGATGGATAGTGTATCACTCGGTGGTCGCCATTATTTTTGGATTGTACTGTGCTTACCATCAGGCATAGTGCAGTCAAAAAACAAATAAAAACTGTCCCTGGCTTATCGTCAACCCTCCTTGCGATCTCCTTGTCCACCTAGCGATAGCTAAAGAGCCTCTATATTCACCTTTAAAGTTTTCCACTACTTACTAAGTTGTGAATGCTAGTAGTATGGATGATGGTGGTGTGTTTTTTTTAACAAACCCTCAATAAAAGTAAAGAGAAAAATGATGAATGAGTCATAATCACAAAATAACTAGCATCGGCTCGTGTCTTCTCTTAATGCCCTTCTCTGTAACTATGACAAAGTGTATCTAAAATTTAATAATGATCGGTTGAAACGTTTATGCGTGAAAGCGTAACAAACAAAATTACAATCGCATTTGTAATGTTAGTATAAAGGATTCACAGTTACAAATCTACGTAGAATCACTACTGTCGGTATTCAAAGAGAGATAAGAGAAAATCATTAATGCAATAAATATTCAGATCGCTCAGTTTTATGTAAGAAACGATCCACCCGGAACGGATTTCATTCATTTCATTGTGTTCGCTGTTCAGAGATCATCCTGGTTGTTGCAAACAGACAATTATACACTTTCCCTCTCTAGTTAACAGGGCGGAAATTTGTGAAAAATTGTATAATTATACGCATCCAGTGAAAGTAGACGTAGTCATTTCGTTTGATGAATTTTGTTAATCTTTTGTTTTATACTAGTAATCGATCGTATGTTTGTCTGCGTCAAATAACAACATTAATATTACAATATACAGTAAAATAGATAGCATAAAAGTCGTGATTTTCGAGTGGTTTAACTGGTGGAATATCAATTCTCGATGTGCGCAGGTTCGAACCCCGGCATGCATCAACGAATTTTTCGAAACATGCCTACATCTACTAGTTAAATTGGTAACATTCTCAGCTAACGTTTAAGGAAAACGTGGTGAGGAAACATTGATATATATTCTTGTGGTGGTGTATTCACCGTACGTGGGAAAAATATAGAACCGTAGATTCTTCGGAATTTGAAATCGCCAATACGTCGTGGGTCTGAAGTGATTATTATATCCCCATACCTTCCTTTGGGAAGAGGCCTATAGCACTACACTGAGTTTGCTATAGTTTGATGTGATTTTGATAAAAGAAAACTCGGTTTTTTTATCTATCTCTTAATAATTCTACGTCTTATCGCCAATAGTTTTCTAATATAGATGGTTATAAACTAAATTCTTCACAGGCCAGTAATTATTTTTGCTTAACCCACTACAGCATGTAATAAATCAATGCATTCAATGACACATACAAGCTTTTACCGTGATATTTGAAGGGCGGCGTGTCATAAAATCTCAAGTGTACTGTATATCAAACGGTCATTTAAATCACGTTCAATATATGCAATAGATATATTAACGTATAATTACAATGATAAAACAACAAAATAAGAATCTATACATATAAATAACTCATATACATAAAATGATAAAGGTCTATCGTTTTGTGCTAATCATTCAGAAGTTATTGGACCGATTGGCATCATCTTTTTTTGTTTTATTCCTTGGATATTTGGTCCTTACATAATTTTTTTTTTTTACATCAGCTTAATTTAATATAACTTTATTAGAGTTTTAATAAACTACGCTTCCTATAAGCACTACCCATGTTATTCCAAAAAGTTTAAATACGTATTAAATACTTGGTTTATAAAAGTTTCCTAATAAATGCACCGCGCTCGGCCGAGGCAAATTCGCGTTATCCTTTTTCATAAGTCTAACCTAAC
Source organism: Antheraea pernyi (assembly GCA_015888305.1). Lineage (NCBI taxonomy): Eukaryota > Metazoa > Arthropoda > Insecta > Lepidoptera > Saturniidae > Antheraea > Antheraea pernyi. The sequence goes on from MU158824.1 coordinate 416,215, forward strand.
GTAACCAAAGCGAGATAAAAGATCAAGATGCATTTAATATGAGACTATTTTAAAGCCAGGGTTCAATACGTGTTTAACTTTTTTGTAATAACACCGTACGAGTTTAGCAATGTATCGATCGGTGTTATTCTTATGCGTAGCTTAATGCCAAACGAAGTCACGGGTATCAGCTAATTTGAACATAAAATAAGAAACAAGCCATTTTATATTGTTTTGCAATTTTATGTAAATATTTCATTTCTCTAATTACTAAAGCTCTAACACTGACTGGCTGATTGCCAGATAACACGAAACTCAAATTAACGGATCTACAAGTGGTAACGCCATCTCTTAATTTTTATGTGTATTATTTCCTCTTCCTTATTCCGCATATTTTATCTATACTTTCGCACGCTATTTATTATCTATGTAGTTTATACAACCCCTTCCCTTCCCAAAAAGAACGGAACGCAAATCGCCGCTCGCGCCGCCCTCTCTCTTCTACGGCTAACGATCCAAGCGCCCGCACGCAATTACGCAAAATCGATAAAAAATAGTGATTTATTGGATTATCTATTTATGAACATTTACCGGGACGACAGTATATATGTTATGTGGTGATTGTGGTGGAACGCAGAACCAGCCCAGAATTGAATCAACAACCCGGTAAGTTCCGTTCAAATCCTACCGCTAATTGTACCTATATTTACATAAATTTCCACCAACAATGATTAATAAAGTCTCTGAATGTATTGAGTATCCATTTACTTATCTATATTTCTCTCGTAGTTACGCCGTGTCGTTATAAAAATTACAATAACTTCAAAAGTGGACCGATTTTAATGAAACAAATACTAAGTTACTCTCGAGGATATGCTTTATTATTTTCTTAGTGTGAACTCAGTACTTTAGCAGTGATGTGTGTTCATACAAACAGACAAATATTTCTAAAAATGATTTAAATGTATTTTATTACGTATTAGCGGGTCCGGCAGACGTTGTCTCGTTCCGGTTAATAAAAAAAATCATTGACAAATTATATACTAAAACCTTGCTCATGAATCACTTTATCCACTAGTAAAAACCGCATGAAAACCCGTTCAGTAGTTTTTGAGTTTATCGCGAACAGACAGACAGAAAAACGCGGTAGGGTACTTTGTTTTATACTATGTAATGATTCCTAGACATCTCCAACAATTATTTTTAACGAAAGTTTAAAAGTACAGACATATTAGATTAACATTATTATGTATATAGAAGATAAAGTGAAATTTGATCGACAGCAGAATAATTGTCAAGAAAGCTTCTAACTGCGTACAATAATCCAAGTGTAGTGTGAGAAGTGAGTAAGTAAGAAGTGGCAGGGTGAGTACCACGTTACTACTTTCAGAAGGTAGGAGTTATAAATTAAAGATCTGACTCCGATTGTGTTGACTAGTAAACGCTTTGCGGCAAGTATACGAATCCTCCTTTATTGGCGAAGCAGTAATATTTAAAGAGGTTAAAAACTAAACACGTGCAAGTAATTACAGGCGCTAAAAATACAAGGATTATGAGAGTAATAGATACTAAGAATTTTTTTTTTTCGAACTGACTACTCTATTGACCAAGCAAGGTCTTGACAGCTTCACCGGACTACTAAGGCGAGCGCTTAAGGCACTCAACCGATTTTATTTTGACAACTAGCTCAAGGGTGCGCGGCACACCTCGGCTTTGGCTGTTGCCTGATCTTGTTAAATGGGTTACCCATAATAGTGAATTAAGGAAACGCATTCCTATAGACCAACAGCCCCCTGACGTCCTTCTATTCAATGAAGACACTAGTGTCAAGATTGTAGGACTTCAGTGGAAAACCCAGGAAGACGTGTTTTATTTCAAGGTTAACGCTAGCAATTCCGCATGTACTAAACGCACTATACTCTCAGTAACCGCGAGACTTTTCGATCCGCTTTCATTACTGGGCCCTGTCACCACGCTGTTAAAATTATTAGTTCAAGATTGCTGGAAACTTCAATTAGACTGGGATGATGAGGTTCCTGTACACATTAAAAATCAATGGACACAATTTCAAAATGAACTTCATTTATTACAGAACATAAAAATTCCACGCCATATAGGTATTTTTACACATTCAAAAAATATCACTTTGATAGGCTTCGCAGACGCAAGTGAAAAATGTTATGGCGCTGCAATCTATATTCGAATTAGCCAGGGTGCTAATGACGTAGGTCAAGTAATGCTGCTTTGTTCAAAATCTAAAGTGGCTTCGGCGAACAAAACTATCACCTTACCACGCCTTGAGCTCTGCGCAGCACTCCTGTTATCAAACTTAGTGGTAGCTGTACGCGACTCCATCAGTGAACGCGTTCATATAAATGAAATAATTGTTTTTTCGGACTCCACCGTTACACTTTCGTGGATCTACTCTCCGCCATATCGATTTCAAACATTCATTGCTAATCGCATTTCCGCTATTAATGAAAACTTGCCAGCCAAACATTGGTTTCATATCTCTGGAAATGAAAATCCAGCGGACATTATTTCGCGACCTGTGATGCCGAGTAAACTCGTCAATAACTGTTTATGGTTTCATGGTCCATCGTGGCTCACTAGCCCGTTTAATACATGGCCAATACGACGTGCTCATACACAATCCCTTAATGAACTTCCAGAAGTTAAAATATCCACTCTCGCTGCTCAAATTGTTAAAAACGATAACCAAAGTTCAGACGTTCTATATGACTTGTGTAATCGCATGTCTAAGTGGAATAAATATATTCACGCAGTAGTTTATGTTTTAAGGTTTGCAAAATTATTAAAATCACGCCAGTTAATATCAGTGCAAGATATAGAAATTGCTGAAAAATACGTTATTCGAAGTATTCAAAAAAGACACTTCAAGAATACGAACATTCCCGCTTTACAAAAATTAAATTCATTTATTGACCATGATAATATACTTCGTGTAGGCGGACGCTTAAGTAACGCTCAATTGAACTTTTCTGAAAGACATCCCATCATTTTACCGGCAAAGGATCCTATTGTTCATTTATTAGTTGACCACGCTCATATTTTAAACGCTCACGCCGGCCCTAGCTTACTTCAAGCTTTGCTAAGGCAAAATTATTGGATTATTTCCGCGAGAAATATGTTGAGAAAACGCATCCGAAATTGCAACGCTTGTTTTAAAGTAAATCCAAAGAGTACTAATCCCATTATGGGAGAGTTACCCCACTTTCGAGTAAGTGACGTTAAAGGTTTTGTTTTCACGGGTGTTGACTACGCAGGCCCGTTTTATGTAACACCTTATCGTCGCCGCGGTGTAAAAAGCATCAAATCATATCTTTGTTTATTTATTTGTTTGACTACGAAAGCTTTACATTTAGAGTTGGTTTCCGATTTGACCTCTGAAATGTTTCTAGCAGCTTTTAAACGCTTTATAAGCAGACGCGGACCCGTTTCAATGATTTTGAGTGACGGAGGTACTAATTTCGTAGGCGCTAAGAGAAAACTTGACGAATTACACGCATATTTAATGTCAGATACATATAATGAATATCTCGATCAAAATTTAGCAGACTTGCATATTCAATTTAAACGCAACCCTCCTTTTGCATCGCACTTCGGTGGTATATACGAGAGCCACATAAAATCGGTTAAAACGCATTTGAAGAGAGCTATAGGTACTCAGATCTTAACATATGAAGAACTAAGTACAGTTTTAGTTCAAATCGAGGGAATTCTCAATAGTCGCCCGCTATGTACTCTTAGTTCCGATCCGACGGAACTAGAGGCGCTAACACCGTCTCATTTTCTAAATGTAACGCCTTTAAAATATTTACCTGCGGAAAATGTTCAGAACGTACCCGATAATAGACTAACTCGCTACCAATTGCTAAACAAACTGGTGCAATCCTACTGGCATAGATGGAGATTAGAATATTTGACCTCACTTCAAAGCAGGCAGAAATGGAATACTCCATCTAATCCTGTACGAAAAGGACTTGTAGTCATCATAAAGGATGATAATTTACCTACGATGAGCTGGCCAATTGGAATTATCATAGACCTATTTCCGGGTAAAGATGGTGTCAACAGAGTCGCCAAAATTAAGACAAAAACTGGTCATTATGTTAGAAGTGTTCACAAACTCTGTCCGCTTCCGCTTCAATAAACTCAATTTTTATTTTTTTTCAATATTACTTTGTTATATATATTTTTTTTTTTCTTTCTCGCAATTTACAATTTAATACTTTTGATCACGCTTTGTTTATTCTGAAGTCCCTTCAGCCCGGGGGACAATGGTAACGCCATCTCTTAATTTTTATGTGTATTATTTCCTCTTCCTTATTCCGCATATTTTATCTATACTTTCGCACGCTATTTATTATCTATGTAGTTTATACAACCCCTTCCCTTCCCAAAAAGAACGGAACGCAAATCGCCGCTCGCGCCGCCCTCTCTCTTCTATGGCTAACGATCCAAGCGCCCGCACGCAATTACGCAAAATCGATAAAAAATAGTGATTTATTGGATTATCTATTTATGAACATTTACCGGGACGACAGTATATATGTTATGTGGTGATTGTGGTGGAACGCAGAACCAGCCCAGAATTGAATCAACAACCCGGTAAGTTCCGTTCAAATCCTACCGCTAATTGTACCTATATTTACATAAATTTCCACCAACAAGCGTGAAGCTCAGGAATTTCTTATACACCACAGATGAACTAAGAGTTTTTGAGACCGAATCCCCAAAGACGGTTAAAAAGGGGATGCCCTATTCAAATGTTGCCAATGAAAAATCCTATGTGATACACCGTGTATCCCATATAGCACCCAATATAGTGTTTGGGTGAGAGTACTAATCAATTATTGTTTTTTACTTATAAGGCTTGAATAAGAAGAAAGAAGGAAAGATACATTTATTCAGCACATACAACACATATTTATAAATATGTACACTATATAAAAAATATTTCGAGTGAGATACGTGTTGCATGGAGTGAAAATAGCTTAGATCTTCAGCTAAAATGGAAGGTGAAACGAAATGAATATCGAAAGGATAAAGATTGACAATGAAAAAATAATTCTTAACATTGTATAGACTTCGTGATTGTTATTAAGTCAAAACCGATGAAATACTGATCTCCATTCTCCATCACTTTATGATATTTATTTAGTGTTTAAGTTTAATTTGAATTGAGGATTACGGCTTCATTATAAAAGAGGAATAATTAGAAAAGATACCATGGTACGACGATTTTGAAAAAGTCAAGAAAACTGTACCTAAAGCGAGGATTAATTCCGTGACCTTCTTTAAAACTGGAGATACAGTAGAATCTCAGCAATCCACCACTTCAATAGTCCGATATGTCTAATAATCCGGCACCCTAGACGCATCCAACCACCTCACTCTACTATTGTTCCGTGCTTGCAAACCGGTGTCAGTATAACCTCTAAAAATTGTACACAGTTGTTATTCTATACAATGCAATAATCCAAGCATTCCAATAGTCCGATATCCCTTAGTTTGCAAAGTCCCGGATTGGAGAAACTCTACTGTCTCTAAGGTATTTACAATTTACATACCGCTGTTATTAGCTAAAGCTCTTAGGATTTAGCCAAGTTATCTAAGTTTATTCTTAAGTAATAAAGTTTCGATTAATCGTGAATGTTTGCGCGGGAACACCCATTGTCAAAATAATGTCGAGGCTATTTCTCATACTATAGCAATGACGGACCGAAACAATAGTTTTATTTAACAAGAACTCGCAAGGTCAGCGATTTCACTGCGATGTGTTACTTCCTAATGATGATCATTATTAGTTTTTATAGTGACACTGAATTTAATGTTTCAATTCCTGTATTATAATACTATTCTAAAATATATGTGTAATTGTGGATCCTTGGTTTTCTAGTACATAATTAGCATATCTATACTATAATATTATAAAGAGTAGAGTTTGTGAGTTTGTGACGTTGTAAGGAGTAATCTCAGGAACAACTGGTCCGATTAGTAAAATCTTTGTGTTATATAGCTCATTTATCAGGGAAGGTTATAGGCTATATATCATCACGCTAAGACCCATAGGAGCGGGGCAGCAATGTAGAATGTTGCAAAATCGGGGTATTTTTTTCCTTTTCAGAGCTTTCGCTGCGTTTTAACGCAAAATAACCATTCCACGCTTACGTATTACCGCCCAACAAAGTGGGCACGGGTCGGCTAGTTTAACATAAAGTGTGCAACCTTAAGGAGCACTTTGTTGTTAAGTAATTAATGTGTTATGGAATATACCATGCATATTGTGATTAACTTAACATAGTGGGGCTCCCAGTACGATAGTGGTATCCGACGCCAAAATACGAACCCGTACCGAACGCTGCGCGTTGTAAAAGACGTCCGCGACATATTTTTACCAACCCTCCCGATGAAATAACGGAAGTGAACGATCAGTACCAGCCTGTCTCTCCAAACAGCGCTCGCCTTTGCAATCCGGTGAAGCTGTTAAGACCTTGGTAAGTGAATAGCGTAGTCAGTTCGAAAAAAAAATCAATATAGTGACTCGTTTTTAGTTTGTGAAATTTCACTGTATTCAATTTAAGCCCTAAAAAGGCGTTTATGAATGTCAAAACTACCACCGATTCGGAGAAACAACCCAGTCATCGAGAAGAACCGGCAAGACGCTCGATCGGGTTTATCTTTTTAACATACATGTATTTACAATATATTATACGTTACAATCGTTTTTAATGGATGCACAGAGAGGAATCAATTCCAGACATCACCATTTTTCACATATTGATGAACTTTGTTATAGCCTTTTGACAAAAAAAAACGCTCGACAAGGCGCTTAAAATGTACAGTCCGGCAAATCGGTAATATGCTTTGGGACTTTGTTCTAAAACCTAACACTATTACCTAAAAAGACTGATACTGGGTTGCTGAGTCTGAAACAGTTTGTCACAGATTCTAGTATTTAGTATCTAGTATTCTAATATAACAAATATTCTTGACAACACATATGCAAAGTTTTTATCACGCTTTTATTAGCTTCACCTGTATGTATGTATGTAACCGACCCCTTTGAGCTCGATTTTGTCCTACTTTGAACGATCAGATTTAATTCAAACTTTGCAAACCTGTCAAAGGTCGATGACAATGCAATAATCGGAAAAAATAGTTAAAAACTTTTAACTAAAAAATTAAAAATACATAATACTTTAAAAAAACTAAAAAAACACGCTTTCATAAAAAATCCATCTAAAAAACAGAAAATAAAATGTAATAAATTTGGATTAAGAATAGTGTAAATTAGAAATAAATGTATATATTTGCAAAAAGTGACAAAAAAATAATAATAATCTGGAGGTCATTATCATTTTTTTGTCACTTTTTGCAAATATATACATTTATTTCTAATTTAATTTTAATCCAAATTTATTACATTTTATTTTCTGCTTTTTAGATGGATTTTTATGAAAGCGTGTTTTTTTAAACTATTATTTATTTGATGTTCGAATTAGAAATTAACAGATGAGAGCGTAACAAACAAACAAACTCAAAATAGCATATAGGTGTAATATTAGTTAGGGTTAGGTTATATATCGGCGTTGTATACTTCAACTAATTTCTTTTAATGTTTTTATCAGTAGAATATTTTGCAATATTAATTGCTTTGTTTACTTTTCATATTAAATTTAACTTTGTTGTTTTCTTTGTTTCAGGATCATTCAAAACAACTTCTAGATCATTTAACGGGGTCAGAAAAAATATTTCTTCTCGGCGCTAATCCTAACGGTAAGATTCTTTTAAAATGCCTCCTAAAATTCATATTATTATTATAAAGCTCAAGAGATTATTTATTATTAGTTTTCTTATTATTTTGAATTCAGTAGTAAAACTATCAATCAGTAAGATATAAAATTTGCCTATAATAATGTATTTACTATAGACAAGGTAAGTAAATCTATATATACATATAATAAAAATGTAACTGACCGCTTTCTGTACATTAAGTATATATGAGAAAAACTATTATTAGGGGTCTTTATAAATGCAATAGAACCCAAAACAATGATTTTTAGAATTTTTGTCTGTTTGTCTGTTTATCTGTTTGTCTGTGCGTTTGTGCACGCTAATCTCAGAAACGCCTTATCCGATTTAGATGTATGCTACTGAAAAGAGAGAGAACAGTAGATAAATAGTTTAACAAATGTTCGACGTGATTCTTTAAATTGGCATAACTTTTTTATTTACGAACCGATTGACATGAAACAAACACTAAATGTTAAGTGAACTTTACCATGATATATCAGTGAAAACCACATCTAAATCGGATAAGGCGTTTCTGAGATTAGCGTGCACAAACGCACAGACAAACAGACAAACAGATAAACAGACAAACAGACAAAAATTCTAAAAATCATTGTTTTGGGTTCTATTGCATTTATAAAGACCCCTAATAATAGTTTTTCTCATATATACTTAATGTACAGACAGCGGTCAATTACATTTTTATTATATGTATAGATATAGATTAGTAAAGTTGCAGTCAATGCTACTGAAAAGAGAAAGAACAGTAGATAGATAGTTTAACAAATGTTCGACGTGATTCTTTAAATTGGCATAACTTTTTTAATTACGAACCGATTGACATGAAACAAACACTAAATGTTAAGTGAACCTTACCACGATATATAAACATACATATAATAAAAATGAAGTGTGTGTATGTAATATCAAAATAAATTTTTTCACTGATTGGGTATGAAAGTATACACGCTTCTGATAACAAAAATGCAATTTTTAAAATTTTTGTCGGTCTGTCTGTCTGTCTGTTTGATCCGGGTAATCTTCGAAACGGCTGAACCGATTTTGTCGGGAATTTCACTGGCAGATAGAGAAAATTACAGCGCGTTACTTAGGCTACTTTAAATTAGACTATCTGTTAACCGCGGCTTCGTCTGCCATGCTATCTTCAAAACGATTCGATCGATCTTCAGATCACTTTCACTGGCAGATAGCTGATCTTATAAAAAGTAATTTAAGCAATTTTAGTTTATACTAGGTGTTAACCGTGGCTTCGCCCGCTGTGCTATCACCAAAACGGTTACATCGATTTTCCCGTTTCAATGGTAGATAACGAACCTAATAAACAGTAATTGTGGTTATTCTATTTTAGACTATCTGTTACCCGCGACTTTGTCTGCATGAAATTTAGCAAGATTTCAACTTATTTTTTATTTTTAATGACAGAAATAATTATCGGCTTATTGTTTACAATTCGACATTATAATTATTAATAACATTATTACGTAAAGAGTTCCATAATACAATTTGTTGCGGAACAGACAAGCGTTTATTTTTTGTATAGTCACTAAATCTTAATTATAATAAGGGCAATGTATATTAAATGTAATGTAAATATAAATCTTTATAATAATATTTTTAGTTATTGTTTCAATAGTTCCTTATACAGTGTAAGTGAGCACTGAGGTAGTTATATGGTTGGTTATGGTTCCAAATATTATGCTGATGACAAACCTCATTTGGCACGCTCTTTGTATTTATATATCTAATGTACACGTTACATGTTACTTTTAGTGGCGTGCGCGTCGTACTTACAATTGTATTTAAAGAGCGTTTTTGTAATTGTACATAGTCTCACAATTCTATAATTCTTTAATACGATTTTAAAAAACGCGTGCGGAGCTGCGAGTACAGCTAGTAATAAATAAGTTAATGTCACGTTACGACACTTAAAAAGTGGAGTATATGTCATATAAAAAGTAAAGAATAAGGTATGCGAAGCGATATCTTAGTACACTAGAAAGTTTCAATAATCCATCACTATTGAAAACCAGGTAGTGTCGGATTATTGGATTGTATAGAAAAACTGTATAGAATCTTTGAAGGTTATACTGAAATCGGTGCGCAAGCACGGTACGGCAGTAGGTAGGGGTGAGGAAAGCATGAATGTAGGATGATGGATTTTTTTTTGTTATTCTTGCACAGCAAAGTGTACTGCACTGTACCTGATGGTGAGCACAGTACAATCCAAAAACAATGGCGACTACCAAGAGATGCGTTATCTCTCGCCGGTCGCCGCTGTCATGCCGGCCTGCGTGAGCTAACAACCTCCGTCCGTATCCAGAGGTGACCAGTGTTAATCATCTCACCGGTACTCGAGCCACGGCGAAAGTCATTCACTACTGGATATGCATGAGCTAATCCCGAAACACGACGCGTAGAACGAATCATATTAGGGGCTTTTTCTCTACATGCGTGGTGGTCGCGACCCAGTCGTGCTTTAAAACCCTACCACCCCGCTCGCCATTCGCCAGTCGCCATTGCCTCGTTCGTTTCGTTACTCAGCAGGGTGCACCACGTGCAGGTGAGGTTGACTTGGGTGTCTCAAGTTTAAGATGTTATGCGACACCCCTTACACCTCATAACGGACTTCTGAGGTTCCAGTGGGCTTTATGGCACGGGGTAACTTAGGAGGGATAAATAAGACGCGAGTGAACCTGCACAACACACTACGTTTTTCTATAGCCAGTGTTTATGATTGAGATGTTTTCCAATATAGTTTTTACCACCGGTCTCTGTATTTTATGTCGACACTTAAAAAACCTCTTACTTTGAAACTGTAAAAAAAACTTCTCTTAAATTCTCTCGGGGCCTTGGGGTATAGCCTCTATTACCAATAGTTCTAGGCGTCTTAACAATTTACTGTAAAAAGTTTATGTAATAATTTCAGACGCCCGATTTGAAATAGTAAGTCTGAAGCAACCGAAACGACGTAAGCGGTCGCTTTTACATGACGACCAAAATCTAGTCGAACTCAAGAAGCATTTAGACATCAAACTTAATCCTAGACACAGTTTCCTAGATCCAAAGTTCCTATTAATCCGACGTTGGTCGAATAATACTGAGTCTATTCTGGATCAACACACAGACGACGAGATAGATCGTTGCTATTATAGAAGTGATCAAGCAGCTTTATACGTTTGTGAAGATGTGGTAAGTCTTAATGAGTCTTATAATCTAGAGTTTGAAACTTACAGTACCCGACTTTTAATTTGGCACGTCGAGGAGAACGCCGGGTACTGTAATTATATGAGTAACGCTGTCATCTATATTTTAATTTCATTTTTTACAGAGAGGTGTTATTAAATCAAATGACAGTTACTATATAATACATCCCTTACCTGATCGATTTCATGAAGATGATGCAAAAGTACATATAATAGTTAAACGTTCGATTCCTATTTTAAATATCAGTCAAAGTCTAAATAACGAAGAATTCGCATGTATAGAAAGGACAGGTAACGTTTCTATACCTCATCCAAAATTGTGGACAAAGCATAGGAGAAAAAGAGAAGTAAATCTAGAATCTAACGGAACAAACAGTAATAAGTTAATGGATTTTAAAATGAGCGTAGTCCATAGAAATCAAACAATAACGACTGTTATTGAAAGATTATCCTCTAGAATTAACAGAGAGAAAAGAGCAGTATTACCGGCAGTATTTGTTGAAACTGCAGTATTCGTCGACAGAGATCTGTATAAACTTATGACAATAAACTTTCCTAAAGAGACGGAGAGAGAACTCGTAAGATTCGTCCTCGCAATGATCAATGCTGTCCAATTATTATACCACGATCCCTCTTTGGGACGGCCTGTGAACTTCATCTTAAAGCGTCTCGAGATTCTCCATGAAGATCCTCCGAACCTGAAAAGGCCGCACGATATAGACAGATTTTTAAGCAACTTCTGCACGTGGCAAAGGTTAGAAAACCCTCCTGGTGATAACGATCCGATGCATTGGGACCACGCCTTGATCTTAACCGGGTTAGACTTGTATGTGGTGAATAAGAATGGTAAAGTCAGCAGCCAGGTGGTAGGTAAGTTCATGCTATCATTATCTTCTTACCCTTATCCCACCTAAGTAGGGTCGGCACAATATGTTTTCTTTTACCGCTCCCCCCTGTCAGATGTCATTTCAGTGTTCACACCTTTAATATACATATAATTTTTTACACGACCCATCCACACCTTTTCGGTCTTCCTTTACTCCTATAGTAGTCTAGTTATATGGTTTACATCTCTTTTTATGGCTCATACCATGCTAACCTATTACTCCTCAACTTTTCTGTTACTGGTGCTATTTCCAAACTTCCTTTGATATACTCCTTCTTTGAGTTAATTAACACATTCCATGTCAAGCCATTTTTACCTGAAATGTCCTTCAGCCCATTTGATATTTTGAAAAAAAAAATAGATTATCATACTTGTTTTCCGAACTGTCTACGCCATTGATCTGACTTCACCAGACACAGCTTCATCGAACTACATCACGTATTACCATAAAATATTACGTTATAACATTATACAATATAATATGACGTAAGTTATTATTTCATTTACAAATCGTGGACCACCGGTAGTACACGTGGCCTAAAGACCAAGTTTAATGTGTACCACCGGTGTTGACACGTGGCTCGGAACGTATTAAGTTACTTCATTGCATCTATAAGTTCATCATATATTGCGACGATTTTGAAACAGAACAAAGTGTCAACTTTGGGACCTAAATATTTCAGGGTTAGCTCCGGTTGCTGGAATGTGTACAGTAACGAGCAGTTGCACAGTAAACGAAGGCAGGCATTTCGAAAGCGTCTACGTCGTTGCACACGAAATAGGTCATAAGTAAGTTCAACTCGAGATAGCTATCAAAACTAACTCTTCGCCGTAATACCACTAAAAACGCTCCGAAATTGAATTCTAAACTATGAAGTCATAAATACCTGGGAACTATATAATCTGTTGTAATAGTTGAAAATTCAAAATAACAAATATTATAAAAAAATGTAAAGCGTCTTGTTAGCATTTCAAACCTAAATCTGTAATGTGAACACCGATATAAATTCTCTCTAATCAAGATAAATTCTATTCTTAATTTTGTGTTATGTACCTTGATATTTTGTAATATCGGTGATGTTTTATGTAATATCGTTTGGTTATTTGATGATGTGGATAGGAAATAATGCCACAGAGAATAGATTCTGACTTGCCACAAAAACTCCCTGGAAAGTTCTAATAAGATGGCCAGCATCTTGTTAGAAAATTGAAATGATCACAATTATAGTAGACGATAGGTTGCCAAAAATAAAATTTTAAAAACTCATCAGAAAAGACTTTGTAATTACGCTATCTACTTGATAATGGCAGTAATAATTTTTGGTAAAGAGGATTGATTGCCAAACGAACTGGCGGGTCATCTGATGTTAAGTGATCACCGTCGTCCAGAGACACTAGCAACATCAGAGGAGTCGCAAGTGCGTTGCCAGCCTGTGTTTGGGGAGAGGAGGGGAGAAGAGAGAGAAGGGGAGGTAGGCCTCCAGCGCTCTCACTGACCGAACGATACGCAAAAATGCAAGCACTGTTACTTCACGTCGGTGTTCTGTGGGTCGCATGATAGTACCCCGGGCGAGCCGACCCATTCATGCTGAAACCACAGTAATAGCTTCAGCGTGGCTCTACAACCTTCGGAATGTTTCCTTTTAAGGATATTTATCAATATTTTCAGTTTAGGCATGCGTCACGACGGACCTCTAGCCGATAACGGCTGTGACCCCAGCGCTTATATAATGAGCCCTACACTCGGGAGTGGGAAGATCACTTGGTCGCAGTGCAGCAAAAATTATCTACAAAAATTTCTCGAGTAAGTTATCCATTGCATTGGCGAGGTATTGTCACGGCACTTGATGCAATTTGCATTGTTAATTCATTTAATTATTTTCTAGGTTCTAATGTATGACCACAATCTCCTATGAAGTTAAATGACGATGTGGTAGAGAATAAACATTATCCGTGTTATTACAAAAAAGTTAAATACGTATTAAATACTTGGTTTAAAAACTTTGAAAATCTGCATTTTGTAAAAGACCGGCATGATCTAAATACTAGAAACTGTGACAAACTGGTCGTCCCATGTTTCAGACTTAGCAAAACCAGTAATAGTTTCTTAGGTAATAGTGTAAGGTTTTACAATAAAGTCCCAAAACATATTACCGATTTGCTGGACTGTAAATTTAAGCACCATGTCAAGCGGGTTTTAGTGTCGAAAAGCTACTATAGAGTAGATCAATACGTGAACGATGGTGACGTCTGGAATTGACTCCTCTCTGTGCATCCACTAAAAACGGTATTGTAACGTATAATGTATTTGAAATATATATATATGTTAAAAAGATGTACCCAATCGAGTTTCTTGCCGGTTCTTCTCGGTGACTGGGTTATTTTCCGAATCGGTGGTAGTTTTGACGTTCATAAGTGCCTTATTAGGGCCTAAACTGAATAAAGTATTTTTGATTTGAAAAGGTTTCGTAATAAATGCACCGCGCTCGCCCGAGGCAAGTTCGCGTTATCCTTTTTCGTAAGTCTAACCTAACGTAACCAAAGCGAGACAAAAGAACAAGACATTTTTAAAATCAGGGTTCAATACATATTCAACTTTTTTTTAATAACACCAGTTAAGCTCAAAGAAGGACTGGATGTTAAGTGCACCTGACATAAGACATCTGTAGACGCTTGGCAACAGATCTTAAAAGTGGTAGCTAGCCGAACGGAGTTTGGAAAAAAGAAATCGCCATGCTAGACTTTCATTGTTTTTTTTTCACAGAAAGCTACTGCTTATGTGGCGGACGCGGTACTATTGAGCCATCGTCGCTTAATCCGTTCCAAAGTTTTGCCATTTTCTGGTTAACCATAAACTTTAATTCATTCTGCCGCTGTTTATCAAAGTTGTCTTCCAGTGTATGACCCCATGGTGAATTCATACAACGTGAAACAATAATTAATGAAAAGGAATGTACCCGTGAACTTGTTTTAGGACTGTAAAAATATTATTAGAAATTGTACAAAATTCTTCACGATTATCCCGTTTTTAAAGGCTAATTGTCAATTTGTCAGGTTTTGTTTCCAACTTTTAAATTCTAGCACCGTACAGTCTCGCTGCCTCCTCGACCACGGTAATTCTGCTGGACAGTTGGATCACAGTGCTGAAGGAATCCTGCCAGGCGAGAGATTTGACGCTGATCAACAGTGTTAGTATTTATGGTCACGATTGACTTGTATATCCAAATTTAATTGTATGCCGTATTGTTATATTCCATTTGCCGGATAGTGAGTTCAAGCACCATGTCAAGCGGGTTTTAATGATCAAAGGCTATTATAGTGTGGATCTATACGTAAGCGATGGTAACATCTGGAAATAACGCCCCTCTCTATGTTTTGTAGAAATATGTATGATGAAAAGATAAACAAGATCTAGTTTCTTGCCGGTTCTTCTCGATTAGTAAGTTGTTTTTCCGAACCGATGGTATCTTTGAGGTTCATAAGCGCCTTCGCAGGGCCTGAATTGAATAAATTATCTTTGATTTTGATGACTATGGTTTCAAATTGATATACCAATAATAAATGTGCAAGGGAAGACTACAAGTTCTGATCAGACACGGGATCAGACTACAGGGATTATTATCAGGCCGGCATGACAGCGGCGACCGGCGATGGATAGTATGTCTCTCTCGATAGTCGCCATTGTTTTTGGATTGTACTGTGCTTACCATCAGGCATAATACAGTCACTTTCAAGACCTACAATAAAAAAAAATCTCTCAAATATATAAAAGATCCAACCATATGTATAAAACCGACTTTGTGTTTTAAATTTCCCTCAATCATTACGCATTCTAGGAGTAATATGTGTATCTTCAATTATTTTGTTATTTTGTCAATCTGTTGGCACCGTCTTAGCCCATTAATTTTATAGAATATATATGTTTAGGTATGCTTAAATATGGTCGTGGCAGTCGTCACTCGAATGCTCAAAACTTGGAAGATGTGTGTAGAGATTTACATTGTCAAAGGGAACGATACACTTGGACTTCCCATCCAGCGCTTGAGGGTACCCGATGTGGGGAGGATATGGTAATTTTTTTATATCATATTTTTAAGGTTTACCTAAAGTACTTTGTACTGGTGTGTTATTTAAAAAAGATCATGTGATTGCAGATTATGTTTTACAATTTTTTACAATTAAATAATCAAAATTGTCAAATGCTGAGGCACGTAATATGGGTGCGTTCTCATTTCAGCGGTTGTGTTATGCTTTAACGATTGTACGTCACATTTGGTTTGTTATTTTACTGCAGTAGCTAGTAATTTTTTAGGGTATTGTTTATATATGTATAGGCAGGCCTTTTGCATGTCCGTCGCTCCGGGCAGTTAAACTGCACAGGTCCATGTGGTAGAGGTGCATTATGCTGATGTTCCCACAGTTCGTTAGGGGGAATAACACCCATTTCCCCTTGAGGGGTCCACCATCTTGACCCCTCAGGCCGCAGTTTGGGTCCCTTAGGAGGGGACAACACCTGTTGGAGGAGCAGATGTAGTGTCGATTAGACAGTCCCTGCTCCTCCGGCCAAAAGGTGTAAGAAGGTACCATGGGGTTTTAGTCCGTGCGACTCGGGCATATCCATCCTCTGCTGCCCGGTGAGATGGATATCCGTTAGGGATTCCCCCATGTAGAAAAAAAAAAGGCCTTTTTGCCACTTTTTTTTGAGCAACCGAATTTTCCAAAATTATAAGTTAATAATTTTATTTTTCGACCTCTACCACTTTTTTTTTTTTTTAACGTGGGGAAATAAATCTTTTATGGATACGCCACCCTCCCGGGGGAGAAGGTGGGTTATGTCCGAGTCGCACGGACTAAAACACGACGGTGTACCGACAGACCGTTTTATGGGGGCGGCAAGGGATCGTTCAAGCTAAACAACCTTGTAGAGCCGCCCCCACGGTCCGCCCGGCGGAAGGAGACCGCCGGGCTCCTACCTATAGAGCGACAGACCGGGTACACACCGGCTGCCCCCCCTCGTCCGCCGGACCTGTGCAATGAGGAGATGGATCCCCGACCCAGGTCCGGCTACGGTGGCAGGAGGAGTTGGGCGAAGCGCCTTCTCCTCCTGCCTGTCCTCTTTTGGTGGAGACGGCCACTTTGAGGGTCTGCCTCGCGGGCCCTCTCCGCCTCCTCCTTCTGCGAGATGACCTCCTCGCAGAATAGAGGCAAACCACTGTGAGACGCGGTAACTGTTCAGGAAAGATAATTTATATTTTGTATTTGTAACTGTTTTACTGTGTTTTATAATTTTTTAACGTTACCAGGATTGTTTTTTTTTTCAAACTTTTTATTTGTTTTTTATGGCAATTTTTCGGTATTTTCGAAAATACCTTTAAGGGCACTGTGTGTCCCGTATGCCCCACAACAAAATCCCTGTGTATATGTGTAATGGAGTCCTGTGAATAAAAAAATAATAATTAAATTGAGTCACTATGACGGGTTTATTACTATGTATGTGCTCGTAGCTTGAATACCGGATAAGAGCGGTTGATTTTACCTAATGCTTCATGGTCAAGATCTAGTCCTGCCATTAGTTTTATGATGTTTTGTAGTATTGTCACGGTGGGGAATGCGTTGAGCGTGGAGGATCGAGTTCAAGAGGGTCGGGCCGCTGGTCTGGCTGGTCGGGTTGGTCGGAGTGCGCGTCGCCGTGCCTATTGCGAGAGGGCCGCACTTCGGCTGCAGCGGGTCTCGCTATCGCCACCAGACGTTGTTCCAGGACTCGGTATGAACTCATTATTTATTTATAACAATTTTTCGTGTGTAAGATCTTTCTTCTCAGTTGCTGGATACTTTTAATGGGAATGATTTTGGAAAAGGGACGGGTGAGTGGGCGCTATGTGATTTGACCAATGAGCGCCGCGCCGGAGAGAATCAGCTGTGCACTCGTGTACATTTAAAATGTTATGTTCACTGCTTAGGGGATAAATGGATTAATGTACATACATGCTGCACTGATTATGACATATGACGCTCGCCTAGGTCGGCTGATTTGCGAGATATCGTGTACGAACGCTACAAATATTAATATATATATCTTATCCGAGCCAGTTGAAATTCTAACAATGATTTTGACTATTGTCGTGTATTAAGGAGATTACATTTATATGTGTAAACTATATTAATAATTACCTTTACTAATAAGGGTATGACAAAGTTAATCTTCCTTAAAAAAATGCGAGTAAGTAACATGGAATTATTTAAATAAATTATTTTAGTGCAGGTCTTTTTTCATATTTTTAAGTTAATTCCTGTCGCTGTAAGTATAATATTTTTCATTATGATTTAGAAAAATCCTCGATATTAAAGATATAATTATTCGATAAAAAGTATTTCCAATCGTACTCTATTTTGTTTTTCAGAATTCGCGTTACATTGCTTTTACCACAACTTTAAACAAGTGCGTGCAAGCGCGTGCTTTAATGTTGATTTACATATATTATCATTCTTAGGATATATTCGACCAATAATATGACGATTGAATTCACATATATTTCATGTTAATTTCATAATAGGATAACAACTCGTTTTTTCTAACCAGCCTATTCTAAATGACTTTAAGTGCCTTTCGAGTTACTCCGAACTACGGAGGCGAGCGCCTACAACACTCAGCCGATTTAACACAAGGGCCTATGGGCAGCCTCGGCTTGGGCTGTTATTCTGATTGTAACAAACATGTAACGAGCTAAACTAACCCAGCTAGCTAACTATTCATACATATATCTCGTGGGACACACATGTGTACATTGTCTCACGAACCCCTTCATATATTTCGTATATGGCTAATACTTATTAACCAAACACGGAAGTGAGGGGAAAAAGGTAGAAAAAATTTGTAGATGGTATAATCATGCTGAAGTTAGTACTGGTTTCAACATGAATGTGTCCGCACGCCCCCGGTACTACCACCCGACCCACACACACCGACGTTCGGTCAGTGAGAGCGCCAGAGGTCCCACCTCCCCTCCCCTTACCCTTACTCCCCCTCTCCCCAAGACAGGTTGGTAACGCACTTGCTACTCCCCTGGTGTTGCTAGTATCTATGGACGGTGGTGATCACTTAACATGAGGTGACCCACTTGTTCGTTTGCCTTCTATGACATAAAAAAACCAACAATAAAAGTCTATAGTATGAACACGGTTATCAAAAGGTTTATTTATTAGAACCTATGTCACATAGCGACATCTCGTATAGTTTAATGGAACATGCATTATTACTGAAATATGATCTTGTGGTAAAAGAGTTTTTATAAGTTTTAAAATAAAATTATATATTATTATTATATAGTATGTAGTTAATTCCAGGTATTGGTGATTGATATATTAATTGATAATTACTATAACCTTAATTTAAGAAATAATTTTATCCGTTATTTTTATATATAAATTTCTTCTGTACGTGTGTATGTCATTGAACTCGTCCTAAACGACTGGACCGATTTTGATGAAATTTTGTGTGCGCGTTCCAGTGGATCCGAGAATGGTTTAGATTCAATTGGAGCTGGTAGGTGGCGCTGCGATTGACTTTTAGGATTTTTGTTTTTTATTATCAAGGCAGGACAAAGTCCGCCAGGTCCGCTAGTAATTATATAAACGATGAATCTGCTGATGTAACGTATAAAACGTATAACGTACCAAATGGAAAATTATAAAAATATCAATTTTATAAAAATAACTACTCCAAATAAGCGCCATCTAGTCGATAAAAGTAAAACTAGAGTACCAGACGTAGACAGGATAGAATTAGTTAAATTTGTTTTCTTTATAGATGTCAATTTTAAGTTTATAAACGAATATAATTTAACTGATTTATAAAATGATATACTGTGATTGGTTGAAAATTATAACGAAAATACTTCATTCGTTGAAAATTGTTTAATTTATCGAGTATACTGTGATTACTGCGAAATAAGATTTTGACTACAGTAATTATATTTCATTTAACCGCTATATACGATAAATCGCAATAGTTCAATACAGTGCGATATTTATTCAAAAATGCGATTTTAGCTTATGGCATTTATAAATCGCGTTTATTCTTTTTTTTTTTTATGTTATAGGTGGCAAACGAATAGGTGGGTCACCTGCTGTTAAGTGATCACCACCATCCATACACACTAACAACCCCAGAGGAGTCGCAAGTGCGTTGCCATCTTTCGGAGGGAAGGGTTAGGGGAGGGAAAGGGAGAGGAGAGAGGAGAGGGGAGGGGAGGTGGGTCTCCGGCGCTCTCACTGACCGAACGAAACGCAACAATGCAAGCACTGTTACTTCACGTCGGTTTTCTATGAGAGGGTGGTACTACCCCGGGCGAGCCGACCCATTCATGCTGAAACCAGTAATAGTTTCAGCGTGGCTCTACCACCATTAAACCATATTCAATACGGTATAAAAGTTAGCAGAATGTAGTTTACGTTTATTGTATGTTGAAAACATTACCAGAAATATGCCATTGCATAAATTAAATTGTAAATATAGTAAATATAAATAGGAAATGTGTTGTTTATTATAATTAGAGGTGATTCTCTTTTGTGTGTGTGTAAATAGTTTGACTTCACAATTTCGACGGATAATCTAATTAGATCACATATTGATGTTTAAAAAAATTCGAAGCCGACAAATTATGCCATTTAGAACCACTTTGAGAGATCAAGTAACGGAAGTAAAACTGCAGAGTGCCATATTTATCGAATATGTCTATCGTATAGAACGACCGTCGTAAATTAAATGATTCAACGTAGATAAAAAGTTTATCAAAGTTTTATATAATCTGTAATCAGTTTAGAATAGTTCGTACCGATTGTTCAATTTTGTTTATTAAACCGTTCTATTATATCGACAATCGTTAGTTTTCGGTTTACCTATCTCGCTGTTTATTATTTCGTATCGTTCTATTAAAATTAATGTAGTTTTTTTTTCGACCTGACTGACTACGCTATTGACCAAGTAAGGTCGTATCAGCTTCACCGGACTACAAAAAAAAAAAAAAAAGAACTCTCTTCTCTTGGATTCGAACTGGGGTTACACGGATTTTCGAAGCAGCCGATTTCTATTTGAGCTATTTGCTATTTATTAATGTAGGAGTGAGCAGCACTTCTTTGCTTTATATACGTTCTTGGGATGGCCATTTATGGGAATAAAGTTGTTGGTTATGTCACAATTATTTTTGTTAATGTGTTACAATGATATTGTAGTGCAACCTGAGTGTTTGAACGCGACTAACAATTTAGGTATTTAATAAATATAAATTTAATTCACTTGCGCTGATGCGCATATAATAAGTAGGGCGACATGCAATGTACGTAACCGTACAATGAAATTCACGATTTTTTAAATCGATATTATTATAGCAATATTTATCGCGACCGAAATAAAATTAGCATTTCGCATTTAGCGTGATAAGTATTTTATATCAACGCTTATCATCTTTAATTCCAGGTACGAAAACGGCAACTATTGTCCGGGACACGATAAAAAATATCAAACTTGTAACGCTCAGCAGGTAAGCTTAATATAATTCGTTATTATTAAATCAATTAGCGCTAAAGATAAGTAACAACCTAAAAAAGTACGCCTTGCTCGTTTAATTCAAATTTTTAAAACAAGTTAGGTCATCTGTTTTAACTTATTTATGTAGTGGTAGAATGTCTCTAGAAGAGTGAATCGTAACTACCATACACTAGGTGATAACTTCGTTAACATTACTGTGTTTTTATTTGTCGCTTTTTGGGAAACGATACTCAGCTGCCGAGCAGCTTACAGCTCGGCATGACAGATATTGTCTATCGATTGTGTATCTTGTACGTCCAAATACTTCATCGTACGACTACATTAGAATACATCAACTTTTTTAAGTAAAATTTCTTTAGGCGCGACCAGGAGATAATTGGACGACAATGAAACGGAAGTCCGTTACGGCAATATGGCGTCACGTTTTTGTACAATACGGTTTTTAAAAGTTTTTTATTTTGTCAATAAAAAGCTTATATAAACAAATCAATCAAAAGATTTTGAAAAAAAAAGAATTAATAAAAAATATTAAAATAAATAATAACAATAATGAGAAAAAAAGAATTAAAGAGTAAATATGCTAAGTTTATAAGTATAGATGTATTTCTTATATATGTAGTGCAACAATGTGCCCCTCATGACGGTGACGGAATTCGCCGATCAAATATGTCTGAGGGCCCGAGACGTGGACCCGGACCTCATCGGCACGGGACTGCAACGAATTGACTCTGACGGTAAATCCATTCAATGAGAATTCGCAATTCGCAAATATTTTACAATAGCTCATCTATCTAATTTCCCCAAGGACCCAAATTTAATAGAAGCGTTTTGCCTTAGAAGAAACGCACATCAATTTACTAACCTCATTCAAAGCTTAATCTATACTATAATAATTAATAATATAATTATAATAATATTATAAAGAGGTAAAGTTTGTGACGTTGTAGGGGGTAATCTCAGGAACTACTGGTCCAATTTGAAAAATCTTTTCAGTGTTATATATCTCATTTATCGAGGAAGGTTATAGGTTATATATCATCATGCTATGGCTAATAGGAGCTGAGCACCAACGAAGAATGTTTCAAAATCGGGGTGCTTTTTCCTCTTGAGAGCTTCCGCTGCATGTTAGCGTTAGCCCAAAGTAACTATTTCAGGCGGACGAAGTCGCGGGCAGAGTCTAGTAGTTTATATTTTAACTGGTGTTATTCAAGTCAAAGAAACGAAAAGATGGCTTTGCTCCAAAGGAGCGCCATTCTGCCACGAAGATGAGACACACGTGAGTTAAATTTGACCGGAAGTCAATAATATAATATTTACTGTCAAAGTTGTCAAAGTGTGCACGCAGGCGGGAAACGGAAATGTCTATCTTATTAATAAGCTTCGAATAAGGTTGAATCAAATTAATATAATATTTCAAAAAAGGTTTCACTTAAAGTAAGTAACGAAAAAAGTAAGGTTCGTAAATTCGTACATATTCAACCTAACTCTACCTGTTATGGGCATACTTATTTATTTAAAAAATAGTCAAAATCATTATTAGAATTTAAACATGCTTAGTTATGGCGATATATATTAATATCGTAAGAGTTTTAACGCGATATCTCGCAAACTAACCGACTTGAGTAAGCGCCATACATCATACTCAGTGCAACATGTATGTACAATAATCCACCTATCTATCTCCTTAACTAACATTTAAAAAATAACATTTTATACATGTACATTAAGCTATATTTTGAGTTGCTAAAATATTGTTTTAAAATGTTTACTTCTGGTAAATAATTATTTAATTGTGGTTCTTCTGGTTAATACATTAATTAATTTATTAAAAGAAACATAAACCTTCGTTCTCCAACGTTACATTTAATAGCATATTGTATATTTAACCAATTTATAAAACGAATTCCGAAATATCAACATTTCAATTACAACCTGTGATTCTGTAACCTAACAAATAAAAAGCGTATGAAAAATAATATGTTTTCACATTCATACCTATAAAAAGACCGATTAAGCTGAATATGAATAAATTCCAAAACCTCTTTTTTTCGTAGTCTTTATGTTAAACGATGATCCCATATGACGCAACCTCATAAATCGATGGATTAATAGTACCCACTTGTCACTAAATTACATAGTTAGTTTAGCTTAGCTCAGATAGGTCGCGAATTGCATCAGGCAACAGCCCAAGACGAGCTGTGCCATGCACCGTTAAGCTAGTTGTCAAAATAAAATCGGCTGAGTGCCTTAAGATCTCGCCTTTCCAGTCCGGTGAAGCTGTTAAGACCTTGCTACGTCAATAGCGTAGTCAGTAAAAAAAAAACTGTAATGATAAAAAAAAAGAATTAATAAAAAATATTAAAATAAATAATAACAATAATGAGAAAAAAAGAATTAAAGAGTAAATATGCTAAGTTTATAAGTATAGATGTATTTCTTATATATGTAGTGCAACAATGTGCCCCTCATGACGGTGACGGAATTCGCCGATCAAATATGTCTGAGGGCCCGAGACGTGGACCCGGACCTCATCGGCACGGGACTGCAACGAATTGACTCTGACGGTAAATCCATTCAATGAGAATTCGCAATTCGCAAATATTTTACAATAGCTCATCTATCTAATTTCCCCAAGGACCCAAATTTAATAGAAGCGTTTTGCCTTAGAAGAAACGCACATCAATTTACTAACCTCATTCAAAGCTTAATCTATACTATAATAATTAATAATATAATTATAATAATATTATAAAGAGGTAAAGTTTGTGACGTTGTAGGGGGTAATCTCAGGAACTACTGGTCCAATTTGAAAAATCTTTTCAGTGTTATATATCTCATTTATCGAGGAAGGTTATAGGTTATATATCATCATGCTATGGCTAATAGGAGCTGAGCACCAACGAAGAATGTTTCAAAATCGGGGTGCTTTTTCCTCTTGAGAGCTTCCGCTGCATGTTAGCGTTAGCCCAAAGTAACTATTTCAGGCGGACGAAGTCGCGGGCAGAGTCTAGTAGTTTATATTTTAACTGGTGTTATTCAAGTCAAAGAAACGAAAAGATGGCTTTGCTCCAAAGGAGCGCCATTCTGCCACGAAGATGAGACACACGTGAGTTAAATTTGACCGGAAGTCAATAATATAATATTTACTGTCAAAGTTGTCAAAGTGTGCACGCAGGCGGGAAACGGAAATGTCTATCTTATTAATAAGCTTCGAATAAGGTTGAATCAAATTAATATAATATTTCAAAAAAGGTTTCACTTAAAGTAAGTAACGAAAAAAGTAAGGTTCGTAAATTCGTACATATTCAACCTAACTCTACCTGTTATGGGCATACTTATTTATTTAAAAAATAGTCAAAATCATTATTAGAATTTAAACATGCTTAGTTATGGCGATATATATTAATATCGTAAGAGTTTTAACGCGATATCTCGCAAACTAACCGACTTGAGTAAGCGCCATACATCATACTCAGTGCAACATGTATGTACAATAATCCACCTATCTATCTCCTTAACTAACATTTAAAAAATAACATTTTATACATGTACATTAAGCTATATTTTGAGTTGCTAAAATATTGTTTTAAAATGTTTACTTCTGGTAAATAATTATTTAATTGTGGTTCTTCTGGTTAATACATTAATTAATTTATTAAAAGAAACATAAACCTTCGTTCTCCAACGTTACATTTAATAGCATATTGTATATTTAACCAATTTATAAAACGAATTCCGAAATATCAACATTTCAATTACAACCTGTGATTCTGTAACCTAACAAATAAAAAGCGTATGAAAAATAATATGTTTTCACATTCATACCTATAAAAAGACCGATTAAGCTGAATATGAATAAATTCCAAAACCTCTTTTTTTCGTAGTCTTTATGTTAAACGATGATCCCATATGACGCAACCTCATAAATCGATGGATTAATAGTACCCACTTGTCACTAAATTACATAGTTAGTTTAGCTTAGCTCAGATAGGTCGCGAATTGCATCAGGCAACAGCCCAAGACGAGCTGTGCCATGCACCGTTAAGCTAGTTGTCAAAATAAAATCGGCTGAGTGCCTTAAGATCTCGCCTTTCCAGTCCGGTGAAGCTGTTAAGACCTTGCTACGTCAATAGCGTAGTCAGTAAAAAAAAAACTGTAATGATTCGCTAAGGGGAGCGCCCTTAGTAGTCCGGTGAAGCTGTTAAAACCTTGCTAAGTCAATAGCTTAGTTAGTTCGAAAAAAAAATACCCCACCGTATATAAAAGGAGATCTGCATTTGTTTAAACAATATAGCAAACTTCTAGAATGTCCCTTGGTCCTCTCCAATCGTGATTGTTATTGTTGATGTTAGATGTGAGTAGCGCATGCGCAGTCTGGTGCGACACCAGAGGTGGTGGATACAAGTCCAGAGGATGGAGTCTTCCGGATGGAACAGCATGTTCCACTGCCTCACCGATGTTCTGCATTAACGGGATATGTCAGGTATAGAACACATCGAGACGGAATTATCATAGAAAACTTTTTTTTAATTTTTAGGTACCAATATTCCCGATTGTTACTGCCATTGTTGAGTATATATAGTCTTACAAGTTTCGTATATTTCAATGTTCCAACAAGATGGTGGCCCCCTTGTTAGTACCTTTCAAAAATTTTGTATCATCTCAGAATTCATGCTCCGTGGTATTATTTTCCATTCATTTCACTTATGCACGCGTTTTAAAACAGAATACCTTCACAACTTGCAAACTCGTGAGAAATGGAACACTCCCAGTAAACCTTTGCAGGTAGGGACCATAGTTCTTATGAATGTTAAAACCGCACCGCCACTTCAATGGCCATTAGGTATTATTACCAAGTTGTACCCTGGCAAGGATGGTGTCATACGTGTTGCTCAAGTGAAAACTAAAACAGGCACCTATGACCGTCCTGTAGTACGACTCTGTCCGCTGCCAACGCAATAGTTTTTCTCGCCGGATTTCCCTCCAACAATAAACAAACTATATTACGTAAAACACCATCAATTTTACATAATATAGAATAAAATAACACAAGATTATTAAAAAAATTACCACTACCTGACAGTCTAAGATCGCGACAAAAAACCCCCATAAAAAACTTGGAAAGATTGGTGTGAATGAGATTTATTTGAAGCGATAATAATTTTACATATCCGGACACCTTATCCATTGACATAAGTCTGAATTCTGTAATTAATTGAAGCTGTCAGTAAAGAAAATCACAATGGTGATACCATATCAAGGTAATAGGGATTTTTCTGATGTTCACTTGCCAAGTGGCAGCTTAAGCTTTGCGCCTTTATGACTAACTCGTTTTTTGATTAAGAATTTGAGAAAAGAGCTCATAGGTGCACAAAACAAAATATTATTCAATGCAGCTTTCTTTCTGATTCTCAATATCTATGAAATATAATATTGCAAAAAACGGCAGAGGCGTCCCTCTTTTTGATGAAATTGTGACGAAACGTTGAATTTATAAAGTATTCAAGAGATCATATATAAGCATCAATTCAAGACTCTTCATCACAAATCCAACCAGACCGTCTTCGGACTTTCTATTAATTCTTTGGATCATTAGTTACACCTTTTATTTTAGTTAAATTTATTAACTAAGACGTTTTAATAATAGTTTCTTATTCATTTTTGTTACATATTATGGAATGTTTCTAGAAATTCACATGCTCATCAAATATCGACAACGAATTCTCATTAAAGCCCGGAGATTGTGAGTGGGAAGCATTACAACTACAAACAGCCACACCCTATCCGCAATCGTAAGTTATAAACAAATACTTAATATTAAACTGACAGAGATAACTATAAAGATATCTAATTTCCTCTGAAATAGATTATTATATAAAATAACATCATTTAAATCAGTATTGTTTAATTAATAATGCTCGTCTCTATACCAGTTCATAAATCTAGATATTCATAATGAAAATGCAGTTATTTTTCTTTGGGGCTTAAGCACAGCAAAATTACTAAACGTATCGAGATAGGACTATAACCATACATATGCGAAATTTCTCGTAGATGGCTCTAGACACTTATTTTTCAGATGCGATGGGCGCTTTGCCATAATTATTTGTGCCCAACGAACCAGAATGTCTACTAAAAAGACGCCATTGCCAATTCCATTCTTTCATATAAACAAGGTTAGGTTTAAGGGAAGGGTAACAAAGGCAGGTTAAGGTCTATTCGTCAACGATGAATTGGATGAATTATGTTATCTATGAATGGGAGCCAATGTAGCCGTGACATATCAGCGATTGATCTTATATAGACATACGGGAGTAATGTAGGAGTAACGTTGGTGATTGATGCCACGCCTCTTTAATGAATATTTTACAGTTCGAAAAATTCTGGCACCTGGAGACGAGCAGCTGGTGCTCAATGGCGACCCGCCAGCGGCTGCCACTACCACTGCATCTCCAACGGATTAGGTATCAGACTCGTAAGAGGAACTACACGAGGCACCACTATACAGCTCTGTAGACCTGAGACCGATCGTAGAGACCTGGTAAAATATACCATAATAATGTTTATTTTTATTCTCAAAATATTCAACTAAGATCATCTTATGTTTAAAAAAATCCAAGGAAGCTATTAAGTGGTATATCTTTAAAGTGGTAGAGTCACGCTGTAGCTATTACTAGTTTCAGCTTGAATAGGTCGCCTCGTTACGTAGTACCTCTCGACACAGAAAACCGACGTGAAGTAACAGTGCTTGCACTGTTGCATTTCGTTCGGTCATTGCGAACGCCGGAGGCCCTACTCCTTTCCCTACTCCCCCATACACAGGCTGGCAACACACTTGCAACTCTCCTGGTGTTGCTAGTGTCTATGGACGATGGTGATCACTTAACAGGTGACCCACGTGCTCATTGGCCGTCTATTGACATAAAAAAAAGTAATAAAAAGAGAAGTGTCTAATGGAGTTGGTTGTTTCATATGTTTTAGAGATACGACACGCTAAAGAAAGACAGCACTTGGATTTTCATAATTAGTTTTATAATGTAGTATCTGATCATTCATACGCCATCATTCCCACTGTTACTGTTTACTGAAACTACTAGATAAATCATAAGACTAAAAATCACCTTCAGTAAGCGATTTTGCAAGAGGCATATTAACCAGCATTAAAACATAAGGATAACCCGATGATGTTACCGGTTCAATTGTTCAAATTTTATTACAATGTTAAGTATATACGTCAAACAATTCGTGAAACAAATAAAACATGTTAATATAAATGTAACAATACTATTAAATTTTTATTACATTTCTTATTTCAGGGTTGTGTACAAAGGAAGTCACCATATCAATACGCGACAATGGTTTGCAGTAAATATAAAGAGAGAGTAAGAAGGCTATCAGGACTCGGTATGCAGATATCACCGGCCGCGGGTAAAATATATATACAGCCAGACTTTTAGTAATAAAGTATATATCATTAAACCCTTTCATTAATACGAAATGTTGAATTATTTATTTGGTATATGTCGGAATAAAATAAAATATGTCGTTTATGTTGAGCCTAGGTAACCACCCTGAGGTACACCGAAAATTTATTTTAAATTCTCTGTTGACACAATACAATTATCGTTACCAGCTCGTAACATATTCCGTTAAATTACACTTTAAAAATTATAATGAAATCTGTACTACAATACACAAATATTCGATTTTGGTGCCAAATATATGGTATTGCGATCGTGTCCAAAGCTTTACTCGAAACCAAAAAAGAAAATCAAACTAAGCGTAAGAAGTTTAATCAAACTGGACATGTGTTTTCTTTTATAATGGCGATTTATTGAATGATTTAACTAAAAAAATTAACAGATGATCCTGACCGGCCATGTCGAATTGCATGTCAAGACGAGAGAGTGCCCCACCGGTTCTACTTGGTGAATGGACAGGAAGGGTGGTTCCCGCTCGGAACTGCGTGCGGGAACAGGAATTCATCTTACTGCGTCAGCGGAAAGTGTCTCGTTAGTATTTTATATCACAATACTACAATTAATTTTAATATGCACTGCATGGTTCAGCATTGTTTTAACATAATAAGCAAGTAAGTCAGCATCATGAACTTTGCTTAAAATCAAGAATTGAACTTTATCTAAACATCGATACATTTCAGTAGTTAACGGTTACATAAAGCCATCATTTATAAAAAATAAAACTTCTTTCAAAATAAGTTAAAATTTGGATAACTATAATGTATCTATTTAAAAATTACAATAATACTAGAAATCTATAACCCGTTGTGCCGACACTACTTAGTAAGAGATATAGGTAAGAAGGTGATGGTAGTAAGAACTTACCTAATCCCTGACTAGTGACTTTATCACATACTAGCCTCTGCCCGCGACTTCTCCAGAGTTGATTAATTACTTTGAGTTAACGTTAACACGCAGAGGAAGCTTTCAAGAAGAAAAAAGAAACGATTTTGAGACATTCTTTATTGGTGCTCTACTCCTATGGGTCTTAGCATGATGACATATAGCCTATAACCTTTCTTGGTAAATGAACTATATAACACTGAAATAATTTTTCAAAATGGACCAGTAGTTCCTGAGATTGCCCCCTCCAACGTCACAAACTCACAAACTTTATCTGGTTAAGATTAAAGCGTGGTCACAATGCCTGGGATCGTTATCACCTAGAGGGTCTTTTAACCTTATCGAGGTACAGGAGTTACTCTAAACTTGTCTATATCGTGCGGCCTTTTTGAACTTGAAGGATCTTCGTGGAGATAACGACTTAGGTGGTAAAGGGAGAAGAGAAATCCATTGATTACTTGATTATAGGAATTCGGTCCCGACAACACGCCTCTGTCGGAGATGGTGTTCACTCTCCCGCTGTTACCCCGAGGGTCCTCCCCTCGCCAACGTCGCAGCCTGCTCCGCGAGCGCGTCACCGTGAAGGCGTCGCTCGACAAACACCACTTGGCCGATATCATCGCGTCCCTCAACCTCACACGTATGAATTCAACTTCCATTTTAATATATTATGAACTTTGTTATAAGAACAGAACTAACTGGTCGCCATTATGTCTAAATAATAAAATCAACAAAACTCGCACTGTGTTATTTATTACAAAGTTAAATACGTATTGAATACTTGTTTTTAAAAGTTGGATAATTACGGATTAAATGCACCGCGCTCGCCGACGGCTGCCGCGGCAAGATTATGTTATCCTTTTTCGCAAGTCTAACCTAATCTAACCAAACAGAGATAGAAGAGCAGGATGTCGAACGTTCGGCTAGCGCGATTCATTTAATACGTAAGTATCCAAACTTTTTTAAAGCAAGTAGGTATTCAATATTTATTTAACAATTTTGTAATAACACACTCAAAAAAAAATTACGTTTTGGACCTAACATATGAAGAAACCTATGAAATTTACATAGTTTACTTTTAATTGTTTCTTTCAAGAATATAGTATTACAGGCCTATGCCCGTGACTTCGTTCGCGTGCAATAGTTACTATGGATTAAAGCTAACACAAGTCCGGTGAAGCTGTAAAGACCCTGCAGGGTCAATAGCGTAGTCAGTTCGAGAAAAAAAAAAAAACAGCGGAACCTCTAAAAAGGAAAAAAATACCCCGATTTTGAAATATTCTTCACC
The DNA here is from genome assembly GCA_015888305.1 of Antheraea pernyi. Classification (NCBI taxonomy): domain Eukaryota; kingdom Metazoa; phylum Arthropoda; class Insecta; order Lepidoptera; family Saturniidae; genus Antheraea; species Antheraea pernyi. The sequence continues at coordinate 447,320 of MU158824.1, forward strand.
TGTGCTCCGCTCCTATTAGCCTTAGCATGATGATATGAGGCATATAGAATCAAAGACAGCAAGTGCCACAAGTTCTAAAAATGAACTGAGTATGAAGCCATCTAGTCTTATTGGTTGCAAATCACCATTTAATTCCTACAACAAATAAAATACAGCCCTTTTAATTTTCGTTTTTGAATATAAGTAAAACTCCAACTCTGAGAATAGATAAACATTTTTTTCGTTTCCTGCAAATTTGGCACTTAGCTGTTTTTGATTTTATATGCCTCATAACCTAACCTATAACCTTCCCCCGATAAATGAGCTATATAACACTGAAAGAATTTTCCAAATCAGACCAATTGTTTCTGAGATTACCCCTTACAACGTCACAAACTTTACCTCTTTATTATATTAGTATAGAAGAAACTATAATTAGGTCCCATTCATACATATATACATTCATTCACGCTTGCTCAGCAGCATATTTTGCTAATGAATGTTTTCCAGTAGGTATATCACGTGTATAGGTCTTTTCATTGTATAAATTCTTTATATTAAATCGTATAAAGTGTTTCTGGCGTTAACCGTTAGTGGCTGCTGCACAGTTATTAACTACTGCTTCGAATGTAACATATATTTCGTAATGGAATTATATTGAAGGTACGATTTTCAACTTTGCTTCAATAAAGGACATTCAAGTGTTACGAAAACAACAAAGGGCACAATGAATGTGTAGACCTAATGTCTGATTATTCACTGGGTTATTTATTCGCTTTACTAAAACGAGACGGTATAGGAAAAACATCCTGTCGTAATTTTTTTTTTTTTTATTGTAGCACGGAAAATGTTTGCATGCCAGATGCCTGATGGTAATCACAGTTAAATCTAAAAATAATGGCGACCACCGAGTGACACTATCCATCGCTGGTCGCCGCTGTCATGCCGGCCTGCGAACAGCTGAATATGCACAGGCTGATCCCGAAACGCGACCCGCAGAAGCGAGTCACTATGACGGGCTTTTTCGCCTCATACGCCAGTCAAGCTTTAAAACCTTACCACTCCGCTGTCGCCATTGCCTCGTTCGTTACTCAGCAGGGTGCACCACGGGCAGGTGAGGTTGGCTTGAGTGTCTCAAGGCTTATGATGTTATTTGACACCCCAATTTATATACTGAAAACGTTTTTTGTGGTATTACCCGTATGTAGGAAAAATGTAGAAATATGTCTCATTCCTTGGGAACCTACTATGAAGATACTACCTAACACTGGGTCTCTTACAGACTACCATTATTGAAGTAAAACTTCTTTACGCACGCTTGACTCGTGTGAACGTGTGATCGGGCGATGCGAACGGAATGTTGAGAGGGAGATATAACGTTAGTGAATATAGGAAGAGAGAGAGAGAGAGTTACCTTTCGTATTATCAATTAAAATCTATAATAAATTTGAATATTTGTAGAAAATTAATATATGTATAAACATACATATAGATGGAGCTAAAGAAGTTTTACGTCAATCGTGTGGTCTAAAGCAAACTCGGTTTTATATTACACACTTGTAAAGGTCTTTTCAACTAGGAATTATCAAACATAGACTCAATTAATATATCTGAAGGTGGTAGAGCCACGCAAAAGCTATTATTGGTTTCACCATGAATGGGTCGGCTCGCCCCGGGGTAGTAGTACCACCCTCTCATAGAAAACCGACGTGAAGTAACAGTGCTTGCATTCACAACTTACTAAATACTAACAAAAAACTAAATTTAAAAAACCGAATATTACAATCACTCTCTTGCCCTTATTCTTATTCTTATACAGACTTCCACCATATTATAGATTAATTCGGCTTCTTCCGAATGCTGAGCGTGCCAATGTTTCATTATAAACAACTATATTATAAGTATCCTTAAATACCTGCCTTCTTTGAGATTCGTTCCGGACGCATTCATGTTTCAGCATAAATGGGTCGGCTCGCCCGGGGCAGTACCACCCTCTCATAGAAAACTGACGTGAAGTAACAGTGCTTGCATTGTTGCATTTCTTTCGGTCAGTGAGAGCGCCGGAAAATCCACCCCCCGTCCCCTCCTCTCCCCCCTTTCCCCCAAACACAGGCTGGCAACGCATTTTCGACTCCCTTCGTGTTGTCAATGTCTATGAACGGTGGTGATCACTTAACATCAGGTGACCCAACAGTTCGTTTGCCTGCTATGACATAAAAAAAAAAATATCCAATACATTTTGTACTTTCGCAGACGATGGAAGCGAGCACGTAACTTACTTCGAGAGGATACCAGAACATATAGAGGTCGATTTTAACAACCCCATACATATAGCGCCCGAAGACACTATGATGAGGAAGAAAACGAGACCAACGTGGGATTAAAGACCATAGACAAGAATAATATACTGGAGTAAAGGCGATAAAGAAGACTGATAAATAAACATGGACTCAAAATATCATAAATAGTAATCGCAGTTGCTTATTTGTTGTTCAATTTTACTGATTTAATTTTTTTCACTTATTTCTGGTATTTTTACTGGAGGTAGTCTAACTAAGAAGTACAAGTTTAAGGTTGCTATACCGTTTGTTTTTTCGTGTTGGCAACACTTATGTATATAGGTATATACGAACAACTATTTTTTTTAGGGAAAACACTCATAAAAAACGTCATTCATCTAATAAATTCAAACTTTTTTTTGCTATAAGTACCTTCAAATCGAAGGATCGATCGTTATTTACCTTGGATTTGAATGACCTAGGATATTTGGATATCCTATAAGATACAGGAATGGCTCTTAAGCCCCATAACAAAAGGGAGTATGGTTTGAGCAATATTCCGTAATCTGAACTAAGGCCGTCATCAGTTAGCAATAAAATTTCTTTATTAAGGTATAATGGAACACCCGTAAGAAACAAACAGACAGACGTAGAACGAGAAATCTCGAGAAACAAAAAACAACGTGCGGTATAGGGAACCTCATCAGAAGCGAAGTTAGTGATGATTTTTCTCGAACTTCAAAAAGATAAATGAATTCGATATAGACACGTTTTGTTTATACTTTTATATTTTCGTCACGTAAGGAAAAAACGTTATGACCCTTTCAGGCGACTCAGGTATAAAATAAGGAATCAAATCAAAGTTTAATTTATAATTTTAGGAAAGATTCATTTAATAATATTTGGATTTAAAACGGTGATTAAAAATGATATAGAACAATTTGTTTTAATGAAATTTCCACACAGTTCAGACTTGAGGTTATGCAATCGGCAGACAATGCTCCTCTGTTTGAATTTCGATACCTACAAACTAGTATAGAACAGAATGAGAGATTTCCATATAACGGTTTTTCCTTACATGACGATTTCTACCAGTCAACTTCTACCACGAACCACATTAAGGAACCTTCCAAAAATTCTGATAAGCTATAACAAAGAGCGTCTACGGTTAAGTTCTCAAATAACCTGCCAAGTCGAAGACTTCAAAACTGAAAAGACATGAGAAACCATGACATGACCATGATTGTGATTAAAATAAGTTTTGTATATATTTATTTTAGATTTAATTTTTTGTAAAAAATAAAATAAATCATTTAAACAATTTTATTAAAATGAATTTCATTAAACACTGATTCTCCCAGACTGTGCAGCTTTTATAACTGCGAACAGTTTTGACGGATCGGTTAGGAACCATTGCCATAATTTTCTCACGTGAAGTTTGTCACCGTTCTGGAAATAAAAATTATTTCAAAATCAAAATACTCTTTATTCAATTTAGGCCCTGAGAAGGCGCTTATGAACGTCAAAGCTACCACCGGTTCGGAAAACAACACAGTCATCGAGAAGAACCGGTAAGAAAATCGATCTGGTTTATCCTTTCATATAACATAACATATTTATTTTTATTATTACAACATAATTCACAGACACATAAAGCTTCATTCATTTTTAGTGGCTGCACAGAGAGAGGCGTCACTTCCAGACGTCGCTACCGTTCACATACTGATCCAACCTGTAATAACCTTTATGTATTAAGATCCGCTTGACATAACACTTGAACCTACTATCCGGCAAATCGGTAAAGTATTTTGGGACTTTGTTATAAAATCTAACACTATTACCTAAAAAAAAGTTACTGGTCTTAGTAAGCCTGAAACATGGAGTGACCAGTTTGTTATGGTTTCTGGTATTTACATTATGTCGGTCTTTTACTAAATCCAGATTATCTAAGTTTTTCCGGACGTACATCAAATTCTCAAGAATATATTGAGAGGGCAAAGTTAAAATACCGAATTCCTGAAACTTAGTCTTTAATGATTCACGAGGTCCCATATCATAGATTTAAAAGAGTTTATCTGTCAACTCCTCGTCAATCTTTTTGGCCGCTCCGAATATGTATAAGTGCAATCTTGCGCCTAATATGGCCAAGAATTAAATACAAAACAAGGTTGAAATATTATTATACGGATTCAAAAGTGGTATTAATTTATTATTGTTTCGATGTTATAAAATTTAATTAAGTAAATTTAATTTCGACTAAGCTCATTGATGTGAGACCTCTATAAAAGAGAGAAAACCTGATTGTTGGCGTGGCGAGACGTGGCGACGCAAAACACAAACTTTGCACTATTAACCAAAATACTCAAAAACATTTGCAACCTCTATAAACATAAGATTCAAATTGTTTTGTCGGCCACTCGTTATGCTAGTGTTTCGTGGCACACAATTTTAAGATGCATTCTTAATAATTTTAAGTTAACACACATTATAAAACAAAGTCCTCTGCCACTTCTGTCTGTATGTCTGTTCCCGATAACCTCAAAAACTACTGAACAGACTTTCATGCGGTTTTCACCAGTAGATAAAGTGATTCATGGCGAAGGTTTACGAACATAGTTTATCAAAGTGTTTTTTATCATGTGGGCGGGACAACGTCCAACGGGCCCGCTTGTTCTTACTAGTTAAAATTGTTGGGAAACTCTTAAGGTTTGAAACTTAAATTCCTCTTTGAGTTAACAGAGTTAATTAGTTACATACGATCGACTATTTTAAGACTTGTAGCGGAACAAACCGCGTTTTATCGAGTTTTGTGGGTTCACTTATAGAGGTTCGATTTAAAGAAGTTCGTATTAGTTAGGTTTAGAAGGGTTATTACAATATCTAATTTTTTTAAGAATGAATAAATTTTATACTAGCAGTGCCCGCGACTCCGTCCTCGTGAAATTTAACGTAAAAAAAACTGACTAATTAAATCATCTGAATGTATTAAATCAATTTACTTATTCACTCGTACTGTAGTCGCGTCGTCATTAAAATTACAATAACTTATGGTTATTATGGTTTTATCGTAACGCACTACGTTAGCAGTGATGCGTGTTGAAACAAACAGACAGACAGACATCTACTATTTTTTTTTCGTTCTGACTACGCTATTGACAAAGCAAGGTCTTAACAGCTTCACCGGACAACTAAGGCGAGCGCTTAAGGCACTCAGCCGATTTTATTTTGACAACTAGCTCAAGGGTGCGCGGCACACCTCGGCTTCGGCTGTTGCCTGATACATGCAATTCGCGACCTATCTGAGAGACATCTCTAAAAATGATTGAAATGTATTACTGATTCCTAGATAAAAATCTAAAAAGTACAGACATATTAGACTTTATATTAGATCTAGATTTATATTCGATCTTTTCCTGAAGTGTATGATGAAGTGATCTTCAAAAGAAGAGTGAATGTGCATTTACTGGGTGAACGCGTTACATCCTAGGCCTCGTCCTCGCTTTCCATCAGGTGTGACAGAGGTCAAGCGTCACACAGTCTATTCATAAAAAAAAAAAAAAAAGATTTGCATTCTTATTAGATAGATATACTTACACACACTCACTTTATAGCGGACTCACCTTTACAGAATTGTACTTGGCACTAGAGTCTATAACTCTTCCATCGATCTTCTGCATCTCTTGTCGCAGAGTGTGTGTCAGAGCAGCCACTGTTCTATCGGAACAGTTGGGTTGTTTCGTGCAGCCATTCCATATGTAATCCTGGATGGGCTTTGTTGACTCTTTGCTAAAAAACACATTAGTTGTCATTCCAGTATCACGTAAGCACTAAAAAAGGGGAGGGAAAGTTATGTTTTGCTTATTTTTGATGACTTGAGAAATGGGGGATTTGGATGTGCATGTTTTATATTTGAAGATCGCGGTCTTATTCATTGGGTTACAAAAACCCTAGTGACAAACCACTATAACTTAATCTGTCTATCTAAATATATATAAATCCAGTGTCATTATATTTGTTGCCGGACCTGAGGGGATGGGCCGGGGGGGGGGGGCATCCCCTCATTGCTGACGAGAGGGGCAGCCGGTGTGTAACCCGGTCTGTCCCTCTATAGGTAGGAGCCCGGGCCCTTCCGCCGGGCGGACCGTGGGGGCGGCTCTACAAGGTTGATTAGCTTGAACGATCCCTTGCCGCCCCCACAAAACGGTCTGTCGGTACACCGTCGGGTTTTAGTCCGTGCGACTCGGACATAACCCACCCTCTCCCCCGGGAGGGTGACTTATCCATAAGGGATTTACCGACGTTAAAAAAAGAAATGTGTCATTATGTTTATCCAGAATGAACTCTGAAACTACTCAACCAATCTTCATGAAACGTTGGCATGTAGTAGTCCGCTGAAGCTGTAAAGACCTTGCCAGGTCAATAGCGTAGTCAGTTCGAGAAAAAAAAAGTTGGCATGAATGTATAATTTGGTCCAACTTGATAGATACGATAGTGTATATTTTGATTAATGTAAATGATTGTCAATGTTGATTATTGTTAATAATTGTAAGTTTCATTAATCCCGAACAGATGGCGCTTTAAACTAGTTTTTCGACAGATAACTGTATGGCCGAATGTTATAGATAGCACATAGATGGCACCATGTTTTAACTATCGAATTTTAATTTAATTTTCCGTTCTTTACCTCGACAGATTTTAGGCAGACTCATTACCTTGTAATACCAAATAATGTATTATAAATTTAATTCACCATACTATAATGAGCCACTATAGTATAATAGCAAGTATGCGTATATACTTACAGTTTTGTCAAAGCTTTCTCTTTCCTATCATATCCTTCCTGGATTCTGTCTCTCAGTTCTCGTATACATGTCTTTAAATCATGATAATGTTTCACTAAAAGACTACTGTTATCTGACATTGGAACTTCTAACAACTTGTGTAAACAATGGAGTAATGCATCTGATGTGTTATGATTTTCTTCGCAGATTGCTTGTTCGGAGCATATCTCTTTCATTGAATCCTATAAAACAACGTAAAGAACATATTCATAGATATTATATATTAAAAATAATATTTATAATAAATGAGTATATAAGTTTATTTGTGAAGGGTTTTGGGAAAAATAACGCACGATTGTAGGAATATAATCTGATTTAATTAATATGAGAGACAATGACACAATGTGTAGTAGAGACTAGTGAACAAAGAAAAAAGTGTCATTTACATAGAATGGTAAAGCGACCAAAATTAAATTCTTCCATTACATAGCAAAGTGGCGCCACCTGACATCTTCATAACATTTGACATTCTTAACTCGTTTGGTTTATATTATTCTAACAATTTGTTAGAATAGAACAATTGTTACTTTGAGGCCTCAACTATTTAACTGATAGTAATTACAATAAAAGTAATCTTAATCGATTGTAATAGTAATTGATAGTACCGATAGTAATAGTAATTGATAGTCATCATCTTCTTACCCTTATCCCACCTAAGTAGGGTCGGCACAACATGTTTTCCTTTTCCACGCTAGCTTATCAGATGTCATCTCCGTCATCACACCTTTTACACACATATCATTTTTCACACAATCCACCCATCCTTTTTTCGGTCTTCCTCTACTCTTATATCCATCGACCGTCATACTCAAAGCTTTTCTAGTTACATGGTCTGTATCTCTCTTCATAACATGCCCATACCATGCTAACCTATTTACTCCTTAACTTATCTGTTACTGGTGCTATTTTCAAACTTCCTCTGATATATTCATTCCTAATCTTATTCATTCTAGTTACACCACACATCCACCTTAACATTCGCATCTCTGCCACATGTAGTTTTCTCTCATCCGTCTCTCCAGCATTCAGATGCGTACAACATTACTGGTCTTATGATAGTTTTATACACCTTCCCTTTGAGTTTCAAGGGCATTCGTGGGTCACAAGCTACACCAGACACCTTTCGCCATTTCATCCACCCTGCATTTATCCTATTCCCCACGTCTTTGTCTATGCAACCATCGTTTTGGATCAGAGAACCGAGATACCGGAAATCAGAGCAGGTTGGTAAGGATATACCATTTAAAGCTATAGGAGAAAAGCTGGATGGACCACCGAAGTCGCAAAACAAATGTTCAGTTTTTAGTCTACTGATTTTCAAACCAACATTCTCCAGTTTTTCTCGCCATTTTACCAGCCTACTCTGGACCTCGGTATCATCTGATAGTACCAATAGTAATAGTAATTGAGTACACACCCATAAAGATACTAGTCTAATCACTATTATATGAATATGGTAAATGAATAAACTGGATTTGAAAAAAAAAGTATGGTATAAATAAAAATTAATCGAAATCGTAACTAATATTATAAAAGTGAATGTTTTTTTTCGAACTGACTACGCTATTGACCTAGCAAGATCTTAACTAATATCTATTTATACCAATTCTAATTAAATTGTCTAATCTCTGTTTATAATGGTTTATATTTAGAGGAAAAACAAACTCTTTACGTAACACAATCACTTATTTATTAACGACTGACAATCAATGACAATATCGTGGGTGGGTGCACTTATCACACTTTATAAATACCCTCGCATAACTGTACCTATGTTCATTATATAATACAGTTTGTTGTTAACGTATACTACATATAATAATGTATTTTATTCTGTATTTATATTTTAGCAATTAATACTAATGACCTATTGATGAGTACTTTATTGATGAGTACTGAATCACTATTGGATTATGTAGATAGCCAGTCCAAACGATCTTAAATACTATTGGTTAAATAGCTAATTTTAACAATACTCTATTACAATTGGTTATCAACTTTTGATTGGATTCGTTGCATTGCTCCGTAGATAATTGGTCCATAACTATACCCAGAGTTGATTTTTTTTCTACTATTTAACTATTTATTTGTTTTAGATTAGTCTTGGTACATAAAACGATTGAAATAATAAAAAAGCCGCATCTAGAATGACAGTACAGTTTTCACCATTCACTATTTGTCGTCCTTGTTCCTTTGATATACATACAATCATTGATATGTTTGTCAATGATCATCATACGTAAGTATTAAATATTTTTTACTTGAATTACCATAACGACAACGAATTAAGGACTATGCCGGTATGGGTTACCAAATTCTTGACTTGTTAATTATTATATGCAATTTAAAATATGGTGATTTTAATGCTCATCACAGTAATTGGTCTACAAAAACGGATACAAAGGGTGACTTTCTCTACGAATCAGCTTTAGAATTTGGATTTGCTTCTCTTAACGATGGAAATGCCACGAGAGTTAAGTTGGTAAACAATTTGATCCAAGAAACCTCCCCAGATGTAACTTTTGCTTCAGCTGACCTAGTTCCCCGGTGTCATTGGGCGGTAATGTGCGAAAACCTACGCAGTGATCATTTATGCATTCGTATTAAAATTAACTATAATGCTTCAAATACCACGACGAAAATAAGGAATTTTAAATCAGCGGATTGGAAAAGTTACAGGTCTCATCTCAGTAAGGCTTACTTAGATCCTGTTACTGGTAACGAGATTTAATCTTACTATAATAAGCTGATTCAAAATGTTATAGAAGCAGCGGATAGGTATATACCCTTTCGGAAAATACTTGATAATCCAAATCAAAACTTTAAACCTAAGTCTTATTGGAATACTTCCATTTCGAAACTCGTAGCCCAGCGAAGACTAGCTCTAACAAAATTTAGAAAGAATCCTACTCCTGTTAATTTAACCATTTTTGAAAATATAAGTAAAGAAACAAAATGTGCAATCCAAAAAGCTAAATGGCAAAGTTGGCAAAATTATTGTAATAATATAGATGGATCTACGTCAGTAGCGGATATGTGGCGACGTATGCGCTGGATAAAAGGATATTCATCCCAGTCCTTTAACGTTACAGATGAAACAAAAATTAATTTGTTAAACAGTTTAACTCCGGATTTTGTTTCAACATTAACACCAAATTTCACTTCAAAAAATGCTACATTAGATTTAGAATTCACTAGTCAAGAATTATATCATTGTCTTAAAAAGAAAGATTCAGCTGTAGGTGTTGATGGAATATCATACTCTATGATAACTAATATGCCAGATAATCACAAACTTTATTTATCCAACCCTAATAGTATTGGAGCACTTAATTTATTTAAGATGTTGAGTCGCCATTAATGAGTCCTAGTAGTTTATATTAGTTTTAATAATCTGTTTTACTTAAGATATTAAGCCTGTAAATTAAGTTAAGGTTACTATGGAGCTGATATATTAAAAAAAAGCTCCTAAATAAATTTAAAAAAAAAAAAAAATTTAAAATATCGCACTAATCTATTGTTTTCATTAGCTACAATTAAAATCCAATCTGTATTTACTTTCATTTCAATATATCACCATTATTACTTAAATAGTTACTTAAAGGACGTGGCTGTGGATTAAATTCTAGCTTAAAAATTAAGAAGCAAATAAAAACCACTCACGATTCTACTGGCAACACTTTCACTCTCCGCAACGACATACTGACGTAACTGTGAAGCGAACTGAAGAGACTCTTCAATATTATAGAGTTCATGTCGGAGTGCACTATATAGAATCTTGTCCAACGAGAAAGCTTGCTGTGTCACATCCAGAAGAAATGTCAGGTCATTGTGTATCTCTCTGGAAAATAAATTAATTTAAAATTAAATTTGTCATCTATAATCTCGATATTATTAATTTTCTTATTAGCAACCAATCAAATTACAAGTGTCTTGCGATCATTTCAATATACTAACAAGATGGTGGCCGCCTTGTTAGAAATTTCCAGGGAGTTTTTGTGACATTCCAGAATCCACAATCCGTGGTATTATTTCCCATCCACTTCAATTCAGCACAATAACCAAACTATATTACGTAAAACAGCAATATTACAAAAAGTGAAGTGAAATAACATGAAAATTATGGATAAAATATAAAGAACCCATTATATGACAGACTTGGATTATATCCAACCAAAAACTTCGTACTGTGATACTAGGTCTGGTAAATAGCTTTTTAAAAACAAAAATTTAGTAAGCACTGAAACTTTAATAATTTTTTTTTTTTTTTTTCCTTATCCTATCTGCAATCAGCTCTATAGCTTTTATCAGATTTGTTGTCGAAGTTATTGTTTTTGTGAGTACACATCTAGTGATGTGTCGTCAATTATTTCGTACACTACATAGAGTGGTCAGGTGGTCAGATTGAAGCTAGTCGCATCCTTTTAAGTCGTGATAGAATATCATTTGTAATTGTCAATTTTGTGGCCAGCTGATTTCTGTGGTGTTCCAATCTATTTTTATAGGCTGAACAGAATCGTCTTATTTCCTCTTTAACAGTGGCAATTTCGAGGTATTCATGTACTTCTGTATTCCGTGTGTACCATGGTGCATTGCATATTGTCTTCAATACTTTATTTTGGTACCGTTGAAGTATTTCTATATTAAAGTGACTTGCAGATCCCCAGAGTTGTATACCATATGTCCAGATCGGTTTTATGATACATTTGTACACTAGTAGCTTATTTTCTAAACTTAGTGTTGACTGTCTACCTAATAACCAGTACATATCTCTAAGCTTTTTATTTGCCAGTTCTTTTTTAGCCAATATATGATCTCGCCAGGTGAGTCTCCTGTCCAAGTGCATGCCTAGATACTTGACTGTTGTTTGCTGTGGTAGGACATTTCCGTCCAGTACCAGTGATGGACAGTCTCCTCTCCTTAGCGTAAATGTTATATGTACCGACTTTGCTGGGCTTGCTTTTATTCTCCACTTTTTAAGCCATAATCCAATATTGTTCACTCTCCTTAGCGTAAATGTTATATGTACCGACTTTGCTGGGCTTGCTTTTATTCTCCACTTTTTAAGCCATAATCCAATATTGTTCAGACATTCTTGCAGTTTTGTCGATGCTATGTATGATGAACTTTAATAAAATATCATAGAAAAATTAATCGACCGGCGCAAATGAGGAACGGAGACTAACTGAACGGGTTTGTGTAACGAGTGATCAAGGTAGCTAACTTGGAAATAGAGAGGAATGGAGTCAGGTTTGGTCAGCATTACTGGAAGAGGAATTAGAGGTATTATAACAGTACCATAAACTGTGGAGATTGTATCAAATATTATTTTTTTATTAGTTCTTTTTCATAATATGCTTTTTTTTTATATCATGATATATATATATATTGATAATTATGAAATGAGCGTGCATAGGCCAGCAATGAAATGACTGTAATATTGTACATACCGAGATATGATTTTGCAGACATAAAGCTAATTGATAGAAAAATTTGGGTTTTGGTAATATGTACAAAACATAAGAGTATTTATGGCCTGAAATGTTTTATCTATCATGTAACCAACATTCATAAAATTAAATAAACGATATTCTTACTGCCTTATATCCAAAGCCATTTTAATTGCCATAAACTCAACAATACTGGTTTTCTCTTCAACAAATTCCTTGATAGCATTCTGTAATTGTTCTTCAAGAATATTCTCCTCTTGTTCTAGAAGTTGTACTGCTGTTTGAGCTTCCATTATATTTGTTCTGAAAGTATATAAAATCTCTTTATTTACATAAAAAATTATATAAAATGGATCTTTGAACAGCATAAGGTATTAGCGGGCCAGGCAGATAACAAAAGATACCTAAAATTCAACCGCTGCGCCACCTACTGGGTCCAATTGTGAATCCAAACCATTCTTGAATCCAATTGAATACACACAAAAAATTTCATCAAAATCTGTCCAGCCGTTTAGGAGTTCAGTCACATACACAAGGACAGAAGAATTATAATTAAATATATAAACATTTAATTTAAACAAAAGCTATATATTGAACTGATGATTTTTTAATGATTACAGTTATATTGATACAATACATACCCAATATGGCTACAATGAGGATGTTCATAGTTTGTGACGAGTTGTAGCTTTGATTGTTCACTGTTTAGTTCTGCTTTTGATTCTATGTACACAGACATGGCTTCTGATAATCTGAAAACGAAGGTAAGGATTTCATAAAATAATAACAACGTAAGCATATTAGTACCCTATAAACTGCACACCAATAACTATGTTAAGTTAGTAGGTGGTAGAGCCACGCTGAAGTTATCACTGGTTTCAGCATGAATGGGTCGGCTCGCCCCCGGTACTACCACCCTCTCACAGAAAGCCGACGTAAAGTAACAGTGCACGCATTGTTGCCTTTCTTTCGGTCAGTGAGAACGCCGGATACCCATCTTCCTCCTCTCTTCCCCACTCCCGCTTCTCCCAAACAAAGACTGGCAACGCACTTGCGACTCCTCTGGTGTTGCAAGTGTCTATGGACGGTGGTGATCACTTAACATCAGGTGACCCATCTGTTCGTTTGCCTCCAATGAAAAAAAAAAAAAGTAGTTATAATAATATCGCTCCTTTAATAAAATAAAAAAAGTGAAAAATAATGAAGCGCTATAAGTGAATTCTAAAAGTAGAAATAAGCAGTGTAATTATATTACTATTCGGTCCTTTTTAGAAAATATCATCACCATTGTAAAAGAAATAATTTGTAATAAGCATTTTAAAAAAAGTTAATTCAGCTAATCAATCCTAGTTTAATCATTTTTTTTTTAAATATGTTATAGAATAACGCCTGTACAGACAGAATAACATCATAATGCATTACTACAATAATTAGTACAAAACTGAATAAGTCGTAATTCACTGAAAAACTATGTACAGTGAAAAAGAAAAATACATAAATTTGAATTAATGCTTTGTTTATATAAAGTAAATAAAATAATTACTTCTTATTAAACATGGACTTATATAATTTTACTTCACTTTATTCTTCAAAAGTTTCAAGTTAAATCATCAATTTTAGTAGTTTTGATAATTTGAATTGGGTGTATTCTTCTCGCACTGTTAAATTACTTACCGGTGAAAACTCGAAAAACGCAAATTTTGAGTTCTTTTTATTCGATTAAAGGAGCGAGATATTCTACCTATATTCTAGACCTGGGGTTGATAAACTTTAAAGATAAAGGAACACCAAATACCTTTTATTTTATGGAACCCCGGATTACAAATCAACACTGCAAATTTATGTAAGAACATTTTTTTAAAGAAAAGTGTAATATAATTGAACCACATTATTCTTTACACAAACTTTTAATGTGAAGAATGAAATTGTTCTACTGTTTTATGGATAATTATTTTATAGTTCGGTATTATATCGACAATTGTAGGCGTATATCCGGAGTGGCACTCACTCTTGACCTGTATTTGTTTTTTTGTATAAATATAAATTTGGCGGAACCCAGTTTGGGAATCCCTGTTCTAGGGTATATTCCCATAATTGCAAATTTTACTTTGATTATAATTATTAAAAATTTTATATTTATCTAGTCAATTGTAAACAGAAGGCTATTATTTTCAAATTTTCAGCGATACATACATAATAGAAAGAAATTACAATAAACGAATATTCTAGTCCGAGATCATGTCAATTACAATTCCTAGTACGTAAAATCATACCTGGCTTCAACACACTTGGCTTCATTTAAAACTGCATTATCATCAGTAATATTATTGGCCCTCTTGTGAAACTTCTTAGTTGTGTAGAGATCAAAATGTGACTGAAAAAGATCCTGGGACTGCTTGTATTGGTCGAAAGGACCAAACGTAAAGAATTTTCGAGAAGATTCCTAAAATTTATATGAATTAAATATATAATTACCTTATTTCTTATAGTAATCGAAGCAGATTGAAAATGTTACAGATTTTGCAGTGAAAATATATTATTAAAATATACTTATTCGGTCATAATTAATTATTGGATCTATTTATTAATTTACAATATAATACTAAAGTCTGTTGAGTCATAGTTGTTTGTTTATATCAGTTGAAGAGTTATTATTTTTGTAAATATATTTATAGCATTCTCAGTTTTTCTCTAAGTATACCGATTGGTAAGTGGTAGATCCACGCTGAAGCTATCACTGGTTTCAACATGAATGGGTCGGCTCGGCCCCGGTACTACCACCCTCTCACAGAAAACCGACGTGAAGTAACAGTACTTGCATTGTAGCGTTTCGTTCGGTCAGTGAGAGCGCCGGATACCCATCTTCCCTCCCCTCCTCTCTTCCCCACTCCCCCTTCTCCCAAACACAGGCTGGCAACGCACTTGCAACTCCTATGGTGTTGCAAGTTTCTATGGACGGTGGTGATCACTTAACATCAGGTGACCCATCTGTTCGTTTGCCTCCTATGTTATAAAAAAAAACCGAGCGACTGTTTAGTCGCCAGCAATATTTTTACAGGATAATTAGTAGTCGACTCTGGTTCTAAATCAATTTAAAAAATAGGTGCTTTATATTAGACCTAATTATCTACAGAAACGCAAAACTGACATACACTAAACATCAGGTGATTTACGCAAAAACGAACTAGTGTAATAATAAGGAAAGCAATTAATCACACTGTGCCGCACAGTCCCGCCAAACCGCTCCTTGAACGTGGGGCGTTCCAACGATAAGCAGTTGCGTAATGAATTAACCTTGAAAACGCTCCTTTAATGTTGTTCATTGAAACTAAGCCTGATTTTTTGCGTTTAAAAGTATTATCCTCATATTTTTAAAAGTTTTAGAACAAACTTTAACTAAAGTTCTTTTTGTTGTTTATTAGTATTTGTTTTGATATTATTATTTTATACGTTAAATGTAACCATGAACTACCACAGGATTGTAGGATGTGACCCTTTGAACATTCACCTGGTATATGTAGTAAAGGAATGGTAACCCTCTAAATCAGAGATATTAATTATTTCTTATAGACCACTTTTAAAATTTAGCTGATTCGGATGGACCCCTATGGCTATATTTCTACCATATTCCCAATTTTATACAAGTAACAGTCGCTGAGTTTCTTAAAATATTATCTACCTACATTGATAGGTGAAGTCAAACCAACATTTTAGTTCTTCACTAACAAAAGCAGATAAATTTCGTGAACCCTAGCTTATGAATTAGGGGCCCTGGGGGTTCACCTGGATCCCTTTTCGAACTAAGGCACTAAAATAAGAAAAGGGTTCTACTGTTATCAGTTATTTAATTAGTTAGCTTGATGTAGTGCTATTTTGCGGAAATTCATAATTAAGTATTAGAAGTTCATTTCTAGGCGGAAATGGAAAGTAATGTGCTTCTATAATATTTATTAAAACGCATATTTTAAATTGAAAAGGAATTAATGTAAATTCAACAACATATCCATAACATAACCATCTGTCTCGATTTTTATCTAAAACAGGGGCAAACCTAACACATATTGTCTCCAGCAATGAAGCGTAGCATTGAGAATTCCTCTGGCAGAAATATCAAACACATAATTCAGGTATCCAAATAAAACATTAAATAATTAGAATGTTTCCCAAAAACGAAACGAGACATTCATAGTACAAGGAGCATCGGTTCCTAGATGTTTTATCAATATAAATTTTTCTAACATATGAATTATGCAACTACGATAATAATCATCCCCAGGCAAGTATACTATTTTACCTTCCTTTGCCATAGAGTACATAAACACACAGCAATACTGGACTCTGCTATCATTTCTTCAAAAACTTACCTTGTTTTCACCACAAGTTCCATACACATCTATATTATGTGATACAACAGAGATCACTTCATTTGTAAGATCATCTATTTCTTGTGCAAGCTTTGTGCAATTGTTTGCAGCTAATTTTTCCTCCTCAATCGCCTGTTGTTGAGCTGCGTTTATCTTTGTTATTTCTACATTCAATGTGTCACTATTTAATCTGAAATATTATCAATATATCATATTTAGATCTGTTTAAAGTACTTCAGCACAAATCAAATATATGTAAATTACAAAAGTCATGAACACAAGGCATTTTTCTGAATATTTATAAAATTCTCTGATGGACTGGAGAATTGCCCTAATTTACTTATTTATTAATATATTTTTTTAATAATTTATATATTATAATAATTTATTTGTCACTAGCTTAGGCCCATGGCTTGATTTGATATATCCCTCAGGAACAGTACATTTTTCTAGATGAAATGTACCGTATGATGATCAGTTGAATTAGTATTCAGTGAAAGCTTAACAAGCAAACACAATTGCACATTTATAATATTAGTAAGCATAACAACAGAGTGCATACACTTGTACATTTCACGTCAGTTACATCTTGAAATCTAATGAGACGCAATCTTCTTTTATAAACATATAATTTTTAACACAGTTCATCCATATCTTTGTATATGTCTATATTGATCCAACTTCATACCTAGACTTCTTATAATTACATGATTTTTATCCATCATTAAGATTAAGATATAAGTCACGGTTTCTTTGATAGCAGACTTTCTTTTCTCAGGTTAAAATGATGCCCTATACAGGTAACAAAAACGATATGCAGCAAGTGTCGTACACTGCATAGATGGAAATAATTTCAAATGCTTGTGTTATCTTATCCATAAGTCAGAGTTTTTGGTGAAAGGAAACATTGTGATAGAATTGTGGTAGGGTTTTTTTCTAAGCCTGCCTGGCCAGCCCTCGAGTTGAAAGTCTGTCGCCAATCACCTGTTCATTTATTTCAGCAGCTGAATTTTAGAACCAGTCTATGTTTAGTGTGTTTACCGCACTTAATTTAACTATCAAATTTGACTATGGTTAAAAACTAGCCTATAGAGTATTAAAAATAACTATCATAAGTCATCATCGTCATACATCAGCCTGTTGGAGGACACTGCAGGACCATAGGCCTGTTCCAGAAGGAATATATTGGTGATTTCAAATTCTGAGAAATCCCCTTCAATATTTGCCCCACATATAGAGGTACTACAAAAAGGTTAATCAGGTTCAGGTTTCCTCACAATAAACATTAAACAGTAAGCTGATAGTGTTAGTGATTTAAATTAGTAAAAAAGAATTTCAAGAAAATTGTTAATATGTCCTTTTTAAACAATCACAATGAATGCTTCTAAAATGCTTACTCATTCTGCTTGATCAACTCCTTGAGAATATTCTCCTGCTTTTCTAGAAGATCAAGTTTTTCTTTCTGAGCTTTAATATTACATTTGACGTTTTCAATGTTTTCATACTCCCCTGGTAGACAGATTCCAGGATATTGTTCTCTTATAACGTCCACACATTCTTCTAGTTCATTTGAAGATACTTCTTTTCCTAATTCTATGTTAGTCTTCTGAATTTCAGCATATCTGGAAAATTGTTATGCACTTTTGTATTACTAACAAGTTTTTTTAATATATATTAATTTGAGACTCTTAATTTTTTATGTTCACCCATAAGACATATTACAAAGTATTATTGTTGTGATGCTTTCTAACTCAAAGATTATTTATTAAGTAATTTACATAACACACTGTACCCATAACTTCAACTGTGTGAATGTATGAAGTCGATTTACATATCTACTTTTCTCACATACTTATGATGTACTGAACGTATGAACTGACTACGCTATTGACCAAGCAAGGTCTTAACAGCTTCACCGGACTACTAAGGCGAGCGCTTAAGGCACTCAACCGATTTTATTTTGACAACTAGCTCAAGGGTGCGCGGCACACCTCGGCTTTGGCTGTTGCCTGACACATGCAATACGCGACCTATGTAAGCTAAGCTAAGCTAAGCTAACTATTCATACATATATGAGTTGTTGAAACATATGTGTACCAAGCATACATACCTCAACAACCCTTATATATATATATTTCGTATCGGATAATATTCTAAACTATTTCAGTTTGATAAGGGGAAAAAATAAAACCCTTCCACCTGCATGTGTAAGCGTGTATGGAGGTGATATGTGTAATGTTGTCGCAGTGACGTAAGATTTTGTGTCACTGTATCGCGCGAGCAGCGTACTCAAGGGCTCCACGCCGAGGGAACGGACCTAGGCTTGAGGCTATCGAGGGGGGCCTAGTCTGATATATACTTATGACGCTTTATAATTAAAAGTACAATAACTTTTGATAGATTGAACCTATTTTAATGAAACAAAGACTAAATATTACACGAAGATATGCTTTATGATTTTTTTTAAGAGGAATTATCATGACTGTAGTATTTTAGCAGCAATGCGTGTCCATTCAAACAGGCAGACATTTATAAAATTGATTGATATGTATATTATTATTTATTCCTAGACACCTGCAACAATTTTTATTACAAAAATCTAAAAAGTACAAACACCTTATATTTATATTCTTATATGTATAGATGTAATATATATTTACACTTTATAAATTAAGTAATGGCTGCTAACTGCCCACTTTGTATGTTTTTTGGGGCTGCATTAGAAATTGGCGTCCTGAAATAAGTGTTCAAGGGGGGCAATAAGGGGGGGCTGACTACCCCTTTAACCATTGCCCCGCCGCGGAAAGTTATAGTTACTGAGATATTGATGATCAAAGTTTTGAGATTAGGTCGCCTCCAAACAATCATTGGTAATTTTGTATATTAAAAACATGGTGATTTTTAAGTTTAAATTGTAACCGTTTGTATAATACTATGTCTATATATAAGTAGAGCAAAAAATTATTGCTGGAATAATGTAAATTTTCCAAAAAATTGGATTGTAACAGTAACAAAAATTATAGTAACTTTTCATAAAAAAAGGTTGTTTTCAACTAAAAAAATAATAACTTGTATGAAACTAGGTATATTTACGCATTAAGGAATAAACTATTGATGGTACAGCATAAGTATGAGAACAAAAAAAAATATTTACAATAAACTTCTGTCCTCATTTTTCACTCAAATATTTCACATTTAAAGTCATAGTGGTTACAAAAATATTTAATATAAAACAAAAACGAATTTGATGTGTTCGCAATACTAACATACATAGAGAACTAGGACAATATAGAGAACAATAAATATGTATAAAACAACAAAATTATAGTATTATAAACCTTAAAAATGCGCATCTGTAGGACAAATCACGTTCCTTTACATGTACCTTCAAACACATATTAAAAAACTACACGTCTCCGCCGGGTGAGGAGCATGTCTTTTGAAATGGGTAATCAACGCCTATAAAAAAAAAAACCTTAACAACTCCAAATTTGTGATGCGAATCCGAATCTAATGCCAATCCAAAAAAAATCCTTAAGTGTAATTATCATCATTTTTTTTATGGAAAAAAATTGTGTCCTTTCCCAAGATCCATGGTGTTTATATGCTAAAGGTTATTGAGAATCGTTCAGAGGTTTAAATTAGAAAACATAACAATAAGCTATATACAAAATTCATTTAAATCACATTTATAATGTCTAGAATAAATAAAAACATGATATAAAATAGTTTCTCGGCAACATACCTCTATATTATACCAATGAGAAGGAACTCATTTAGCTCTGTACTTTGTATATTGCAAAACGCAAACGGAACACTTTGAATTTGACCAAACTCTGGTGTAGTATTTATTATAAATACTATTTTTTATGAAATGGCGAGAATAGTACATATGTTTTTACAGGAGGTCATTTCTAAAATGACTGTAACGATATAAAAAATCAGCTAGATGGTTTCTAGTACTCAATTTGCTACTTCTAATAGTTACTACAAAGAGTACAATAGAGGGTGATAATTACGAATTATATCGTCTATGCAATGTAAATATAAACATACCTGCGTTTCTCCCGAAGTGTTAGTACATTATTGGAATCTAAATTAAAATATATCCACTCCAAAGCCGGTGCTAAATCGGGATTATTTAACATCCACTCAAAAGATTGGTTTCTGGTATCTACACCCAAACTTTGTAGAAACGGAATGAATTCTTTATCAGTTAATTTATCTAAAGAATTCATAGTTGTTTATTAAAAATTCGTTTAAATCCCAAATCAGATTCAAATTTGACAATTCTGTCATTGAGATGTTAACTGACTGAGAGCTTGAAAGGAGCTGCCCACAAATACTTACATTTTATACTATAAAATATTAATACCAGAATATAAAATGTATCATAATAGAAAGGCAAGACTATGGTGTACATTTTGAGAAGTGTTATATACTACATATATATATATATATATTATTACGTTGGTCAATCATACTAGTTTATGTGAAAAAGTAAGTATCGAATATTTACAATCTGTTATATTGTTATTGTAAACTGACAACACTAAAATTTATAAGTTTTGTTTACACAGTTTGACTTAAACAAATTTTATTAGTATTTTTTTAATAGTATTCTTTCTTAATTAGTAAACAGATTTCCTCAATAAGTATAACAAATATCTGTATGTATTTTCGTAAAATTGCTGCACATTTATCAGTTGTTTAATGGTTTCAATGTCATCTCTTCTCAATAATTTTGAGTTCCAAAACAACATTGCTAGATAAAATATATCATTAAACAATATTTTACGTGTTTATTTCGTTAATGTTATGTCGAACTACTAGCACCATGGGCTTGTGGCACACCTAGCGAATTTTATTTAGTTACTGAATATAACACTGGTGCAATATTGATTTGCACTCAAATAACATTATTAGATATTCTTATTATACCTAAGTTCGTGGAAATAAAACTATGACACTGGCAAACAATACCGCGACTCCGAAAAAACAAGGAACATCAAGAGTGAAATTTCGGACCTAAATTAAATAATGGCGAAGAAGACAAAATGAACATCCCACACAAAAGAATCGTAAATTATCTATCCTTAAAGCCATGCGTCATTTCACACATGGAACCTGTAAATCAATTCGTTATGACACAAACGATGAAGGAAGACACAAGTGGACAATTTTTGCCATTAGCCAATTCAGTGCCCCTCTGTTTTTGTACATCCTCGCACTTGAACGATAAAGTTCAAGGTTAGCGGAGGAGCTAGAACACGGGGTGACACGGGCAAATTACAAGCGGTATTTATAAAGTCACAGGGACAATAGTACAATGAATCAAAATAAAGGAGAGACTCGATAAGACGAACTTTAAGAGAGAGGTTTCATTTTACAAAAGTTTTTGGGTCTACCTCATTTTGTGAATTGAAATAAATATTAATTCTTGTTAAAGAGGAAATGTATAAAGTAAACCTTGTTTCTCAGAAAGTGCGTCCATGTCCATTCACACTTCCACTGAGCCTTTATCACTTGAAAATAAACGTACGTGAGTTAGATTCAGGCAATGGCAAAATGAATTGGTAAAGTTATAAAAGAAAAACTCGTACTGAAATATCTGGCAAGGATATACAATTTTGGTCTTATCGAGGGCTCATATTTTGGTTTTTGAATAAGGCTTTCGATATATCAAGGTCTGGCTAACCGAGGTTCTAGAGTATTATATAGTTGGTATTATTATTTCACTCAGTAGAGTGATGACACTGGCCTTGATGGCAAGCGGAGGACAAATGGAAGGACAACGATGAACACCCAGAGAATGGTCATCGCTGTCATGCCGGCCTGCAAACTTACGTGATATACGATAGTAATTCCGAAACGCGAAAAAATAAATAGAGTAATTGTGATACATTTATTGTATTGTGTATAATTATCGACCCATAATCAATCAATTGCTACTTTTATTAATTGTTATCAATAGCAATGGATAAAGATCATTACTATAAAGAGTATTTATTGTAATTGGTAATTGGACTTGAGTGTCATGTCCTACCACCTAAAAATGAGTGCGCGTAACCGTCACACGCGATTGAAATAAAGCTTTTTAAATATTTTTGATTTTGTCAATAAATAGTTCATAAACAAACTAATTAAAAATATTTGAAAAAAAAACAATGTTAAATTGAATAATAATAAAAATCATACAATAGAATTAATTATGTATAATTATATGGGCGCGCGACCGTGCTGTCATCTGGTTTCAATGTAAGAGCATGTGCAGATGATGCGTTTTACGCGCGAGTCGACTCGCGTGTACCCGAAATACTAGAGCTACATATATCCCGTCCAGATGGTGCGGCGCGTTTCCAAACTCGCGCGTAAAAACGTCCGCCGGGTCCGCTAATTAATATTATAAACCTGAAGAGTTAGTTTGCTTGAACACGTTAATCTCAGGACCTACTAGTTCCATTTCAAAAATTATTTCAGTGTTAGATAGCTCATTTATCAAGGAAGGCTATAGACTATATATCATCACGCTAAAGCCAATAGGAGCGCAGCATCAATGAATAATGTTTCAAAATTGGGGTTAACGTATCTATGTATTATTTAAAAATATGTTCACCTTCTACGTAGACGAAGTCGCGAGTTAAAGTTAGGGTTTGCCCAAAGTAACTATTCCACGCGGACAAAGTCCCGGGCGGAAGCTAGTATAATATATATTGACATAGTAGATTCTCGTTTGTAAAGTTTTATAGGCATTGGAGAGTTCTTACAAGCTCTTTAGTTTCGCTTCCGTCACCTCTCCTATAAAATGTTTTGTGCGTATATCCATTATCAAGCTTAGCACGATAGTTAAAATATTTTTTTACTGCCTACTCCGGCTTCTCACAGGTGTAGTAACCATGAAAATGAGAGCAAATCTCCCCTTTATAACTAAACATCAATCTGTCAATATTTTTGAATACCTCTCTCTTGTAGTTTTCTATCTCATTCACTTACTTTTTATCTATAGAGATTTTTTAACCTAAATTATTCACTTTTTCATACGATTTTTTACAAAATTTATTGTTTAATTATCATAAATTGTTCATTACAAGCCTTGTCCTGATAATTACCAACGTAACAAAAAAGTAGCCAAATAAGATAAGAAGTGATACGCTTAAAATACATTCGGCAATTGATTTTTATTTATATAAGATAGATCACGGAACAAAGGGATAGGAGATCGACACATGATATAATGTAATTTACACATGTATGACACATAGAAAAACATATATACAGGCATACATACAGATACAACATTTAAACGCATTCCTTTTTGCCAACATAATAACAGACAATTAAAATTATTTGCCATTTCTATATTGTCTATGGAGAATCTTCCAAATTTTACATTCGTGTATTACTATAAATGTTTCACTTTACTATTATTTGTTATAATAAATTAGTTATAGAAAATCATATTGTATACTATTTATATATTCCCAGTGTTAAATATCTGGGCATATTGTTTCATGATGATTGAAATAGTATACTAGACATTGTTTTAACTATGGCGCCATCTAGTAACGAGTTATGAGAAAATGGATAGAATAAAAGCTATCTTCATGAAAAATTCTTGTGTGTGGATGCTAACTTTCATGATAATCAAAGAAACGCTATAACATCAATTATTAAAATGTATGAAAAGTATAATTTAAAAAATACAGACTGTTTCATAATATGTATGTTAGACTTTCTTCAGATTTCAACTTTTGGATTAGCTTTGTAATATTTTTCACAATACATATGTTCCAAAAGTATCGTTGGAGATGTAGTCCGGTGAAGCTGTAAAGACCTTGCCTGGACAATAGCGTAGTCAGTTCGAGAAAAAAAAATATCGTTGGAGAATGCAATATATTTTACACAACAATAGTAGTGCATCAGTCAATTAGGAGATTCCTTTGACATAAATAAATATAAATATTACAGATGCAGATTTGGAGATATTTTGTATAGCTGTAGTCTGGAGATGGAATTTAAAAAATATGTTTTTCAATTACAAATACTCAGCACTGTGTTTAGACCACGTTAATAAGATAAGATAAATAAGATAACATTATTTCATTATTATTGTTAATATAACACAAGTTATAAAAAATACTGCAACGGAAACGTACGCTTATATAAGAGAAATGGGGACTATTGAGAGCCCTTAACCGCATTGTCCCTGCACAAGGAAAACAATGAGCGAACCTTCTTTGTAATATCACGTTTAAAGGTAATTTATACTTTAATCCAATGTAATAAGTACGAAGTTTGAATACAATTTACTTTGTATTTGCACAGTCATCTATGTACCTACTTATTTATTCGACTTGTTTACGTTTTATGAGAGCCTGGTACTCCTGTTTAGCTTAATATTAGGCATGCAATTTATTAGCTATTTGAACATAATTGTATAATGGTGATTTTTTTATGTTACTGCTATTTCACAGGTGTTAAGTGAAACTATGCTATATTTTAAGATTACAAATAGTAAGTAATTCTACAGACATGCTTTTTTTAACACCACCGTCAATACAACTACAGTTATTGCTTTCAATCGTTTTAGATTAAAGTAATTTTTTTTCTTCTATTTTATTTTTGGCAACCAGATTTCTTGTAGACTATTACTGCCATTGTCAAGTGAGTCACGATATTACAAGTTTCTTGATATAATTTCAATGAACTAACAAGATGGTGGCCATCTTGTTAGAACTTTCCTGGGACCTTTGTGGCAAGTCAGAACCCATGCCCCGTGGCTTTATTTCCGATCCACTTGTGCAAAATAACCAAATTATATTATGTAAAGCACCGTCAACATTACACAATATAGAGCCAAATAACACAAGATTATGGATAAAATATAATGACCACTACATGGCATTCCAAGATCCCACCAAAAAGTCTAAGTTATTTTTTATACCCCGTGAAAAATAACAATGATACAAATTTATTGTTATCATGTGACAAATTATTTCTCATATCTCATATACACTGTTATAGCTGTGACTCTTGATTTATTTTAAAACGTATACGGAATATGAAAAAAATACAATCTGCAAAAATAACAAATAATATCTACTGACAATTATTTTGCCAATTACATATCCCATTCGGCGCAGCGGTGTCACGAGATTCTACCGCGATGCCGCCCATCAAGAATAAAATGTATTTCTTTAATAGTTTGTTGGAATTAAGATAGGATCTGTCACATAAATGAGTTAACTCATAACGTTAACTCACGTAGCAATATCTATCAAAGCTGTAAAAGGATCTGGTTGTGTCGTAAAACGTGTTTATCTGTGTGTCAGCGTGTCAGTCTGTTTGTCTTGGTAGGGCTCGCGCCGAGCGTCATAGGATCGTGTGCAGATGGACAGAACAAAGAATGGAGTCGCCATTTCATATTATTTCCTAACGTATTAACTTCTGCCCGCAACTTCGTCCGCGTAGAATAGTTACTTTGGGTTAACGCTAACACGCAGCGGAAGCTCTCAAAAGGAAAAAAAAACGATTTTGAAACATTCATTATTGTTGCTCCGCTTCTGTAGGTCTTAGCGTGATAATATATAGCCTTCCCCGATAAATGAGCTATCGCACACTGAAAGAATTTTTCAAATCAGAGCGGTAGTTCTTGAGATTAGAAACGTAAAAGAAACAAACCCTCCAGCTTTATAATATTAGTATAGATTGTTGTGTCCTTACCGGGTTCATCATCAGCAATAAGTCATTTCCCAGGCTTGCATAAATGCTTATATTCACTCTTAACCATTGTTTATTCCTATAAAAATTAAAGTATTCAGGTAGCTACTAGTCACCACGTAGTGCAGACGAATTTCCTGCCTAGTGAACTGGGAAGTCACACAAATCAGAAATTAATTGTAAAAGTAATAATTAAAAACTTTGCCAAGTTAATTATGTGTAAATATACTTGATCGAGGAAAAAGATGACGTTCAGAAGGACTTCCTTTTATGCATATGACATTAAAGTGCACACCTACAACACGCAGCCTCTGGAGATCGAGAACTGAAGAGCCATCTGTTGGCTTTTCTACAGATTGTACTGACTTAAACAAACTCTTAACCCCTCGGCTGATTTTTTAAGACACAGATCTCACAAATGGCGGAACATGTTTGAAAATATCTAGCATTTTTTTTTTTACTTATAATTTTACTAGCTGGCCCGGTAGACGGTGTCCCGCCCTGGTTATAAAAAAAATCCTTAACAAATTATATACTAAAACGTTCCTCATGAATCACTTTATCCACTGGTGAAAACCGCTTGAAAATCCGTTCAGTAGTTTTTGAGTTTATCGCGAACAGACAGACAGACAGACGCGGTAGGGGACTTTGTTTTATACTATGTAATGATTTTCCTTCATTTGTTATTTTTCAAGTTTTTCAAACTTTGTAATAAATACGGTATTTTTAAAAACTTCTGCTGCCAATAGTCTGTTGATCAGTGAATTACGTAGTTGACCGTCCATAGGAGGTTTTTAAAAGAAATACAATTTTTAGTCCTTTACAAAAACTTATAATATAATTAATTGATTACAATATATAACTTAAACTAGGGTGTGAACCGCCAAGCTCAACCGATAGAGCGATATTGTTCTTTTGTCATCGCTTCATTGTCGCACGAAGTGTTCATTTGACATGGTCAGCGATTTCCGATAATTCACATGGGAACTTGCACTGTAATCTGAGTCCGCGTTATCTGGTTCTAGGCAATAGAGTACGTTAGGTAGGTAGGACAGTCGGTAACAAGTGCATCACAATGTCTACATTTGTTTATGTACAGCTTTAGTCCTTATTGTTTTGAATAATAGAGGGAATAATATTTTTAATTAAAGTTCATATTTCTTTGTAAGCCGACTTTGATGAAATAAAGTCGTATATGATGCCACCTATTGTGCTCAAGTGACCTTTGTAAACCGGTGAGAATTAGTCTAGTGATAGTAAATTCGAGATAAACATGTTTAAATAGACAGATAAAGTTAAAAAAACCCGTGCTCAGGTTTGCAAAATATTTTCAATTTATGGACGATGGTTCCACAGTCCCTTTATATAGATATAGATTTTTACCAAAGAAAAAGATCTTGATTATCTCTTTCTTCCGTGATCTTAACGAAGCAGATTCTTTTGTTCTCAACGTCGTGTAACAAATATGTTTAAACAAATTTATTCTGCCTGTATATGTACCTGTTTAGCTGGTGTAGTTCTTAACTTCTAACAGTCTTTTGCAGCAGTTAACCGCCTGAAAAAATGTATTTCAAACTACTCTACATGTTTTCCTACTCCCACGTTATATTGTGTGCTAAGCAAGACAGGATAATCTCGTTAGCGCGCCCGTAGACAACAAAACGAACGCACAAAGCTCTGACGTACGTAAAAATAACGTATGCGTAAATAAATAAGCCATAGACATACGTAAATTATGTGTCATACGGTACAAGCGCCGCGGTCATCCACTGTCTAAAGCAGTGGTCGGCAAATACAAAATTGAAGTTTATTCCTATAGCTTTTTTAAACTTCAGTTTTGCTTTATGCTATCTACGTTTTATTTAATCATATAACAAAGAATTTATTACACTTTTTTATTCAGAGACATAATAATAACATTATATTATATTATACATTTTGAAAAGAACAATTAATATAGGACCCTATCACTTCACATATTCCTCTGGTGTTATCAAGAAGTATTATTATTCTGTGGGTGTTGGCAACCACACCCAAGTGTGGCCATTATTCTATACAAGCTAGCGGGCTTGGTGGACGTTGTCCCGCCCTGATAATAAAAAAAACCTGACAGATTATATACCTAAAACCTTCCCCGTGAATTACCTTATTTACTGGTGGAAAATTCATAAAAATCCGTTCAGTAGTTTTTGAGTTTATCGCGAACAGATAGACAGACGTGGAGAGGACTTTATTTTATAACGCGACTTAAGGACGAGAAGAAATAAATGGACTAAATTCATTGAAATGATTTTATTAATTACTTTTTGAAGGGGAACTTCTTTAGAATCGTTGTGATTTCAAAACGGAAAAAACAACAGGTAAGAGACACAAATACAAAAATTAGTGAGCCAGAGCGAGAGGGCAAATGTCGGTGTGTCAAACCGGATGCAACGGAAAAAACGACAGAAAAGAGACACAAATACAAAAATTAGTGAGCCAGAGCGAGAGAGCAAATGTCGGTGTGTATGTATATTGCACACTGATTAATACTTGCTTGTATTTGAGCATTTATCGTTTGTTAGTATATGTGAAAAGTACGTGAGCTAATATTACTCTACACTGTATGCGGCTGCGTATTACAGCTTTTTGGTAAGAAGTCAGCGTGGTGTGTTATTATTTAACAGTGTTTGTGAGTATTTTTATATCTTGTTGTGCTAAATAATAAATTCATTTTGAAACAAATAAACTTTGTAATTATCCTACCCTTGTTATATATATTCATCTCATTCTTTTGTCGATTTACTGAAGTTTCACTTCTATCGTGTGTGAATCGCACACACACCTTTTTTATTTTATTTAGTTCTACGCAGATGGAGCCGCGCGCACATTTATTATGTAATATATGAAACGTATAACTTGATATCAGCAAGATGTGTACAAACGCTTACATGTAACAGAGTGAAATTACGAACAGGTGTACCTATAAACATGTAACTAATTTTATCTCCGTCAGTTTATATTTAACGTCTATAAATTATAAGCTTTCATCAAACTCAATTTAATACGCCACTATCCTAATGAGCTTATTTATACTAACAAACTGTAAATAAAATTAATCCGTTAACAAATCGGCCGGCCCATTAGCACGGTGAATATGTGGACGTTCTTACTATGGTCGTGTTAATTTTGGGTGCACTTTAATCTAAAAGTTGTTTTTTATCACAATTTATTATTATAGTTCATATGAATATATTATACACTAGCTGTGCCCGCGACTTTTTATGGTGGTAGAGCCACTCTGAAACTATTATTGGTTTCAGCATGAATGGGTCGGCTCGCCCGGGGTAGTACCACCCTCTCATAGAAAACCGACGTGAAGTAACAGTGCTTGCATTGTTGCGTTTCGTTCGGTCAGTGAGAGCGCCGGAGACCCATCTCCCCTCCCCTCTCCTCTCTCCTCTCCTTTTCCCTCCCCTAACCCTTCCCTCCGAAAGATGGCAACGCACTTACGACTCCTCTGGGGTTGTTAGTGTGCATGGATGGTGGTGATCACTTAACAGCAGGTGACCCACCTGTTCGTTTGCCACCTATGACATAAAAAAAAAAAAACTTCGTCCGTATGGAATCTAATGTACAAAATAGTGACTAACAAAGTCATCTCAATGTATTAAGTCTACATTATCATTTACTTAAGTCGCGTCGTCATTAAAATTACAATAACTTTTGACAGAGTAGACCGATTTTAATGAAACAAAGACTACGTTACTCCCGAAGATATGCTTTATGATTAAAATCTCCTTGGCTTATCAAGAGTTATTGTAATTTTAATAACGACGCGTCTTGAGTACGAAATAAAAATATATAAGTAAATGGACTTAATACATTCAGATGACTTTTGTTAATCGCTGGTTTTTTTTACATAAAGTTCCAAGCGGACGAAGTCGCGGACACTGCTAGTTAATAGTATAATTGTTTTTCATTCATGCGCAATATACAGCATCTTTGTGAATATAAAACAATAATAAAGTTCGCTGACATATTTACCGAAATTAAAACGATGATACCGTGTTCGGAGACCGTGTCGATGGACGTAGGTTCGAATCCTAGCAGTTGAGTCGGAGCTCTTGGTGAAGGAAAACATCTTGATCAAATCACTGCATGTTGGTAGTTGGCTTTTTCTAAGTCCACCTGGCTAGCTACCGCCCTCAAATTGAAAATCTGTCGCCAAGCACCTGTCGGTGTGTTCCGGCAACTGCAAGCCGGAGCCAATCCTCTCTAGGCTTAGCATGTTTTTTTTTATATCCTAGGAGACAAACGGACATGTGGGTCACCTGATGTTAAATGATCACCACCGTTCATAGACACTTGCGACATCAGTGGAGTCATCTTCAGACCGCCGTCAGAGAGACCTCGAAAGAGGTACAAGCGGCGAATGATCGCCGCTTTACACTCCCTGACGACGTAAAAGCGTTGATCACGGAAAAGAACGCCGCGACTCGAGCTCACGACGCTTACCCGTCTGTAGAGAACCGCGATCGATTACGCTCACTACGTAAATTAGTTAAAACTCGTATCTCTGAGATTCGGGGCGACAGGTGGGACAGGCTTCTGGAGGATCTCCGGCCGTCTCACCTGTCGTACTGGAGACTCACGCGCACTTTGCTCTACCGACGACTTGATCGATCCGATATGGATAGCATCAGTATTATCAGTGTTTGGCGAACACTGTTTCTCTAAACTCGCGGCTAGACATTCTGCTTTATCTATACTATCGAACGCGGGAGGCAACCCGAGAGGAGGCATCGGAGTGGCGAGATCTGATTTTAAAGAGCGCGTGAGTCTC